>JACEFZ010024296.1:0-160532 GCA_014155875.1 Cepaea nemoralis | reverse complement strand
CTACTACTATTTTACTATTAAAAACTACTATTCTACTACTCTACTATTTACTATGTTTGGGGGCTTTTCTACTACTAATTTTTCTTTTCCCTGCTACCCCCCCACTACTACTACACTACTACTACAAATACACTACCTACAAACACTACTACTACTACTACTACTACTACTACTATCACACTACTACTACTACTATACTACTACAAAACCTATACTACTACTAATACTACTACTACTACTTACTCTACTCTCTACTACTACTACTACTACACTACTACTACTATACTACTACTACTACTATACACTACTACACTACTACTCTATATACTACTACTATATATACTACTATTATACCCTACTACTACTACTACTACTATTTCTACTACTATATACAAACTACTCTATTAATACTACTCTACTACTTACTACTCTTTTCTTTTCTATACTAATTTTCTCCTTCCTCTACACCCCATACTACTACTACTACTATTACTACTACTACTACTACAAACTACTACTACTATACTACTACTACTACTATACTACTACTAATACTACTACATACTACTACTACTACTACTACTACTACTACTACTACTATACCTTACTTTACTTTACTACTCTATTTTAACCACTACTATTACTACTACTACTACTACTCTATACTACTACTACTACTACTATTACTACTACTACTATTACTACTATACTACAATTACTACTATACTATACTACTTATTTTAAACTTACTTACTACTTAAAACCTATACTACTACTACTATACTACTACTCTACTACATACTACCTACTACTACAAAATTTTTTTCTACTATTTTAACCTAACTCTACACACTACAAAATTTCTAAAACAAACTACACTATACTACTACTACTACTACTACTTTTTTACTATAAAATTACTATTTTTTTTTTCCCAAAACCCTACTACTTACCTACTATTTACCCCTTTTTCTTCTACTACTATTTTCTACCCCCCAAACTTTACTTACTTCTACTATCTCCCCTTTTTTTTTTACTACTATGTTTTGCCCGTCCCTCTAACCCCCCACTTACTTACAAAATTTTATATACAAAACTACACTACACTACTTTACTCTACTATACTATTTTCCCCTACTACTACTACTATACTACTACTCCCAAAATTACTCCCAACTATACTACTACTACTACTATTACTCTACTACTACTAACTACTACACTACTACTACTTTACTACTATTTTTACTACTCTCCTCTGTTTTTCTGTTTTACTACTTTTTTCCCTTCGTGCTCCCAGCCACCCCTCTCTACTTTCCTTAACTTAACCTATTGAAGCCCTTTTTACTGGGCTCCAAATCCTTGTTTATTAATACCTTTACCCTCCTTTTTTGACTTTTTTTTTCACAAGTCGCGCTAAACTAATCATGATTCTATTTTTTTTGTTTTCCTTTTTTTTCCATATTTTCTCTCTTTTAAGCTACAGGAATGAGGACAAACTAGACATGATACAACTGAAAGATATGGGCATCTGGAGAACGGGATAGCTTTTGCTAAATAGCTTGTCTACTGACCAGTGGTCATACGTTTGAATCCCAATCGCGTCGCATTTTGTTTTAAATAAAGTTGGCTCCCTTGTCCACACAGTCTAAGAAAGGGGAACCAAGAAATATTCTGGGAAGTCAAGTCGGCTGGTGTGATATTGACCACATTACGAATCGAGTGCCCATTGGCCTATAAAAATATGGGACTGGCACATGTTTTAAGGCTTGGAAACGTGGCCGTTACCTTTTTATAGACATGTCGGTGTGCCTATAGATTTTAATTTTTATATTGTATGTATCCAATGATTGAGTACCGGCTCCATGGCGAAAGGTAGTACGGACGCAGTTCGTATTCCCGCATACCCGCGTTCAAAACACAGCCGTGGTGCTTTTTTATATACTGGTATGGGTGCCGGTCTTTCAGAAAGCAATGGGAAACTACTGAACGTAAACTTGCCCAGGAATCACGAACAGCCAATAAATGCTGGGGTTGACTGCAATGTGGACTTGCAACTAAATAACTAAGCTGGGGTTGACTGCAATGTCCTGTAAAGAACTTGCAACTAACTAACTGATGATCGAGTATTGCTTAGATTACTTATGCAAGTATGTATCAGTACTTGCGAATTTATTTCAAGTCTTCAGCTGCCTTACAGATATCGATGCTACATGTTTGTTGTGTGAAGTATAAACTGTTGTTTCTTTTATTTTGTTTACAGACTGAGACATGCTGTGTTTATTGCTTGCTACAGCAGCAATAGCTGCCTTTCTGGCAACGTTGTTATTGCTCATTGCTTTGGTCAAATTCGACGCAGACTTTTTGCTGATGTTTCGGACCAAATATGGAAAACAGCCAGGTATAGAATGATTTCACGGGCAGCTACGCTCATTCACAATATAATTCTTTTCATCTATAACGTTGAAACATATTTTAGTTTTGTTTGATTGGTTAGTTGGGTGTTTCGTAATTCCTCTTAAAAAAGGGGAATGGGAATGAATCACCACGGCTTAAATAGAATGGTGTTAGAAGGAAAGATCAGAGGATTTGACTGACACTCAAAACTCAGAGGGAAGGCCAGAAGGACACATAATCAAACTACTCCTGGTACCATTAATATTGGAACTCACCTCAGGCTATTGCAGATGAGGACGGAGCACGTATGGGAATGTCCCGAGTGTTGTGAAATCTGTTCTTGACTCAACTCAACTCTTGAAAAAAAAAGTGTCCCAAACAATGAAATCCGATACATTCGTGTGCAGGTCATGTAAGCTATACAATAGGCTTGCATCTATTGGACTGTGGTTAGTGTAGACATGTTTCATCGAACCAGATCTCCACCTGGACACTGCTGCCAAACATTCTATTCCCTCCCCCCCCCCCACACACCCCTTCTCCCCCTACTCGTCGCCCCCCTCCCCCACTAAATTCAGAATCCTGCAGGAGATGTAAAACCGTAAAATGAGCTTCACATTTGCAGAGAGGCATATTATAGTATAGTAAGGTTACGATTTAGACAGGCACATACGGACTAGCTGGAATTAAGCATATAGTGTAATTGTGTCCCCCACCTCTTTGTGTAGTTTTTGTAAACATAATCCAAGCCACTATTCTGAGTGAAATAGGTTGTGCAGGTATACAGTTGCTACAAGAAGCAAATAAGAACCGTACATTGATTAGGTTAAATAAATTACACGTATACAGTTAATATTTTTGGACACGTTATAAGAGCAAATAATTTAGAGAACTTGGTGACAACTGGCAAAATTGGGGCGTAAAGAACAAGCGGAAGGCAAAGAAGTAAATATCAGAATGGCTTAACCACATGGCATGGTCGGGACAAGAACACTGAGCTGATCCACGACTCTGGTGATAGTGCAAACGGTTAAACACGACAGCCAAAGTTTATCGGCATGGTACAAGATGGTGAAGATTGTGGCGTGACGAATAAAATCCAAGACGATATAAGGACCGGGTTAATTACCAACAAGATAAATTCCACCTGTATAAGAAAGCCAGAGAATGGCTCACGAACCCCCAAGAGTGGTGTGCAGCTAATTAAGGAACATACTCCTCACTCTATAAGTAAGTCTAGAAACTGGGCTTTCCTATTACCAAGCGTTAGGGAGTCCTAGGTAGTTACTGGGCAAACAGAGGAGCGAGCTCGACTCTATAATCGAAGTTTTACCCGTGATTTCACCTAGCCACTGGGGCATCCCATAACTAATTATTACAACGTGTAGGTTTTACCATATTGTAACAACTAACAAATACTGAACATCTTTAACAATTAACTTGACTCCAACTCCTCGTTCTTTTTCATAAATCTATTGAATTATAATTCTTGTGGAGCATGAAGATCAAGAATCCTTTATAAATGGAAAAATACAAATATATCAAAACATGCGATCACCCCAGCAAACGTCACTTCCCCTAATATCTTCTCACAATAATTGTTCACAATAATAAAAGTCACTGTGTGTTCATAATAGCTCAGAATGTGAGTTTTTTATATTCCAATCACTGCGCTGAATCCTCCACACAGGTTTCTGATAATAATAATAAAGTCTCTTCACTAGTGTTTCACAATGGATAGGTCTGTGGCATGTGGTATATGGTTACAAAGTTACTTAGCTGGGCTGGCTGTACTCATCTGACAGAGCTGAGACTGCGGTGGGTAAACATGTGAGAATCTCTACTTCAGCGATGCGAAGGCAACCTCTGGATCATCGGTCACGATGAAAAAAGAAAACAACATTCTGCTTCCTACTGGATGCTTAGGGTACCACCGTCTCACCAGTCTTCTACATTCGAGCCAGGGCCAAGTGGTTGGATAAGTATGACGCAAGTAGTCAAACCCTCATATGGCTCTCTAGCGATGTGAAACAAAAACCAACCGCTATATTCTTGAAAAATATACTTAAAGGTAATGGTGATATGACATGTGATGTTATCATACATAACAAAGATACATATGCTGGAACGAAACATTATGATGTTATAACAATGTCATACGAAAACAAGGCATCCGGATGATGTAAATATATCACAATTAGACAAACTGCATCCTGTGGAGATACACATCTCTTTTGTGAAAAGCATATGTTGTAACAAAGGTCTGTTGAGATAAACATCAGTTAGGACAACATATGTTGTGACAAACACATGCTGAGACAAACATCAATTGAGACAACCATCTGTAGAGACAAACATTAGTTGAGGCAAACATCAGTTGAGACAACCATGTAAGACAACCATCCATTAATATAAATATATGTTGTGACAAATACCTGTTGAGAAATATATATTGTTATAATAAACATTGTTGTGACGTCGGTTGTGATGTCACATCTTGTTGGTATGATGTCAAAGACAATATAAAATATCAAGAAGATACAATGACAACTGCTGGAGATAAAGACATAAATGACAACTAAAATGTCATCTTGTTGGGACTAACCGTCATAAGGAAATGATGACGTCAGAATAAGACACTTATTACGTAAGATACGATCGTCAGGCCAGGCCAGAACGTCAATGAAAAGGTAAGTGACATCATGGAAAACTCAAACGTCCTATTAATTATCATCATCTCCCGTCATGTGTAACTCCCCAAATTGTACTGTGACATAAAACAGAATTAACACATCAATCTCGTCACCAAATTATGATCATAAGAATCATAGAGTGAGGCATCAGATAGATATCTCATAGTATCAACAAAGGTTCGAACACATTGAGCGTGATATTGTCGTTCCAGCCTAACTTCAGTGAGTAGAGGTTAAAGACATAAACTTGAACTTCTGTCCCTATCACAGGCACACCGTGGCACCATAAGCCCCAGTACAACTCTTATGGCATTCACTCAAAATTTGGCATAGAAATGAACACAACACGCACAATTCCGTCAGGCCATCTACAGCACTGAAATCATGATGGCCTTGAGTGCAACATCCTGCAAAATATGCACCATCTAACAATAGTTTCTTTTCACATGAGCAATCATCTTCGGCAAAAGAATATATCACTCTCTCTAATATTCCCGGACCATAATTAAGAAAAGACGAGTGAAATTGAATATTCCATTGAATATAGAAGAATTGCACATTAGTTCCCGACAGTAACTTATAAGAGCAGTCTCTACAGCATGAAAAAGCCTGCTACTACTATATTGTGGTTGCATGTATTAAGAACATGGTTTTCACAGCCATTGATGAGCACTTTTATCAAGTCTCTGAAGCACAACAAATAAAGTGTAATGATTTGCATTTATTGCAGAATAAATTTCCTATAGCATTCAGTATCCGCCTTCATAAGAGATGAGATTTTGAGCATGGCAAAATATTAGTTGACTTAGCATTGTGATTCAGCAAAAGTCGATTGTCAACCAGCGAAGGTTTCAGTTTGCAATTTTCAATGAAACAACATTATTACATCGGCGCACATTTTCACATAAAAATAACACGATATCTGTTTGTACACTATTATCATCAGCATCGTCAAAATGTTTGAAATGATAAACTCACCTTTTATTCTAAGAGAGCACAATTAGACTGAGTCAGACATCGTAAGGTTGTACGAAAAGGTACAGAAAGAGGGCAGGAGAAATCCTGCTTTATGTCTCCATCTAGAGATGGCCAAGAAATTGCGTTTACATTTCGTCCGATAATCGATTTAGTGGTAGTGACGCCAATGATGTCACTAGAGACACCAACTGCGTCACAGTCAACCAACGATATTTTCTCCATTCGTATTAGTCTTAGACTGTATTATTCTGTATTATTTTTAGACGTGTCAGTGGTGACAATCTTTTCTACAGAGTTTCGTTTTGGCTATGGTTGTGCGTTGTGCGAAAATTGTGGTGACGGAGGGATATGTAATATCACAATGATAATCAAATAAAGCATAGATACCAAGTACTTTCCTGTTATGTATTTGTTTCTATTCTATTCCAGCAAGTCTAGGAGGGAAGGTAGTGTGGATTACTGGAGCATCGAGCGGCATTGGGGAATACATCGCCCTCTGTTTAGCTGAAGCTGGATGCAAGCTGGTGCTGTCCGCTCGCAGAGAGGAGCTACTGGAGAAAGTGAAACAGCGGTGTCTTCTTGCCAGTTAGTCACGTTCTTATTGTTGTTTGCCTTTATTTTGTTGGTGTTGTTTGTAGCAACTTTATGATTACTTAGTCCGATAGGCGTTGATGGTCTTGGTTCGATATGCCTCTACTTCATATCTCTCTCTCCTTCTCTCTCTCTCTCTCTCTCTCTCTCTCTCTCTCTCTCTCTCTTCTCTCACTCGTTCTCCTCCCTCTCCGCCTGACACCTCCGTCATCTCACTATATCTCTTCTATCTATGCCTCCCATATCTCTGTCTTATCTCGGTGTCTTTACAATATCTATGTGTCTTTCGTCTGTCAGTCTCTTGTCTCCCCTATCTCTGCCTCTGCTGTCTCTGTTTCTCCTCTTTTTGCCTCTCCTCGCTTGTTTCTGTCTCCCTCTGACTCTCTCTCTCTCTCTCTCTCTCTCTCTCTCTCTCTCTCTCTCTCTCTCTCTCTCACTCTCTTGTTTTTCTCTCTTATTCTTCCTATGTGAAAACACATGCATTTATAATGCTTATCTTTTATATTGTTTCCGTTTTCAGTTAGCCTTGAATGATGTGTGAATGGTATAATGTATGAAAGAGAGTGATAAAAGTGCAGAATGTTAGACGGGCATGCGTGCCCAATTCTTAACCCTTTCAAAATAAAGTTTTGTTGTTGTTGTTGTTGTTGTTTTTGTTTTATGTATCTTCTCTCTGTGTATGTATCATTTGACGTTTCTCTCGTTTTCCCCCTGTTTCTCTCTATCCTTATTTACGCCTCCAGTCTCATCTCTTTCTCTCATTTCTTTCTCTTCACTCAGTGACTCACTCTCTTGCAACTTTCTAACTTTTCTCACTCTATGCCCCATTTCTCTGCCTTTCATCTCTATATATTTATCTTCTCTCTCTCGCTCTTTCTCTATCCCTCTCCAACCCTTTCTCTGTCTCTCTCCTTGTCTCTTTTGTCCCTTTCTGGAAGCTCTCGCTGCGTCTTTCCTCTGTCGCTGTATGTTTTTCTTCTTTCAACGTCTCTCTTCTCTCTCTAGCTCTCCCTCTCCCTGTATCTCCAATCTGTCTCTGTTTATCACTCTCTATTTATCGCTCACTGCTGGCTTGCATCATTTTTGCAAATGTCCACACTGTTTCCAATATAATCTACCCTCAAATGATGTTGTCAAGGACACGTGTCTTCCCGATGTACATTCAAAGTGTCCCTTGTGTCTCGGCCTCTTTCTAAACATTACAATTACCCATTTGTATCTTTTATTTCGTGTTGTCGTCTAGCAGTTTCCTGCCACAGGTCTACTATGTGATAGCTTCATCACATGTTTTAGGCCTAGAGCAAGAAAGAATAGGCGGCCAGACTTCCATCATGTGACAAGCGACGAGTCCAGGCGTCAACCCGCATCCAGCCATGCTCATAACATTCCCAGCGCAGCTCGCTATCATCGTCGCTAGTGCTCCCGTCTATAGATACATATCCATAAATACGTAAAGCAAATTACAAGTGACGCTGGCAAATAAAGTCAAATACAACAAAACAACCTCTTTCATGCCATGAGACTTATTGAGTATATAGTTCTAGTCCTAAACTGTTACACCAGCCCGACGTGATGATTGATGCCGACGTCACACCGACAGTCTTTAGTTCCCAGGAAGCTCCATGGTAGCCATTTTAGATTGGGTCTACCCTGAAACCCATGTGGGTAAATGAAAACATTACTTAGTGGGTATTGATATCCCACTGACATTACATACTGAGATATTAGGGAACACACTTACAAAAATAAATAAGAAATTCACACTCGGAGGTGAAGCAAGTAAAAAGTAATAATCACTTTCCAGGCCTTGTGTTTTATTGGGTATATGATGCTAGCACCATATTTTGTATAGGCCTATGGGTATTGAATCTCTGGATGATTCGGTAGATTTGACTGTAGCCGCCTTAACGGTACTCATGTCAGGCTGAGACATCTCGGGGACCCCATGCCAAAGAAAGATCGATTTTCCAACACATGACAACTGAGCCGGCAGGCAATAGTGTTATCCACTGCGCTCTCGAGACTCCGCGGCATGGGTAGCATGGGGCTTCTTATTCTTGTAGCCTTATCCGAGAATGTTAAGCATACAATCCACTACCCATGGATTATAAGTCAACAAAAGTAAGTAAATGACCTTACGTATCTTATGCCGCACAGGTTATACGATCATGGGCTGATATTTTTATAGGCCAGCAGACACTCGGCGGTTGATGTGGTCAGTATCACGCAGGCCGCCTGCACTGCCCATGACATTCTTCGTGGTAATTTTAGGCTTTTAATTTTTTATCTTGAAGCCCAGGTTATTTTAAGAAATCCAAATCTGGCCCGCTGCGTATCAAATACAGGATCACAGGATCCGCGGCGGATCATGAACAGAACACGCTACAGAAACAACATTGGATAGCAGCTACACACGTGTCAGGCTGCATGAGGTGAGCATGCCGTGGGTGTGTCACTTCTGTATGTCACCCACCATCACTAGTATACATGACAAGCGGTCTCTGTGGTGAAGAAATCAAGCTGTCTGCCTCGCATTCTAAAGATGGTGGTTCGTTTGTACACTGCTTTGTTCAGACCACGAGTACAATTTTTTCGGACGCCCTTTGGGGTCAAGGCTGGAGCGGCCTAATTAGGCATGTGTGCGTTACTTTGGCAGGCGACATGCGGTGAGAGACTAAGCCAGATAGAGTAAACCACAGTGCAATGAAGTCGACCCCTAAGCTTTTAGCCATATAACTATAACAGTCAACATCATGTGACGTGTCGATAAGTGTGGGCGGTTATGTTTCGCTACCTCACACGATCACCAGAGTCGTGGATCAGCACTTTGTTCTTGTCTCGACCGTACCACATGGCCAAGTCTACCAGGTATTTACTTCTCTGCTTCCCCTTGTTCTTTTCCCCTCAATCTTGCCACTTGTCACCAAATTCTCCAATATATTTGCTTCTGATAACGCGTCTGAAAACTTGTGACTGTCCGTGTCTAATTTCTCTAATCAGTTTACAGTTTTCATTTGTTTCTTGTAGGATTTGGTCATTGGTTTTAACTTTAACAATACTACGAGTAAAGACCAGTCGGACATATAACCAGACTGCAATTGGTACTATTAGTATTGGGACTCTTTGCTGGCTATTGAAGATGAGGACGGGGCACGGATGGGAATGCCCATACTGTGATATCAAACCAATATTTTGTAATATAAGACTATCGTGTATGTCACTATTATTATTCTTGTCACGCTGTTATCTTAGCAGCATGTATTATCTATTCGCTAGAAATCCTTTAACAGCCATTATTATCATGTGACACGCCGGTATGAGTGGTCGGTCATGTTTCTTCATCTTAACATTATCACAAGAGTAGTGGATTAGAGCTCTGTGTTCTTTATTTACCAGTGCAGCTTCCATCTCTTCTAATGCAGGTAAAGGAAAGGTTTCAGAAGATGATATTCTGGTTTTACCACTCGACATCGTGGATTACGACAGACACAAACCAGCAGTGCAGAAAGTTCTGGATAAATTCAATAAGGTAATTGTCACGGAAAAATTTATTCTCTATGACCACTCTGAGCTGGTGTTTAAAAAATGCATTGAATACGGTAGAATCGTTATTCTCATTGTCATTTATAGCGATTCTCTTCGTATCCGGGTCACTCGTTAATTTATGTCGTATTGCTTGTTGTCAACCAGTAGGCTTAGGGCATTAGTATAGATATGTATCATTGCCTAGCTGGGAGTCGCTGTATCGCAGTCACTACACACCTGGTCATGGGTGGGAATTGGCATCGAATTAAAAATTGACCCGGGTGTTTTATGTTCACTCCGCCTAAACTGGGCTCCATTTCCACTCAGCCTAAATTGAGCTCCATGTCCACTTAACCTTAATTATTCCCCATGTCCACTCAGGCAACATTCAGCTCCATGTCCATGTATCCTAAACTGGGTTACATGTTCAATCAGGCTAAATTAGTCCTAATGTCCATAAAGTCTAAATTGGGCTCCATATCTACTCACCCCATTTTGGTCTCAATGCCCTTACAGCCTAAATTGGACTCCAAGTACAACAACATAAATTGGGCTATATACACACTGCCTAAATTGGGCACGCATGTCCAACAGCCTAAATTGCACTCCATGTCCACTCTATTTAAATTGTGTCGCAGGAAATATCTTGAGAAGTGAAGGTGTCCGGTGTGATTTGATCACATCACATATGTAGAGTCGATTGGCATATATAAAATGGGTAGTATCATGTGTCCTGACAACCTTTGACGTATAAAGAGATCGTTTACTTACTAACTATTGTCTATGCAGTTTTACCTCCGTGTATATTGCATTTTATTAATAAATATGTATCTTAGAGCTGGCCATGCACCGGGGAGTCTCCATGGAAAAGTGGTTACGCCGTCTTCTCCGTGCTCTGGAGGTTGTGGTTTCCATTCCGGCCTACTCGTTCGGTTCATGCGTCTCTGGGGTCGTCGGTGGAACTACCAAGTTCGTGCTTTGTGCGACACCTTCTGCAGGCCGTCCTGCTGAAAGATACTGAGCCATGTGGGATATAATCCGGTGCAATGAACTCGGTCATCTTTCCTTTTAGACCTTTTTTTTTACAACATGCATGTATATACTTTTTTTTAAACATTATATAGCTTCTCATTTTCAAACCTGATACCCATATTTATGATGTAAGTTCATTCTACACATGACGAGTTACTATTCTGCACTGATGATTACAGCCTGAGACTGCTTTGCAATGCTAATCAGAATCTTTTAAGACATGCTCTAGTCAGCACACGAATATACATAAACTAATGTGTAGATAAGGCTAGGTCTTAAACACTATACTTGCGTCATTAGTATTTAAAGTATAGGGCCCTTCTCCACTCTTAAGGCGTACTTGTGATATAGTGTTAGGCCTACATTTTATAGAGTGCTCAATTTGTGTTGTGGTTAAAATCACACCTACTGCCTTTATATTCCAGAATAGTTCCTGCTATCCATTTTAACAAACACCGATTTGCTTCCCATACAGCTGCTTGAAGTTGACTATTTTGTTGTACTAAGCATCCTTGCTATCCACTCCTTCAGCATTCCAGTGAATTATAAGTTAGACTTTCGGAGTCTCTCTCTCTCTCTCTCTCTCTCTCTCTCTCTCTCTCTCTCTCTCTCGCTCTCTCTCTCGCTCGCTCGCTCTCTCTCTCTCGCTCTCTTCTCTCTCGCTCTCTCTCTCTCTCTCTCTCTCTCTCTCTCTCTCTCTCTCTCTCTCTTCTTACTTCACTCTCTCTCTCTCCCGCCATTTTTCCATCTATCTCGCATTCTTCCTGTTTCTCTCTCCCTCCCCGTCTCCCTCGCCCTCCCCATGTCCCTCTCTCTAAAACGCCTACTTGTCATAAAAACTAAACTAATCAACAAAGTTAAGTTGAATCAAGAGCCGACATCACAACAATCGGGACATTCCCACAAATAGTCCGTCCGCATCTGCTACAGCCAAGGACAAGTCCCAATACAAATTAACAGAATCTTATATCAACGTGCTCTTAGTTACCTTTCGCTGTTGCTTAAATATATGCACGGCGTTGCAAACGACTGTCATATAGTTAGTACATGTCCTCAAGCCTAGAACAAAAGTATACAAAACAAGCTTAGCATACCCCGCAACTCAGCCATGAAACAATCTCGAATTGTGAATCAAAGACATCACCAGCTCGTTCATACAATGGCAAGTTATATAAACATTACCTTAGTGCAGACCACAAGCTGCGTTACAAGTTTTCCAAGCAATCTCCAACCTGTTGTACAATGTATCTCTTTAAGTATATTACAGCTGGCATTTCATTGATTAGTAACAATGAGTTGTGTAGCAATGACGTTTGCACATTTCCCAAACATTTGTAATATGTATACTGATGTTGTCAAGTATGAAGAACCTTAACGGTGTTATATAAGAATTGTTGTTTGTCCATCAAGAATGATGATGACCATTCATTTCATCCAGTGGGGTTGAAGGTGTGGAGCCATGGGTTCTAAGATGGCTGATAAGGCCTATTTTGGCTCGAAATGTTCTTTGACAATGTGGACAAAGAATGCTTGACGTCTCTGGAGGAGGATTTCCTGCAGTGGTTTTTCTGTCCTGCCTTTTCTTCACAGCTCTTGCAGTCCTGGTTGCCTCACATATGACTGCACCCTTGCGCAATGATGCACGCCACGAATTTCGGTCTCTGGCTGCAGCCTCCCAGGTGTCATGATGAATTCCAAAAGCATTCAGTGAAATTTTCAGAGTGTCTTTAAAACGTTTCCTCTGGCCACCTTGGGAGCGTTTACCACAACGCAGTTCGCTGTAAAAAATTCGTTTAGGGAGCCTGTGATCTGGCATACGAGTCAGGTGACCAGCCCAGCGAATCTGATTCTTCTTCAGTATAGTGTGGATACTGGGCATGGATGCTCTTTCTAGGACTTCAGTGTCTGGAATCTTGTCTTGCCATTTAATCTTCAGTAGCTTCCTTAGGCAGACTGTGTGGAAGTGGTTTAATTTCCTAGCGTGTCGCTGATAAACAGTCCAGGTTTCACAAGCATATAGCAGTGTAGATAATACAACTGCTTTGTAGACTTTTAGCTTTGTTTGCAGGCTTATTCCAGTTCTATCCCATACATTCTTGTACAGTCTGCCAAAGGCTGCACTGGCCTTGGAGATTCTTGCATTCACTTCGTCATCGATTGTGGCAGCTTGTGACAGGGTGCTGCCAAGATAGGTAAATTTGTCCACAACACTTAGTCTATGATCATTCACTTTGATATTCGGCAACATAATATAAGAATTAACATATGCATGAAAGCAGACAGATCTGAAGGACAGACCTTCGTGTCAAGTTTAACCATTTCAAAACAAAGTTATTTCGTTTACTCTTTCGTTCTGCCTCTCTCTTTATCACTGCCTCACCGTCTCTCTCTCTATGTCTTCCGCTCTCCTCTCCCTCCCTCCCTCTCTCTCCCTCCCTCCTTCTCTCTCTCTCTCCCTCTCTCTACATATATATATAATTTTTGTTTGAGTCATTTGCTCTCCTCGGACAGCTCCTGACCCTACAAGTCCATGGATCATCTATCTTTGTCATTTCTTACAGCACACTTGTCTAAGCGAATGTGTTCTCCACAGATTGACATTCTGATCAACAATGCAGGCAAGAGCCAGCGGTCTCCCTGGGTGGACGTGGAGTTGACCGTAGACCGTGAACTGTTTGAGATCAATGTCCTGGGTTCTGTATCATTAACCCAGCATGTTTTACCACATATGCTTGAGCGAAAGCAAGGCCACATTGTCGTCATGAGTAGCATTGCCGGGATTACTGGTAAGTCCACTATGTCTTCATCTATTACTTTGACTGGAGCAGACAAAGACTATTGGGATCAATCACCCTTTGCCATTTGATATGTTGATGACAGTGACAACTGGCAACTTGATGAAGAAAGAGCAAGCGGAAGCAAAGTGCTTGAACACAGGTTCCTGGTCCAAGAATCTGGCGATGCTGTCAGATAAAGAGCCATGACCAGCCACGCCTATCAGCATGGCACATAATAATGATGACACCCATGACATATATCATGAATGTAAAGTGTTGTGCCATAAAATATAAACACATAAATGTTCGATCTCTCCCAGCAGGTGTGTATGCTATCTGCCTCTGTTCAGGGGCGTCACTAGGGGGGTGCGGGGGGTGCGGGCCGCACCGGGTGACACCATCAAGGGGTGACACCAAAATAAAAAAATTGCAAATTTGAAAAAGCAGACATAGCTCTGTCTAGTCGGGTTTCATAACCGTTCATTGTTAAATACATGAGCAGGCACAGGGTGCCACCATGCAGAGCGTCTGGTGCTTAAATGAATAAGACTCAGAGCTCAGAGCTGCTCGGAGCCTCGGAGTCGGAGTAGAATCTGTGGCTTCATGTGAGAGGGGCTTTTCAAAACTGAAACTTATAAAGAACTATTTGCGATCAACCATGGGACAGTCAAGACTTTTTGATCTGGCTATATTATCAATTGAAAGTGATATGGTGAAAGATATTGATTTTGATGATGTGATTGACAGGTTTGCAGCTTTGAAGACCAGGATGGGAAACTTTTAATTTTAAATAACAGAAATTTTAATTTAAATATTGAGCACAACCCACTACTGGCAACGCCGATCGCATTCTGGTATGAACCTAAGGCCAATCCACGTCAATATAGAAGCACTATACTCGAGTTTCGCCCTCATTTGAGCTCATCAGTAGTGCATATCCCTGACCGGATCCGGAAACAGTCCCGGATCACGCGTGTGAAGCGGGTGTGTAACCACGCGGCATACACTGGACACACCAAATTATCACAACAGAATATCACAACGCTACCCATTGTAGGCTATGCTCAAGATTGCCTACGATGGGTAGCGTTGTGATATTCTGTTGTGATAATTTGGTGTGTCCAGTGTGTGCCGCGTGGTTACACACCCGCTTCACACGCGTGATCCGGAACTGTTTCCGGATCCGGTCAGGGATATGCACTACTGATGAGCTCAAATGAGGGCGTAACTCGAATATAGTGCTTCCATATTGACGTGGATTGGCCTTAGGTTCATACCAGAATGCGATCGGCGTTGCCAGTAGTGGATTGTGCTCAATATTTAAATTTCAAATCCCGAAACAACCACAGAAATGTTAATGTTAAATAACAAAAATTTAACTTTGTCCGAGTTTGTCGAAGTTCTTTATTTATGTTTTACCTGAAGTATTGAAGTTATATTGTTCAATTTGTTTTCTTTCTTATGTCCTTATTAACTTTTTGACTTATTTTACAAACATTACTATATGCGATTATATATGGTACAGGAACACTCGGAAGAAGACCATGGTGAAAGTCTAGAGGGGTGACACCAAGAGTTTACCGCACTGGGTGACACCAACCCCAGTGACGCCACTGCCTCTGTTGCTTGCTAGCAAGAGACACATAGCTCGTCCTTACTTGTGTTCAGTGCTGAGTTTCACGAGAAACATCAATCTAACAGTATCACACTGGACCCCTCAATCCAACAGTATCATACTAGACCCCTCAATCCAACAGTATCACACTGGACCCCTCAATCCAACAGTATCACACTGGACCCCTCAATCCAACAGTAGTCCAACACACTGGACCCCTCAGTCCAACAGTTTCACACTGGACCCCTCAATCCAACAGTATCACACTGGGCTCCTCATTCCAACAGTAGTCCAACACACTGGATCCCTTAATCCTACAGTTTCTGCCATTTTGCCACTTTTACACTTTGTCATGAGCGAATTTGTGGTAGGCATATGGCGTATTATATTGTTTAATGTTCCGAAAGCCGTTTCCTGCCAGGGGTCAATGATGTTATAGCCTCATCATATTTTGTAAGCCGAGAGCAATGAGGGATATGCGGCCAGTCTCTTCATCATTTTGACAAGCGACGAGACCAAGTGTCGAACCCGCGTCCGACCATGCTCGTGGCATTACCAGAGGAGTTCGCTAACAACTTCACCATGGTGTCTGGATAGCGCAAACTGTATGTTTCTTTATTTGACAATACACACACTTTAAAGGGTGTTGTCAGACTTGATCCAAGAATCTGGTGATCGTTTGAGATGGTGAATGATGGCCGGCAATGTCAAATGTAGTCGATGGTAAAAGACAAAGGGAGACAATCATAAAGACTGATGCTTCCTTCGCTACGGTGCTAAGAGGTAAAGAGTAGTTCTGACTTCGTTACGGCCAAAGAAGAAAAATAGTGAAAAGAGAGAGAACCTCACACCGCCTCAACCAACAAAAAAAGATGATAGTGATTAGATAAGAAGATATACGAGATCTCAGGCAGGGGCCTCAACTCTGGACTGACTGTCATATTTGAGACCCAGACATTGGATTAAGGTGTTAGATTGTGGTAGAAATAGTGACTGTAAAAAGTAAAAACTAAAAGAGACTAAACAAACAAATCAAGGACAAATAAACAAGCTCTTTATTTCTTCTAACAGCACATTGCATGTCAATAACAGATACAATAGACAACTGTATATACCAATTCACCACAGTGGGTAACCCCTAACCAATCAACAGCACTTAAGACAACAGGGTACACCAAGTACCACAACACAGGTGCTCCAAGCAATAGCTGGTTAGACTGACACAATAAAGAACCTTGACACAAGCAACACTGCACAGACAATAAGGCACTACAAAAACATAGGTTACACAACATAAACCCCAAGACATGACATAAACAAAGAGTTGTGACACAATTTACTATCCCACCAAGAACCCAGGCCTGCTGACACTAACTAGTCAGCCGCTCCTGTAACAATGGAAAACACAATCTATGATTATCATTGTAAAGAAGACATATTAAACACATGAAGCAATGAGCACATGAATTAACCCATAGGTCATAAATGTACCTCCATCTAATTATCTATTCTGTTATTCTGAGGTAACCCTTGATGTCTATGTCATGATCATTCTTTGCTACCCCCTTCTTCAAGGTGACCACATCTCTAATTGTTAAATACAACAATCAGTATTGCATCACCAGGTCACCCACTTTATTTTCTTCTCCAATTGTGCCACTGCTATCATGAGATTACACTTGATATTGCTAGAATGGATCACCTAATGCAACAATGTCAATCTGCTCCACCTTTTCAGTTCAATGTAACTACACCACACAGCTCCTACATACACAAGCCGTGGAAGATTGATCTCATTTGTCCAGCTGTAAACACATAGCTACAAACAACAGAGTACATACATCAGCCGTTGCAAACAGCCACAACATCTCAACACATTTGGTTAACATATAACAGACATTGCACACAAACAACATATCAGCATTGATTCAGTTAACAGGCATAAGAACGACATCTTTGTTCTGGTAAATTAGGCTGTCATTCCTACCTACCAAAGTGGCTACATTTGCCAAGGAACCCATAATCAGTTCCCTGTCTACACCTTCTAGAATATGTTATACATTAATTTGTACCAAGTCACCGGTAACACCAGACAACACAATATTCCCTATAAACCACAAGTTCATGGAACACTATCAATGTTCAACCCAAGATATTGTCACAACTAAACATTACCTACTATATTCTCAGCCTAATGCTCAACAATTCCCTATCCACTGTTACGCACACCAGCAACTGTTTTGCTAACACACCATACTCTTTTCCCTAATATAAAACATATATTGACAGGTTGAACTCCTGTGCTCCACATCTGATAGTACACTTTACTCCTATGCAATAATACACAACATTATGAACTCTGCCACCATCAGACCCTAAGTTACCTCAACATAGGGACTTCACTGGACAACTACCTCAACAATGTCCCAGTTTGCATGAAGAGTACCAGCACTAATATGATACTGTGCAAGTTACAGCATCTGATTAGCGTTACAAACTAATAACCAGCAAGCAAAACATGTCTAACTATGAAAAGCAACAGACATACATACAATGTGGAAACACCATATCTGTAGAATGTGACAATGTAACCTTACACATAGAAGAATCACAACATTCACAGAAAGTTAAAGATAAAGATAAACATTTATTACACAGGAACTCATTTAGGGACTCTCTGATGCCCCTAAGATAGCTCATAAAATACACACACAATATTACTAAGTGAAAGTACACCAAATAGTGGCCACAGTGCCTCATTCATATGAGGCAGGATCCAAGAACAACAATGTCCATGGCAGGATATAGAACATTAGTTCTAATATAATAAACAGTGTACTATATATATTATGTCATTATTATTACACACTAATGCCAACTACACCAGTGTACTTTTATCTGTGAGTGGACAGCAAATGTGCAGTTATGCCCTCTATTTCCCATCATTCTTCCTACGATACACCGGTTATAAATTTTCTTCTCTTACGCTTCGTGTCGCATAGCAAGTGCATATATCTTTGCGAAGGTGGTACGTAGCAATAAATCACACCCTTCCCCTGGTACAACAAACACCCAGTTTTAATACACATAAAACTCCCAGTTTGATACACTAGCACAAACACTACTGCATTCTGGTAACAGATGTGACACCAGACTTCAATGCTAAATGAGAAACCCATTTACCAATATCAGTTCCAGATGCACCTGCCTGTTCTCCCTCAGTAAAGCCACACTTCATTCGCAGTTACGATTACACTATGATTGCTGATACGCACCCCGCGTATTAAGATGCATTATCTCCTACGCCTAGTGGCTATCAATCTGCATGGCGTCCCTAGAATTCAACACACTATTTCCTACACTTCTATTTATTACCTACATGTTCTAACTGCTTAGCTTAACCATTAACCCATCATTGCCACATATAACATGTAAGTACTTTTCCCTGCTTTACACATGTTATAAATATTACACATATATTATGGTTAATTTCCCCTACTCATGTTGCTTTGGAGTGTTCATACCCAACACTTGACCAAACATCCAATGTGATGCTCACCATTGTCACAGAATAATCCTGTAAACATATATTGCTGCTGTATACACATACACATATGATTCTCACCACTCTGTTGTTAAGTAACCTTCATTTCTAGCAACCTCACAAGCACTTACTCCCTTCCATGCCAACATGGCCTGCATGGCACCATGTGGCATTATTTCAGTCTTTACCATAAACTAATTTATGACCCCACACATTGTATATTTTGGTGAATCTCCCACATATCTATTTAGACAGTAACAGATTAATGCCATAGGATAACCATGTAAAATAATTCCCAACAAAATAATCTTGTGCCAACATGGCTGGCATGACATGACATCAGTCTCCATGATACTTAACCACCATCAATGACCTATTCTACATATTTCACATCACCATTGTCTGACTGCTGGCATCTCTATGAATTAAATGGTATATTCCTAAAACCTCAGGGACGTTACATTGATCTGTAGAACAGCTCACTTTAGTAATACTCATCTACATTATCTATTTATATTTCTTTGTTCCTACCACTCTGCCTAACAGCTTTGTTCACACACATCGGTTTTCCCACGCAAACGCTTTTCAAGCCTGTAACATGGTGTGTGCTGCGATTTAACAAATATTTATTAAATTAAACATTTTAAACTTAATCAGTCAAAACTTACAGTTTTGTCACAACATTAGTTGACACAGATCAACTCAGGGAATTGTTCCCACACCTGACAACAACAGAACAGCACTGAACTGAAGGCCATGTTGCCCGCAGCTCTCATCAGCACAAAGGACTGCTAAAACAAAACTGGCCTCCGATTCCTTTGTTAAGCCGAGTTCCGGTGTGGCCAGGTTTTTAACTCGAGATAGACCAAACCAAAATTTCGTTGGTTTGGCGCTATCACACAAAGATGACGGTTTTTGTGTGCTGCTAATAACACCATACTAATTTCTTTCATTGCATTGCATTATGCACATCATACATGATGCATACAGCATATGGAGACCTGGGTTCGATCCCTCAGTAGGGTGTGGGATTTTTTTCTGTCGGTGGCAAAAAGAAAATCCTAACCTGCACAGTTCGCGGCGACTGCACTAGCCAGGCGGCCTTAATTCCTCAGGCTCAAAGACCTCTCTGCCATACACCGCAAGGTACTATATTGGCATTAAATGGCAGACAGTTGTTTATACATTTGTGGGTTGTTGGTTTGTCGAGACTCCTGTATGTTTCATTTTTCCCATCGGACGGTAGGAGCATGTTGTGTGATATTCACTGCCACGGGAAAGGAGCATAATGGTGCGACCCTTTGCCGTGAAGTTGGAAAAGAGACTAACTAACTGACTATCTATTGTATAGCTGCTTAAATGACGAAGCTACGTCACCCTGGTTGTAAGAACAAGCCAATGTCGGATCTGTTCCTTGCCACAGAATCTATGACTTTTTGAAATATGTTGTATTTGTATTAGCCGACGCTGTGGCGAAGGTGTTACGAACGCGAGCCGGCATACACATTAGAAGCACAGTTACAGGCGATTTAGAAACAGACCAAGTTGCGCTGGTTTTCATAAAATTGTATGAACGTTGGTCGTTCAGAAAGTAATGCCAAACTACTTAACGGAAACAAGCCTAGTAAATCACAAACATCTAAAATAATGATTTTTTGTATTATGGTTGTTAATGTATTTTAAGAGCCAAAGTATCGAAATAGCTAGCAGACTACAATCTCGGCCCGGTATTGTGAATTCGAATATTCGAATTATCTTTGTGGCGCCAATTTTTTATATGACTCTGGGTCGACCAGTCAACCAATTGGTGGAAGTAAATCTTGAAGTAAGTTAATGGCAAACATCCTGATACTACCACGCCATTCATTCAGTGCCGATTTACCTCAAAAATGGACTTCATATCGTATACCATACAGTACGGAAGCGACATCGGTAACTTAATTGTAATTAAAATATCTTTACCCTGTCAGGAGCCCCGAACTCAAGGTCTTATACTGGATCAAAGCATGCTCTTCACGTAAGTAATTATTGTCATTATTAGGTGGTATCTCTATATTGAATGCTGAGTGCAGTGAATCCCCAGTGCCGTGTCCCTAGTCTTCCCTGTGATGTCATACCGGCTTCTTCCGGTCCATATTCCCATGTCGCTCACTCACATTGTCATCATTTTTGCATGCTACAGGTCAACTCTTCCTAATATCATGCCCTTTGACAATAAACTCTCTCTCTCTCTCTCTCTCTCTCTCTCTCTCTCTCTCTCTCTCTCTCTCTCTCTCTCTCTCTCTCTCTCTCTCTCTCTCTCTCCCCCTTTATTTTGCTTTATCTTACTTTATTATATCCTTTTTACAAGACATCTCTGTCAATACCAAAATGTTACGTCTTGGCAAGTTTACGTTCAATCTCTCTCTCACTCATTGCCTCATACATATATATATATATGTCTAGTTGTGTCTGTCTATCTGTCTAATCGTGTTTATCTATCTAATCATGTTTGTCTGCTTATCTGCCTGTATGTCTGTCTAACTAACATTGTCCGTATGTCTTCATGCCAAACACATTTTTTAAAAATTCACTCATTGATGGAGATTCAAATACAGACCCACCTGCAGGGAAACGGCCAGTACAACAATGGAGAGTAAACTGATTACACTTCATTTAGAAACTTTACTTCCTGGCTGTGAGAAGAGCGTTCATATTACTGAATGTTACTTTGACCATTTATGTTCAGTTTCATAACTGTCACTAGCTGTTATTAACTTCTTCTACTCCTTTCGTTCGCTTGAAATATGTCTATAACTGCAATGTTATCTCTTGAATGAATTTAACTGTCTTTTTTAGTTCACTCAGAGGTCCATAGATTTTATCTTCCAATGGTCCTACTCCCAAAGCCAGGCAAGGATCACTCGAGACTTAATTAATGGATGCCGAATCATAACCCTGCAAAAAACACGTATTGCAAAGTCCTCTACAAGATAGTAGGACGCAGGCTCCAGCGACATTTGGAAAATCAGAATCTGCTTCCCAAAGGGCTGGGGAGCTATTGGCCTGGGAAGGACACCCGGGCCAATGCTGCAACTTTTGCATTTGATGTCTACGAGGGCTTCCAGGATAAACAAGAGACAGTGGCGGTAGCTCTTGACCTGGAGGATGCGTATAACAGGGTCAGGTATGATCGGTTGATATACTCACTGTTGGACATGGAAGTCTGCCCTTGCCTTGTTAGATGGATTGCGGCGGTCCTTTATGAGCTTAAGAATGCACTGCGCATGGGTTCCTGGACTTCTGACCCTTGTACTATTACACCTGGATTGTCACAGGGATCTGCCTTATCCCCAGTGCTCTTTAATGTCCACACCAGCAAAATCGCAGCCATTGAGACACCAGGTACGGGTGAAATCTTGACATTTGCAGATGATATGCTGGTGTACAGACAGCGCAGAGACGGGCCAGTGTGGCGAAAGACTTACAGGTGGCAATAAATAGAGTGGCAGAGTGGTGCAGGGACGCAGAGGCCGTTATAAACCCAGACAAGGCATCGGTTGTGTGGTACTCCCTGGATAACCGGATCGTAAAGGTAGATGTCTCAGGTATTATGTTGAATGGATGCCCTCTTAGTCGAGAGTAAATTGAAGTACTTGGGACACGGCTTTGACAGGTGTTTGTCTTTTAAGGATCATGTAGAAGCTTTGGTGGTGAAGGCTGGTAGGGGACTTAATGCATTGAGGGCTATGGCAGCAACCGGGGTAGATCAGAGGATGCTGTGCAGGCTTTTTCATCAGTTAATAATTTACGTCATTGAGTATGGTTTGGGGCTTTTGACAGTATCAAAGAGCTAGCTTGAAAGGTTGGAGAGCATACAAAATGCTGTCATGCGGGTAATCCTGGGGTGCACAAAGGACACACCAATTATATTCATCGGGCATATCCTGGCGCTACCAACAATGACAGATAGGCATAGGGTCCTTCAGGTCAAATGTAACCAGAGAGTTTCTGCTGATAGGGATCACCCGCTGCATGGAGCCATGGATATAGTCAAGGGTCATAGACTAAGACGAGGCAGGTCCTGGATGGCACAGGCGGAAATTTATATGCGTCATGTGTGTGATCTAGAGACCATCAATCGTAAAAAAGAGCGGTTTGAAGTTCGGGAGGACATGACGGACTGGCACAATGGAATAATAACACTGGGTCGTGAGTGCAGGTAATGGGCAGCGGGCCGCACTGAGTTTGAAGTTCAACAGCTGATCCAGAGTAACATTTATCAAGGCTACATAATCATATATACCGATGGGTCAGTGGTGAGAAACAGACTTTGTGGTTGGGGTTTTATTGCAAAGGCTAATGGAGGAGTCTTGAACAAGGAGAGTCTGGCATATGAGACTACGACCTCCAGCATGAGAATGGAGGTGGAAGCAGTAACAGCGGCATTCCGTTTGCTGAAGGAGACTACTGCAACACACATTGTATTTATTACGGATTCAAAGAGTATGCTTAGTAATGTGGAAAAAAGAATGTTTCGAGTGGATTGGCTATCGTAGCTGCAGAGGCTACAGATTGTGAGAATTGCATGGATATTTTGCCCTGGCCATACTGGGTTGTGGGGGAATGAACAGGCAGATAGGATAGCAGGGAATGAACCTCTTGGTGGTAGATTGCCTATGGACAAAAGGGAGGTGGTCGTGCGCTTGTGGAACAGGGTGGAGAAGGTGGAGGAACAGATTGAGAACCCATGTGTGGAAATAATGAGATTGCGGGGGATCGGTGGGGGTTCTGGAAGAATCTCAAAGCTGAGAGGGAAGACCAAAATAACTTTTAATCAGATACAGGTGGGAACGATTAGTAGTTTGAATCTTCGCTTGCTGTTGAACTAAGGGACGGAGCAGGTATGGGAATGTCCTGGGTGCAGTTATGTCGGTTTTTAACTCAACTCAACACAACTCAACTTCCACCGTTGTCTCTTTCTGTCAGAAGGTTTGCCTAGATATGTTATATTTTGGGCAGTCTTGGAGTATGTGCTCTGCTGTCTGCTATGTAAGTCCACATTTGCACATGGCTGATTCACCAATCTTGTATTTGTTTGAAATGTGTTTGAGTAATCTATTGTGTCCTGTTCTGAGGAGCAGAATAATGACTTGTTCTGGTCTGTCCATAACGTGGTAGTCATCTTGAGCAGGTTTTGGTGGCTTTCTGACTGATTTGATCATTCTTTTCTTTTGGTGATATGTAACGTGCACATCAGGTTGTTCTTCTTTTGCTCCTTCCTTAGCCAATTGATCAGCTCTGTCGTTTCCGGGTATTCCACAGTGGGATGGTATCCACTGTATGGTGACCTTATGCTGGCTGCTAAGTTCAGAAAGTAGTGCCCTTAGTACTGGCAAGGACACCAGACAGAAGTACTTATTTTGCATCTGCCAATAGCACCACCGGTTGTGAACCATGGCTGGCATTTAGTAATTTCTCTATTGCTATCTTTATTGCCTCACTTTCAGCATCATAGCTATGGCAGTACTTTCGTGTTGGTACTCTGGTCGTGTCCCTGGTATTATTTGAGTATTATATATATATACACTCCCGCTCCTCCATTTCAACAACAATTTGTGCTGACCCATCTGTATATACTCGTATCCTTTTTGTATTCTTCATCAAGGAAGCTGAGAGTGGCTGTTCTGCGCTGTACACTGTTCTGTTCTTCCTTGTCAAATAATTTTCTTACGTTTGTCTGGATTTGTAGTGATAGTCTATGTTCATCTTTCCGTGGATTTCGCTCTGGAATAGTTTTCAGGGGGATACCAACTGTGGGGAAATCGGTGGTTTCTCTGCAGATTCATTTGGTCTGGTGGATAAAACTGCTTCTTTTCAACCGCCCCATAGCTAAGTTTTCAAATCTATTCTTCATAGGGTGACCTGGCAAGCTGAGGAACATTTCTTCTTGTATTATCGTTTTCTCTGTGCTCTCTCAGTGCTTGTGTCCTCCCCCATCTTCTCCATCTCCACTATAGGGTTTGATCTCATCCCTCCTGTGGTGACTCTAAGAGCTTGATTTTGCACCTTGTCCAGCTCTTGTAGTGTGGTTTTTGATGCCGAACACCACACAGTTGACCCGTATTCCAGGTGTGGTGGTATGCTCTATTGATAAACTTTGCTAAGTATTTTCCCACTGGCTCCCTATGTTGTTCCACTTAGTTTTCTCAGGAAGGCTATTTTCCTTCTGGCTTTTGCTACTGCTGTGTTGATGTGCTTTCTCCATGTCAGCCTGCCATCAAATGTTACTCCAAGGTATGTTGGTTCTTTATCCTCTCTAAGAGGTATTCCATTTATCACTATGATCCCTGCCTTTTGTTTTGGAGAGAGGGTAAATAGAGTTGTGCTGCACTTGAGTGTTTATGCTGACACACCATTTATTTGCCCACGCAACAAATGCATCTACAGCTCTTTGTAGTCATCTGGTGGCCACTGATGCATGTTCATTTGTGCTCCATAGAATCAGGTCATCAAAGTACATTACCACTTTAAATCCATGCGGTAGATTAGCAACAAGATCATTGATGAAGATTAGAAAAGGTGTGGGGGACAAGACTCCGCACCGGGGAACACAGTGTCGCAGTAGTACTTTCTTGCTCTTGAGTCCGTCTATCTGTACTCGGGCTCTTCTGTTGTGCAAGTATTCTTTTACCCATTTGTACATTCTTCCGTTCACTTTATAGTTTCTCAGTTTCTTAATCAGACCTTCTTTCCAGACTTTGTCAAAGGCTTTCTTCAGATAAATCCATGCAGCAAGCGCCAGCTTCTTCTCTTGGAATGCATCCTCAATTTCATGAGAGAGATAGGTTGTCTGATCTTCCGTAGAGTAGCACTGCCTAAAGCCAGCCTGCTGTGGCACAAGGATGTTTTCACTTTCAATGTACCACTGCAGTCTGTGATTGAGGATGGAAGGATGGAAGGATGATTGAGGATGATTCAGGCCGAAGCCTGACAAAGACCACAAAAAAATTCAGGGATATCGAATTATAACCATGCAGAATACAATAGGCAAGCTGCTGGAGAAGGTAATTGCCAGGAAAATATCAAGCCAACTAGAGAGGCAAGGTGTTTTCCCACCTACCCTGGGTGGGTACCGTCCAAAAAGAGAAACCTGGACCAATGCAGCAGTCTTTGCCCAGGATGTCTATGAAGGTTTCCACGCAGGCACTGAAACCGTTGCTGCAGCGATTGATCTTGAGGATGCATACAACAGAGTACCACTGGATTTTTTAATGTTTCAGCTTCTTGAACTAAACGTAAGTCCATTCCTCCTTAGTTGGATCGCTGCAGCCCTCTACCAACGGAAAGTAGTTTTTAGATGTGGCAGTTGGACTTCGGAACCAACAACAATATATCCTGGCCTACCACAGGGATCGCCATTATCTCCGGTACTGTTCAACGCCTACACAGTGAGAATCACCAGTGAGCAGATCACTGGACCTGGCAGGACATTGTCGTATGCCGATGATGTTTTAGTGTATCGTCAGGGTAAGGATAGAGAGGAGGTTGCTGTGGAACTACAAACCGAACTCAATCGCATAAGTACTTGGTGTGATGAAGCTGGGGCAATGGTCAACCCAACAAAGGCAACAGTGACTTGGTTCTCGTTGAATAATCATATTGTCAACAATCCAACACCAACTGTAATGCTGTGTTCAGAGATGGTGGAAAGAACGCAGGCAATGAATTACCTGGGAATACGGTTTGATCGAAGCCTTGCTTATAATGTGCACATAGACCAGATGATAACAAAGGCCAAGCGGGGTTTGGCAGCGATGCGGGTGATGGCGGCAGCAAACTGTGAGCAGCGCCATCTATGTCTTCTGTACGAGGGGCTGGTCATGTCTGTTTTGGAGTATGCAATGGCAATCCTGACTCTCAGCCATAAGCAGATAGAAAGGATGGAAAGGATACAGAATGAAGCAATGCGCATTATTCTTGGATGTACAAGAGATACAGCATGCAGGGCGATGCGCTACTTTCTTGATTTTCCAACCATTGAAGAGAGAATACAAGTTTGCAGGGCACGCGCCTACCTCAAAATTAACGCAAACACACAACATCCACTGCATAGTGAAATTAGGAAGGTGAAGGGCAGCAGGTTAAAAAGAGGACGGTCGTGGATGGGTCAAGCCGAAGACATTCTTCAACAGGTGTGTTCACTTGAGGACTTAGAACCTGGCGAGGAGTGGGTGCAAGTGCCAACAGACTTCTGCACATCCTTTTCAGTTTGCATCCAACTAGATAGAAAATGCAGACAAGAAAATCCGGCTGCTGTTGAGGCTGAAGTACAAGCGTTGATTTTCGAGAATTCGCTAGACGGTGACGCGGTCATCTACACAGATGGGTCGGTCGTCCGACATGTGAGAAGCTCATGGGCCTTTACAGCTCGGGCCGGAGGGAGAATTGTGAAGGAGGACTCTGGTGCTTTCACTGAAACCACAAGTAGCCTGACCATGGAAGTCATGGCAGTAAGTAAAGCAATAACTTGGCTCGAGACACAGACATTCACTAGGGCTTGTTTCCTTAGCGACTCAATGAACATGATCAAGAGGATAGAGGAGGGGTCGATCCGAAGAGAGTGGTTGCTGCCTCTGAAGCGGTCTCGGCTGGCAAAGATTAGTTTCATCTTCGTGCCAGGTCATGCGGGAGTACAAGGAAATGAGCGGGCTGACAAGCTCGCAGGTGAGGCTACTGTGGAGGGCGGACGCGCCATGGACCAGGCTGACATTCTGAATGCTCTACGAGAAGTGAGACTTTTGCGAGAACCAAGTGATGACTGTGAATCTACAACAATGGCCAGACTGCGGGAGCAGCAAATTAAAAGAGGGGTGGCCAAACAAGAACACTACGCAGGAAGCCAAAGAAGATTGATAAACCAACACAGAACTGGCGTCGTTAGCCGCTACACGCTGCGGGATTTGCTGAGGAGGGGATCCGAGCACTTATGGACTGAATGGTTCGATGTGCAACGAGGATGATCTGTCGACTAACTAACTAACATTGAGGATGGGCTCCATTGTTTTGCAGAGACAGCTGGTAAGGCTAATTGGTCTGTAGCTGGAGGCAATGGAACTATCTTTCCCTGATTTCAGGAGGGGTTTCATGATTGCTTCTCTCCAGGCTTGTCGAACACTGCCTAAGGTCCAGCTGTTATTGAAGATCTGGAACAGTTTTGCTGTGGCCTCTGTTCCTAGGTTCCTGATCATTTCATTGGAGATACCATCAGCTCATGGTAACTTAATAATTTTCAGTTTTTCTTTGGCTAGCTCTAGTTCACTAATTGTTATAGGTGCCTCCAGAACCTCATGTACTGTTTCATTCTGTTCTTACGTTGCCATTTCTCTCAAATCACTTGTTGTTTCTCTGGGCTAATTTCGATAATGTTATCTTGTGCGAATGAGTCCGCAAAATGGTCAGCTGCTTGCTTTCCTGTTAAGATGTTTCCGTATTTATGTAGTGCAACGTTTGAGTTTCTCCCTGTGCCCTCATCGTTAAGTTGTTTTATTAACTTCCACAACTTCCTTGCGTCTCTTTCAAAGTTCAGTGACTCTATTTTCTCCTGCCAGCTTTTCCGTCTAGCCTGCAGCGTGGCCCTTTGAAATTTGGAGTTTGCGTGCTGGTATTTAATGTGGTGCTCTTGATTGGGTTTGGCTTCTGCTTGCTTTCTAAACACTTCTGCATAATATGCAAATGTTCCAGTTCACAACTCCAGTAAGGTTTATAATGTTTACGGGCTCCTGTTGGTACAGTTTCTCGTGTTCCCTGTAGTATTCACTTCCCAAGCACTTCAACCACTTTATTTATGTCTTTTTCAGTATTTAGGTTTCTAACCAGTATGCTGGTGCGATGCTTGTACATTTCCCATTCTGCTTTCTTGTAGTTCCACTTACAAACTCATTTTCTACAGTTAGAAAGACTGGCCAGTGGTCACTGCCACCAAGTTGTTTCCCAACAATTCGTGTAATCTTCCACTCCAGGTCTGGTACATGAAAAGCCAGGTCAGGTGTAGTTGTAGTGTGCCATGATCTCAAGTAGAAATTATGTGGGTCGGACGGCTTGTTAATCAAGATGAATCTATTCTCATCCTGCCAATCTTCTAGTCTCTCTCCTTCATGTGATCATAATTCCAGCTCTGCGAGTGGCTGCTGAAGTCGCCACACACAATCACATCCCTCCGCATTCCAGTGCATTTATTTTAGTCTTTGTTTGGTATGGCCTGACGCTCCATTCTCAAGTCCCCTGGCTCCACATGACGTTTGAGAAGGACCTCCAGTAGTTGTGGTTGGACACTTTTGAGGCATAGGGCCCGACACTGCACCAGCCTGGGGGTCCAAAACAGGGTGAGCACCATAACATTTAGCAGTAGTCGACATATTTCATGGCGTGATTGCGTGGCATCCTGATTTCTGTGGTGCGCCTCCTGGCTGGTTGCCTCCGTCTTCAGCACCTTTCCTTTGCTAGAGAAGATGGTGATCTTACTCGAGTTTAGGTGTTTAGGCACGCACACACGTGTCTGCGCATGCATGAACGTGCATACACATCTAGATCGTTCTGGTTATTTATCGGCGCCAGTGACTCGCCGCCGCCTCTTCTCCTGTTAGTTAAAACAGGTCCGCCACGAGAAGGCCAGGAGTTGGACTTTTGCTGCAGTGGTGATGAATACACGAGCAATTTGGGTATTTATTCAAAGTTGGGCGCTCACCCCAACCCCACCCCCGGCTACATAACAGCAACATTTGGAACCGGCTGTGATTAACTGATACAGTGCCACAAAACAAGTAGGTTTGGACCCAACATGGAACACAATCACATAAACACGTATTATAATGTAAAGTTCCGTTAACTGAGCATTGAAATTGCGGAAGGTACCACAAAACGAATAACACCTATTATGGTGATATGTCGTCCTTATGTAAAAACCGTAGATCTTGTTTGGAGATATATTATCTCATTTAAACAGTTACCAGTTTTAAATAAGAAAACTATTGTCATGTTCAAGCGTCTTCCATTTCAATATAACGATAAACGTCTATGCGATAATACCTGTGTTGATAATCATGGTTTTATAACAGTTGATAACAATTTTTTTTCTAATTCTTAACTTAGCTATTTGGGTAAGTCCACTGGAAATTATTTATGCATGACAATTGATAAATAATGCTTTACATGAACATACCAGGGCGCTGTTTGGGTAGTAATATGCGGAATGAACTTTTCAGCTATTTCCAAACAACATTTATGGATTTTATCCTGAGACTACACATAAAGTGACATGTCATGCCAACGAAACCCGAATAATTAACGATAATAGTATACAGACACATATGATATAAAGGTAGAAGACAAAGAAACATGGTGGATGAACATCGCGAAAGAGAAGTAAACAAATACAGATAACTTCTATATTAAGGCTACACATCTTGCTTTGAAAGGCAATTTGTTTTTTCAGATGTTGCCTAAACTGCGTTTAAATGCAAATGTGGATTTGGAAAAAAAAGAAGTGTCCAACTGTTGAGGAAAATACTTGTAATTTCCTTCTGATTTTGTCAAGTAAAATTTGCATTTCATAAGATGAAAAGTATCGTTGAATGTCAGCAAGAGATTACTACAATTTTACCTCCAAGCTTTTCTGTTGTATATGTCAGTGGATCATGGAATGTAAACGAACAAATTAGGAAGAGCTTGGATGCAGCGAAGATGTGGTTTCCGAGATGACTGTTCACAATACCTAGAATGGGGAGGGCAAGTAACAACATTTGCCTGGAAGAGGCTAATGACATTATATTACACGCAAAAATATAAGGGACATAAACAGTGTTCTTTGGTCACATAATGAGAAGAAATGCATTGGAGAACATCGTGACAACTGGCATTGAACTACTAGAAGAGACAGAGACACACAAAGATACAATGTGCTGAATGGTATAAGAAAGTGGCATGAAGGAGTAATCTCAATAGAACTGATCCATAGCACCAATGGCTATAAGAAATGTAGAGAGACATGAATGCCTACATCTCTCGGAAAGGTACATTATAAGGATGTAGATGATGATGTCTAAGCAATCGAGAACGATTAAACGAGAAAGATGGTATGCGTCGTGTATGGACAATATCACTGGGAAAAAAACTGGAGAAAAGGTATAAATAATGAGAATAAATCAAGTAAATTATAACATGAGTAAAATCGGGGAAACCTTTCTTCACGACTTCACGGCGTATAATTGTACAAATATTTATGTAATAGTACAGACAAAGCTGAAAAACATCTGATGGCCGTGGAAATGTGGTTTCTGAGGAATATGCAAAGAATACCATGGACAGAAAGAAAAACCAATGAACAAGTCTTTCAAGAAACAAATGAAGATCGTACACTGATTAGAGTCATTAGACGTAGACAGTCACAATGTTTTGGACATGTTATGAGAACAAATGACTTGGAGAACTTGGTGACAACTGGCAAGATCGAAGGGAAGAGACCAAGGGGAAGACCGAGAAGTAAATACCAGGATGGCTTGGCCGCATGGCATGGTCGAGACAGGAACACAGAGCTGATCCACGACTCTGGTGATCGAATGAGATGGCAGAACAATACCGTCCTCGCTTATCAGCATGGCACATGATGGATGGATGGATGGTTTGATTGATTGATTGATTGATTGATTTAAGGAATCGACATCACAGCATTCGGGGCATTCCCATAAGTGCTCCGTCCCCATCCTCAGTAGCCAGCGAAGAGTTCCAACACTAACACTACCAGTAGCAATCTGATTATAAGTCCGTCTCGCCTTTCCTCTGAGAGTTGAGCGTCGGCCAGATCCCTTCGTCACTCCTCGCTGTCTCATTCTTGCCAGACCATGGTAATCCATTTGCTCCTCCGAGGTGTGCACGTGCTCTCACAAGGCCGCAACCACATCTGCCTTGTCATGTATCAATACTCCACCAAGTTCTGCAGAGCCAGCCAATCTGTCCGCCTGTTCATTTCCCAGCACACCGGCATGCCCCGGAAAAAAAAATCCTGGCGATGCTTGTCACCCGTGACCTCCGAAGCGAAGCAAGCCACTCCGGACGAAGCCTGCCCGTCCTCACCCTCGTCAGCATGCTTTCTGTGTCAGTTACAATCACGATGTGTGTGTGTGTGTCGTATTCTCCATCCAGCGGAGAGCCGCAATGACTGCCTCCACCTTCATTCTTAAGCTGGTTGTTGTGGTATCATATGCCAGGCTCTCCTGTCCCAAACATCGACCATTAGCTTTGGCTATGAACCCCCAGCCACTTCTCTCACCTCTTGACACCCAACCATCTGTGTAGATAATCACATCACCCGAGTGAGCATTGTCCTGAATTAGTTGCTGGATTTCCACTTCCGTGACCCCTGCAGGCCATTCCCTGCACTCCCGGCTTAATGTGATTATAACTCTGCCTTTATAACTCTGCCATTATAACTGTCTGACTGCTCCGCTGGCACTCTGACCCACTCCTCTCCACGCCTAATGTTCTCCAAGGGGCATACCTGTCTGATCGTATCCTCCGCCTGAGCCATCCATGATTTCCCTCTTATCAGTCGCTGACCCTTAACTGCGTCCAGCGCCTCATGCAGTGGGTGGTCTGTGTCTGCAGCTACTCTGAGGTATGCCTTCGCCTGCATCACCTTGAGCCTACCAGCAACAGTCGGCAGACCAAGGATGTAACGCATACACACTACTGGGGTGTCTCTAGTGCATCCCAGAATGACCCGCATAGCTTCGTTCTGTATGCGATCTAACTTCACCAGCTGACTCTTTGAGACAGTGAGCAGACCTAATCCATAATCAATTACTGAGAGGATCAAGTGCTGGTATAGTGTGAAAAGCATTCTCTGCTCTGTGTTGGATGGATGGATGGACAGACAAAGATGGGAGAAAAGACATGAGTATTAAATAAAAACTGCACAAGGGAAGAGCAGCTTTCATAGAACTAGGAAATGTATGGAAGTCAACTGCAAACACTGCAGCACCTGGTTTAGAATAGTGAACGTTTAACTCTTTAAGCAGATCAATACTTTTGATATGAGTCTAATATATACAGAACGATTAAAACCAATGTCAGAAAAAGAGAAAAGAAATATCACAACAGAAATGAGATTCCTGAGAAGAATACTCAACGTATCAAGAAGAGATCAGATCAGAAATGAAGAAATCGGGACTCAAGTGGGGGTTATAGCAGCACTAGATTTCATTAGAAAGCAGAAAGTCAAATGGTTTGGATATGCAAGTGGGTTACCAGTCAACAGCATACCACAACAAGCAATGATGTACAGACCAGATGGAAACAGAGGAGGAGGCCGACCATGTAAACGTTGGACGGAGGGAATAGCAGAGTCCATGGGAATATCGATACATGAAACCCATAATCGGGCACTCTCACGATGTTTATACCTTACCTAGACACCGCAAGGTACATGAGGAACATAATTAGATGAGATGAGATGATTTGCAGAACAGAGGTCCTAAAATAATATAATAGTCACCCATGTAGAGCTCATAAGGAGAAATAAAACACCAGTAGATCAAGAGGTTTGGAAAAGAGGCTGGAATCGGATGCACATTTATAACAACAATAAATAGTATGACTAGAATGTGCTTCGTCTGGAACCCACTGTGTAAACAAGATATGGATAGATTAAATAAAAACATGCAGAATAATGGAGGGGGGTTTCAGGAATTTACAAAGGGTAGGAAGGCTTGGAATTTGTTGGCATTATATGCCCCTTTGTACAAGAAGAAGGAGTAGAAGGAAGAGATTGCGGATAAGAAGAAAGAAAGGCCGAAAGCAATGGAAAGGAGGAGTGCACGGCGATGAAGGAAGAGACGTAGTATGCGATGATGATGAAGGTGCAATAGAATAAGAAGAAGCATATCAACGACAACGAGTTCAGTAATGAATATTTTTAAAGAAGTATCAGCTCTAAACGGTTGATTTCAAATCTGAGATGTAATTATCTTCTATCCTAGGGTTATTTCGAATGCCTGCGGGCTGAGGTGCTTGAACATAACATTGATGTAACAATCCTATGTCCGGGTCCTGTGCACAGCAATCTATTTGTGGAAGCAGCCACTGGGAAAAAAGGAGAGGTTCGTACAATTATTACAACTTATCGCAATGTGAATGTATCGCCACCACCACCAATACCACCACCACCACCACCACAACCATCATCATCATCATCATCATCATCATCATCATCATCATCATCATCATCATCATCATCGTCATCATCATCATTATCATCATTTATAATGCTGGTAAGCATAGACTACCATATTAGTTTGCCATCTCAACCACCCTCAGAGTTGGAATCTGGCCTGTTATCTTGACTCTGTTATGTCATTAAGTAGCTAAGTCATCTGTTGCTTCTTCTTTAACCTTTACACGTTGTCACTTCACATTTAAATGATCTTGCCGATGTCAATGCCATCAGAGAGATGTTGAAAGCGGAGGACTTTGATGCAAGTGAATCCACATCTATACCAAGATTGAGAAACTCGGGAGTAAGAATTTGCTCGGACAGACACGAGACGCACATCGGGAGATCGAGGGGCAATGTCAACCAAATCAGAACTGACACTTTAAGCCGTGGGGCGCTGATGCATATGCTGGGGTGGTGGTGGGGGGGGGGGGGGAGGGGGTTATCTGAACAAATATTGACTTTCTAGAGTGCAAGCAGGATACACTAACCGTAAAAAACCCTCACATTTGCAATGTTCCAGTGTCCAAATGTGTCTCTCCTGATAACACGCCCCCAAACAATGTAAGACATGCTGATGATAGTTTTCTTTTTCCATTGCATAGAATTGAAAAAAAATTCAACATGCAGTATGTGCTGTCAATTTATAAAGTGATACATACAATTTTGAATTAAACTGTCATAAAACAGAAATCAACTTTTTCTGGAAGAAATAAATACGTCAATGCAGTGATCATGTAAACAAGACTGTATTAAACATGTAATTCCTTCAACTATACTGGCACACTCGGAGAGTACATCAATGTTAAGGACAAGTGAAATTGGTAAAATTTATATGATCAACATCACAAGTGACAAAATAGACAATTTGGTTAAAGCCGTGTCAGCATACAGGCAACAAGCAGACACTGGTAATTTGTCTGACGTTCTCTCGCTTGCTTTGAACTCAAGCGTAGTTTATCCACACTACGTATAGTAGTGCTGGACTGAATGTTGCCTGTGGATTTGCTTTCCCTATTACCAGTGTCCCTCGCCATCAGGTGAGCCCACTCTGACTTATGAGGTACTTGTAATTTAGTACCCAAGTCAAGGACTAGAAGTCAACATTAAAGTCCGGCTGACCGGTGTAGGGGTTGAACCCGCTACCTCGGTACCAGCGCACCGTAAGCTTAAGAGCGAGATTTCTTCAGCGTTACTCGCTGTAAGCCGACGTTCAATCAAGCATAGATATTAGGCAGAAACGAGAGTTAAAAGAGCATGGCCGCCATTGTTATTTGACGCAAATGAATTAATTCACACATCAAACGCACTTGGCTTCTTACTGCTTGCTACTTCTGTGTCACTCAGCTTTTATACATTTTCTCTTCAGATGATGGGTCGAGCAGACAGCATGAAGGACAAGAAAATGATGACTGATCGCTGTGCCTATCTGTCATGTGTTGCCATTGCTAATAAGCAGTTCGAAGCCTGGATTACCGAACATCCCTTTCTCGGAATTTGTTACATAACAAAGTATTCTCCCCTGTTGAACTATTTGTAAGTTGCATCACTGTGTGCTGGGAGGAGGGGTTGGTGGAAGGTGATCATTTTCGTCCACTAACATCATTTTTCTCTCCAGAAATTTTATTTGTTATCAAATTATCCTTTCATAAAGTGACAAAGCCTTGGATCTGTGGATATACAGAAGAATTTGTCGTACTTAATGGGAACACAAACAATCAATAGAGTTGATGTGGAAAATAAAAACAAGAGGCCAATAAAATATTTCGGCCATCTTAAAAGACATAACACTATTATGAAAAGAAAAATAAACTTACTGGAGAGTAAGGTCGAACAAGAGGTAGACAACGATGTAAATGAAAATATAACATCAGGAGTTGGAAGAACAGTATTTTCCGTGTTTAGAGTATCTCTGCCGGTCTCTCTGGCCGAGGGGTTACAACACTTTCTTCGTTACAACACTTTCTTCGTAATCCCGTTTATCACGCAGAGTCTCGTAGCGGGCGAGAACTGGGAGCGGTTCGTCCCCCGCTGGTGACTTGCGGGATAACTGAGCCGGCCGCTCAGAAAGCAATGGCAAACTACTGAGCGTAATCTTGCCAAGAAATCAACAGACAGCTGAAAGATGCTGCTGTTGACAGCTAAGTCCTGTAAAAGGATATGCGAAATTTAAAAAAAAAAAGCGTATCTCTGTTTCCATGTTTAGAGTGTTTCTGTTTCCATGTGTAGAGCATCTCTGTTTCTATATTTAGACTATCTCCGTTTCCAAATTCAGAATATCTTTGTTTCCATGTTTAGAGTGTCTCTTTTCCATGTTTAGAGTGTCTCTGTGTCCATGTGTAGAGCATCTCTGTTTCCATATTCAGGAAATCTTTGATTCCAGGATTAGAGTATCTCTATTTCCATGTTTAGAGTATCTCTGTTTTCATGTTTCAAGTGTCTCTGTTTCCATGTGTAGCGGCGGCCAGTTCGTTTCCCGGCTATCTTTCGTAGTCCTAACATTCTGAAAATCACATGTTTTAGTCGTAAGGTTGATCTGGGCTTTTCTTCCGGTACCAAACTTCCAGTTCCAATCCAAATGCCCAGAAATTAGCGGGATGTGCAAATCTGGTACCCGAACTACACATCTTCCAAGACGCATATTATGATGTAACATTGTTACGATTTGGCCCATCATAAACTGAGTGACATAGATTAGTCCTGGGGTGGTAATGTATCATCCAACGGTTGTGGGTACGACATTGTCAACAGTCAAACCCAATGCCCAGAGAGCACGGGGATACATAAGCAGTGTTACACTTATCATAAAGAATACTTGTGTTAGTCTTCATCATATGGCAATGTAATACTAATGTTAGGGCTTGTGTATCACGAAAAGTGGAATGGCAGACAGACAGACAGACAGACAGACAGACAGACAGACAGACAGACAGACAGACAGGCAGGCAGGCAGGCAGGCAGGCAGGCAGGCAGGCGGCTGGCTGTCTGGCTGTCTGGCTGGCTGGCTGGAAGGAGGGCGGGCAGGCGGACAGATGGACGGACGGAAGGTCGGACAGACGCACTGATGGACGGCTAGATGTCTCTAGCTTGATTGATTGATTGATTGACTGACTGACTGACTGATTGATTGGTTGGTTGGTTGATTGGTTGATTGGTTGATTGATTGATTGATTGGTTGATTGATTGATTGATTGATTGATTGATTTTGGATGCATACATATCGCCATGAACCTTTGAGAGACCAAGCATACATATTAATTAAGCATAATTTTGCACTGGATGGATGGAATGATAGATAGGTGGATGGCTAGACAGACAGAGACATTTGAAGAATCCTGTGTGCGTGCGTGCGTGCGTGCATGCGTGCGTGCGTGCGTGCGAGTGTTTACACATTCAGTACAACAAATACATTTCACATTTAACGTTTATATCCTAAACTGTTTATGTGGGAGCGACGGTAGCATTGTGGGTAGACACTTCTTTCAATAGCCATCCATTCATAATGCGCCATGCCGATAAGCGTGGGTGGTCATGTTTTGCCATCTCACTCGATCATCAGAGTCGTGGATCAGCTCCGTGTTTCTGTCTCGACCATGCCACGTGGCCAAGCCATCCAGGTATTTACTTCTCGGTCTTCCCCTTGGTCTCTTCCCTTTGATCTTGCCAGTTGTCACCACGTTCTCCAGTTCATTTCTTCTTATAACATGCCCAAAAGAATTTTGACAGTCTACGTCTAATGTTTCTAATCAGTTTACGATCTTCATTTGTTTCTTGAAGGACTTGTTCATTGGTTTTTCTGTCTGTCAATGGTATTCTTTGCATTCTCCCCAGAAACTAAATTTCCACCGCCATGCGATGTTATTCATCCTGTCTGCTCATTGTCCACGCTTCACATCCATACAAAAGTACAGGTTCAATGTAGCACTTCAACAGTCTTTGTCTCGTTTCAATTTCAACTTATTTCACACCTATTGTTTAACTTACTGAGCTGCCAGGTGGGATCCAGCCCAAAACGAGTATCAATAAATCTGGTGAGAACTAATCAAAGCCAGCGGCACGACACTGACTACATCAGCCACCCGGTGCCGTCAGGTTTATACGAACATGGGTCAAGCACACTTAACTGTTTCATTGCTATGGAATTATTCATAGTCTTAAGCGACTTTCCGTATTTGCCAAGGACTTACATACAATAGTCTTTCTAAAGCAACCCCCTTTAATGTTATATATGATACGAGCCGTTCTCCCTGGCCTAGGTGTTAGCGACTTCCTCCTTAATCCCGTATACTCTCGTGAGTAACATGATGTGCGTGAGAATCGGTGGCGGTTCTCTCCGCGTCGGTCACTTACGGGATATGTGAGCCGGTCGCTCAGAAAGCAATGGCAAACTACTGAGCGTAATCTTGCCTAGTACATCAACAGCAACTGAAAAAATGATGATGTTGACTGCAACGTCCTGTAGTAGATATGCAAAAAAAAAAAAAAATTAAAATAATACATGTCTGCTACCATATTAACAACTTTTAGACAATAACTGTGACACACTTCTATTTCTCACTTTCAATCATCCATTTCTATTTGGTCCACATCTTCAGTTTATTTGGCACAGAATCTGCTAAGGACCTTTTAAAAGATCCGTTAGTGACTCTACTTATTAACACACACAGCTGCTGGCGATGATGAAGCAGACCACCTCGAATTGATTGTTCCATACAAAGGTATGAGTGTCTGTCATTCAGAAAGCACGGCAAACTACAGGGTGTATTTTTAATGACTGTGGGGTGTTTGACAATATTGCCGTTCCAAGTTTTGGATTCACCTATTATGTTGCATGAACTCTACAGAGGGTGATTAAACAGTTTGGAACGGCACTATTTTCAAAAACCCCACAGTCATTAAAAATACACCATATACTTGACAAGAAACCACGAAAGCCAACAAATGGTTAAGCTGATTGCGAGGTCCTGTAAAGAATGTGCAACAAAATATTGTTTAACTAACGTTTATTCCTCACAGTTTCATACAACTTATGTGTTCTCTTTTATTCAGGTTTTTGAAATCGGTTGGCGTTAAAGGGCTGATGAAGATGAGAGAGGGCCATTGAAACGACTGCTGTCTTTGTAATTATAAGGCTTTTGAAATTTGAACTAGTTTCTTGCAGGTGGTTATGTTAGTATCAGATTTACATTTGACAGGTTTTCACACATTTGACTGGTTTTCACATGGCAGTCAGTCTCATTGCATGAATGTTTATTCAAAATGTTGATGTCGTTACTGTTACTCTGTACTGTAACAAATGTCTCTAATGAAGTATTGTTTATTTATTGCTGGTAAAATAATTTATATGTAACTGCAAGAGGTGCCGACTCTGTGGCGAAAAGGTCACGGACGCAGTTCGTATAAAACTATATGAGTGCCGGTAGTTCAGAAATCAATAGCTAACTACTGAACGTAAACTTGCCAAGAATTCACGAATAGCCAAATAATGCCACAGTTAACTGCGACGTCCTGTAAAGGACATGCAGCTAATTCAAACTTGTAATTATAACAGGAGCAGTCCGCGTGACAGAAAGGATAAGAGCGTCCTAGCTCTTAAACTTCCGGTGTGTTGAATGCGGGATTAGCGGGATCACTGTTACACCGGTCATTTGGACTTGCACATTGAAATTTTGTTCAGAAAACAAAGGCAAACTACTAAAAGTATTGGTGTCTAGAAAATTAAACTGGCTTTATCGCAACGTCCTACAAAGTATATTAAATATTTTTGTTATTGTAATATTGCATAGAATTTGTTTGTAATTTAATAAAAGCGGATGTTAATCTTTACTAAAAAGTGGTTTTTAATTTGTCAGCATTTGGCAACATGGCATGGTCGAGACAAGAACACAGAACTAAACTACGACTCTGGTGAGTCTGTGGGATGGAGAAACATAACCGCTCACATTTATCGGCGTGGCACACGATGATGATGACTCGCTAGGAGACTACGTTGATAATCTCATAAGAAAGTCAGATTAACTGGAGATGGTTTTCTGTATCTATTAATTGGAGATGGTTCTGTATCTATTAACTGGAGATGATTCTGTACCTATTAACTGAAGTTAGCTCTGTATATAATAGCAGGATATGATTCTGTATCTATTAACTAGAGATGGTTCTGCATCTTCTTCTTCTGCGTTCATCCAGAGTGTTATTTCAGACGTAATTGTGGTGTGTCTGGTTAGGCACTCTTGGGTCAAAACCTTTAGGCCAACACATCCGGCTTTAGCGTGCTTTTTTTTCTTTCTTTTAACCAGGTTAGCATTCCTGGGATACTCTCACTGTTGTGGTGCTGTCCACATCCCAGCAGGTCAAGTTAGAACGGTCGAATACTTCATTGTCAGCCCTCAAGGAAACGCAGGGACAGTCCATGGGCATTTTGCGCCATCCAAGGAGGCTTCCATAATTGTAGAGCCGACATATAGCGCTCTGGTGCTGGGCTCACCCAAGGAATCACCACGTCCTGCACATAACTGCTTTAATTCTTCACTTCCACGTATTGGCCATTTTGTTCGCCACAGGCCACTCCCCGTACACACCAGGAACCGTCAGTCTGCACACGACTTCCACTCAATGAGCTTTTGGTTCGGACGTGTACGGACGCTGTGTTTGGAAGACTATATTGTCAGATCTATTCCTACAGGAAGACAAGATAGTCAGAGCTGCCCCCCCCCCTTTCCGCCCCCTGAAAACAAGATAGACAGAGCTGTTCCAGGCACGAGGGACATTTCACTCGGACGTTTTTGCGTTGTGCCAATTTTATTTGCAACCTTTAGGCCGGCACATCCGACCTCTGCGGGCGTTTTTTTTAAAACCAGGTTAGCCTTCCTGGAGGTTTCGAGTGACATTTTGTTGTGGTGTCACCCACATCTCAGCTGGCCAAGGTAGAACGGCCAAAGACATCACGGTCAACCCTCAAGGGAAGGCAGGGGCAGACCATGGGCATTCCCCACCATCTAAGGAGGCTTCCATAATTGCAGAGACAGCACATTGCGCTCTGTTACTAGGTTCACCCAAGGAATCGCCGCGTTCTGCTCATGGCTACCTAAATTCCTCACTTCCATGTATTGGGTATTTTGTTTGCCACTGGCCGCTCCCCAAGCAAACAGGAACGGTCAGTCTGCAGGCGACATCCACTCGGCAAGCTTTCACTTTGGACTTCCACGTAATGGATTCGCTAGTCAAGCATTTCATTTCGTGTTAATGAGACGTTTCTTCACCTGTGTCTATACTCACTCAATGAGGTTTTTATACAGGATTGCATCGTAAATGTCAACGTCTCTACGGGTTTATGTAGTGGGTTTTAGACAGGCAGATGTGCGAGTACAGATGAGGCATGAAAACATAAGTATCTCGTTACCGACTTTAATGTTCACTCTCATTATCAAACACGGATGTCTAAGCAAATGGTATATTATCCCTCTCAAACACAGTCAGGCATTCTCTATCGTCCACAGTCCGAGTCCCGTCTGAGGTTTTCTACTCAGTTAGGTGGTTACGAGGTTCTTGACCCTCGTGGGGTCCGTGGAGGTCATGCTAGTCGGGTCTGTCGCCCTGTCCTTCACTCGTCTGTTGATGCAGGCGTACTGCGTCATCCAGTCCAAGGTGAACCTGTCCTGTCATTCACGGCATAGTCCTATCTGAAACTCCCTGTCATGGGCGTAGGGACATGTCTACTATACCCGCACTATTCCTATGTCCTATGCCTGTCCTCTGTCCTCTCCGTCACGTCCTTTGGAGACCTTGACAGTAACCTTTTCGTGCAATTGGGATTGTTTTTTCACCAATAATAACGCTTACGAGACAGGCTACTTGTACTGCCCGTTTAGCACCTTACCTCCATGCAGCAGAGAGCGGGTAACGGCCATGCCCTTTTATTCGGGGGATCACTCATATCCCTTGGGTGAGAGCCTTCGAACATGTATCTGGACCAAGCGTGTAGCAGGATTAGCATCTCACCTCCATTTTGCAGTGGGTGAGTATCGGCCCGGCTATCACATCCGGGATTTATTTACTTAGAGGCGTTCAGCGATGTCCCTCAGCAGAGAGCCGTAAGATATGTGTCTGGACCAAGAATGGTGTGGCATCGTACGACTGATTTGGACATTGACTATCTGTCCTTAGTCTACCTGCAAGGCAACATGTATGTGTTTCTCTTGGCCTGGTTCCTATCCCTTGACCTTTCCGACATGTAGATGTGCTACTATCGGCATAGTTCTGGGAATTGGAGCACGTAAGCCCCTCTACCACGACAAGGTAGAGACACGTCAGAGAGGGCTCTGTATCTAATAATTGGAGATGATTCTGTATCTAATAATTAGAGATGGTTCTGTATCTCTTAACTAGAGATGGTTATGTATCTAATAATTAGAGATGGTTCTGTATCTAATAACTGGAGATGATTCTGTATCTAACAACTTCACATACCTAGGAAGCAAAATGACATCTACAGGGGACTCAACACCAGAAATATCATCTAGAATCGCACTGGCATCTGGTGCCTTCAATAAACTGTCAAACATCTGGTAGTCAAAGACACTCAGCAAACACACAAAACTTAAAATCTTCAACTCCTGTGTGATTCCAGTGCTAACGTATGGATGTGAAAGTTGGAAATCAACGGTAGCTTTAGATAAAAAATTAGATAATTTTGAGAACAAATGCCTTAGAAGACTTCTAAACATCCACTGGACAGACTTCAGAACCAATACACAAATAAGACAAGAGACTAAGCAAGATACAGTATCCAATTTCATAAGAAGACGCCGTTGGAACTACATCGGCCATGTACTCAGAATGGACAAGACAAGACTCCCCTACCAAGTCCTCATATGGTCACCGGTAGGGAAAAGAAAACGGGGAAGACCAAGAGAGACCCTGCGTAGAACCATCATTAGAGAAGGCTCATTCAATGGCCAAGTAAATATCCAAGATCTACAATAGGTAGCAGCGAACCGCCAAGCATGGAGAGTCAGGACTTCTGCCCTATGCGCCGCCTTAGGCTCAAGAGGAAAGACTAAATAACTAACTAACTTTATTTTGTGTACGTACTTGGCGAGATGCAGCTAAATATATCTGGCAATAAATCGTGCAATCCATTGTTTGTTTTTGTGTCTTCGTTATTTATTATGTTTTGTTCAGTAACCTCATTCAGAAATGAAAATGAGTCGCTACGACACTATAAGCATCCACAATGTGCAACATCTTCGTGTGGCGACGGAATACGTATGGGCATGCCACAGGCGCTGTGATATCGGTATTTAACACATTGCTCGTTCATCCTGAATATAAATTGGTTAATTAGTGAAATTTATTCAGATTAAAATAAAAATATATAAATGTATCTGTGTCTGTTTTTCATTTTCAATTTTCCATTTTTATCGCTTTACTCTGGTCTTGGATAAATCTATATGTTTCTGACCCTGGTATAAGTAGTCAAGGCAACAGTCACTAACTGCATAACCCCATCCACTTTTGCCGTCAAGGGTCGTGAGGAGGAATAATCGACATTCCAGTCCCTGATAGGTGACACTGAGTAGTTTAATTACGTGTGACTGTACACTGACTTTGTTGTCGTCAATTCATATTCTTCTCTAGAGCCCGCTTGCACTCGTGTCATCTCTTCTTTGGTGTAGCGCCAGTGCTGGTAATTGCTGATCTTGCCATCTAGCGAGCTGACAGAACCATTTGATCTTCTGACTGTCAAGGATTTTTGGCTGTTTGTGATTCCTGAGCAACTTTTTCGTTCAGTAGTTTCCCATTGCTTTCTGAACGACTGGCTCTCATACCATTTTATGGAAACTAACGAAAGACGACCTGCTTCTAAATAGTCCGCAGCTGTGTGTCGAACGCGGTATGCGGGTTTGTGAATCGCATTTGGAAGCCCTTCGCCACAGAACCTGCTGGTAGAGTGAAGTTCGTATGAATAATCTAATTATTGACGTTTTGCGGACCTCTGTATATTTGGATGATTCAGAATAGGTGATATATAAGCGCACTTGTTGTTTGACATATGATTTCGATTTCTCGGTCTATTCTGCCTTCTAGTGCGATCATCGTCACCATCATCAAGTGGCCTGCCCGCTGGCGTAGGCGATCATGTCTCCTCGCAGATCGTGGTCTTTGGTGTTCTGGATCAACTCTGCTGATGATATTCCTCCATGCCACTGCCTCAATCCTCCCAGCATCATTTCTCTTGGTCTGCCTCTACTCCTCTTCTTCTTGATCTTTCAATCAGATCATCAAATGACCAAAGAAAGACATTTTTCTTTTTCTTATTTTACTAATCGTATGTAATGTTCTTGCCGGACACCGTGGCGAAGGTTTTACGGACGTGGTTCGTAATCCCGTATACCCGCGTTCGAAGCACAGCTGCTCGCGATTTGACAGCAGACCGCGTTGCGATAATATTTTTACGAAATGGTATGGATGCCGGTCGTTCAGAAAGCAATGGCAAACTACTGAACTTCCCAAGACATCAACAATGGCAAACAATGCTGGTGTTGACTGCAAACGTCCTGTAAAGGATATGCAACTAACATACGAGTGTTCTAGATTGATTAGCCATTTTCAAACACTCCTTATTAGTTACTCTTGCAGTCCACGGAATTCGCAGCATTCGTCTCAGGAACCACATCTCTGTTGCTCTAGTTTGATTACCATTTTCAAACACTCCTTATGGTCTCGAGGTATGGTGTCCGCCTCGAGTGCTGGAGGTCCCGGGTTCAAGCCCCGGTGATGCCGGGATTTTTTCTCGTGGACTTCTAGTAATAAAATTTCCCCTGGTCTCTGGGTAGTGAGATCGGACGCCCGTGTGTATTGTTGCGCACGTAAAAAATCCCTTGGCAGTTGGAAATCGAAAAAGAGTAGCCTAACGGCGCTGCCCGAGCAAAATTTCGAGTTAAAAATCTACCCAAAGTATTTCAGGATCCTCGGCGGTGCTACGGAGTTCGTGCACTAAGCTGAGTTTCTCCAGACTCAGGTTTGAGTTAGGAGGAGAACGGAGCACTTATGGGTTGCACCGTGATGTTGATCCATCTACTAAACTACTAAACTACTAAACATCTCTGTTACTCTAGTTTGATTAGCCATTTTCAAACACTCCTTATTAGTTACTCTTGCAGTCCAAGGAATTCGCAGCATTCGTCTCAGGAACCACATCTCTGTTGCTTCCAAGTTCTTCCCAATTTGTTCATTTGCATTCCAATATAAACTGCCATACAGGACAACAGTTCTATATAACATTTCAGCATTGTCTTTTTTACATGCAATGATAGTGACTTGTTGCATAAGATGCCTTTCCTTTTCTGACATGCAGCCTTTGCTTACCCTATTCTGCTGTTAATATCTTTTGTGCATCTTGCATGTATGTTATTATTACCCGTAGGTATTTACAGTTATCCACTTGGTTAAGAATGTTACCGTATATTTCGATTTCATATTTTGGTGTAACTAATTATATGAGTATAAACACTTGAAGTTGTATGTTCTCAATTTTTTTTATAATCCCCGATTGTTTTACTTAGTGTGTTTTCCTCTTTCTAAACTTTTGTTAAAACTCGAAATTGTCCAGTTTAATTATTTGATCAACTGAGCACTGGTTCGCTCTAAATTCTTATTGGGAGATTAATGAAGTTCGTCGTCATCGCATTCAGGGCAGGCCCATAGGTGCTCCGATCTCATAATGAACATCTATACCAGCGCATATCGGGTAAATGTACCACTTCCATAATCAAATGTGGTGTGCTCTTGACAAAATGTTCATGTCTGGCGGCTCACACTTCACTCCCACACGTTCACTCTGGACAAGCTTGCCTTAAAGTCATCTGTTTGTTTACCGGCTCTTATGCGTTTATGATTGATTGATTGATTGATTGATTGATGAATCGACATCACAGCATTCAGGGCATTCCTATAAGCGCTCCGTCCCCATCCTCAGCAGCCAGCGAAGAGTTCCAACACCAATAGTTCCAGTAGTAATCTTATTATATGTCCGTCTCGCCTTTCCTCTGAGCGTCGAGCGTCGGCCAGATCCCCTCGTCATTCCTCGCTGCCTCACTCTTACCAGACTATGGTGATCCATTTGCTCCTACGAGGTGTACACGTGCTCCCACAAGGCCGCAACCACGTCTGCCTTGTCATGTATCAATACTCCATCAAGTTTTGCCGAGCCAGCCAATATGTCCGCCTGTTCATTCCCAGCACACCGGCATGCCCCGGAGAAAAGTTCCAGGTGATGCTTGCCACCCGTGACCTCCGAAGCGAAGCAAGCAACTCTGCACGAAGCCTGCCTGTCCTCACCTTCCTCAGCATGCTTTCTAAGTCAGTTACAATCACGATGTGTGTATGTATCGTGTTCTCCATCCAGCGGAAAGCTGTACTGACCGCCTCCACCTCCATTCTTAAGCTAGATGTTGTGGTATAATACGCAGGCTCTCCTGCACTAAACGTCGACCATTTGATTTGCTAAGAATATCCAGGCACTTCTCCTACCTCTAAACACCGAATCATCTGTGTAGATAATCACATTACCCGAGCGAGCATTATCCTGAATTAGTTGCTGGATTTCCACTTTCGTGGCCCCTGCTGGCCATTCCCTGCACTCCCGGCTCAATGTGATTATAACTCTGCACAAGTCTGACTGCTCCGCTGGCACTCTGACCCATTCCTCTCCTCGCCTAATGTTCTCCAAGATACACACCTGTCTGATCGTATCCTCCGCCTGAGCCATCCATGATTTCCCTCTTATCAGTCTCTATTTACAGCGCCTCATGCACCGTGTGATATGTGTCTGCAGCAATTCTGAGGTATGCCTTCGCCTGCATCACATTGTGCCTAAGAGCAACAGTCGGCAGACCAAGGATGTAACGCATACACACTACTGGGGTGTCTCGGGTGCATCCCAGAATGACCCGCATAGCTTCGTTCTGTATGCGCTCTAATTTCAGTAGCTGACTCTCTGAGACAGTGAGCAGACCTAATCCATAATCAATTACTGAGAGGATCAATTGCTGGTATAGTGTGAAAAGTATTCTCTGCTCTGTGTCCATTGCAGCCATAGTTTTAAGTGCACTGAGTCCCTTTTGAGACCTTGTCATAACCGTCTCCACATGGTCCTTGAAGGACAGACTCCTGTCAAATGTGATTCCCAGATACTTCAGTTTGTTCTCTCTGTTGACGCATCTACCATCTATCGTGAGGCTTGGGACATCAGCTCCCACAATCCTGTTGTCCAGAGAGCACAATAAAAGAGCTGTCCTTTCCGGGTGGATGACAGCACCCATTTCAGTGCACCAATAAATCACTTTGTCTACTGCCTCATGTAGCTCCTGGGCTGTTTGCTCTCTATCTCTCCCCTGCCTATATGCAATTATATCATCTGCAAATGCTAGTATCATTTCAATCCCTGGTGGTTCTAGGTTTGCAATCTTGCTCTTATACACGTTAAAGAGCACCGGTGAGATTGCAGATCCCTGTAGCAGTCCCGGGGTTAAAATATTTGGCTCTGAGGTCCATGCACCCAGACGGAGAGCATCCCAACAAAATTGCAGGACGGCTGCTATCCAGTTCACCTATCCCTTCTCCATAAATGCGGTCATCAAAATTTCATATCGAACTCTATTGTACGAATCCTCGAGATCACGAGCTGCCGCCATCGTTTCCTGTCTACTCTGGAACCCCTCATAAACATCAAAGGCAAAAGTGGCTGCATTTGACCAGGTATCTTTTCCTGGCCTGTAGCTCCCCAGGCCTCTTGGAAGAAGCTTCCCCCTTTCTAAAAACTCTTGCATCTTGACAGCGACTATCTTCTCTAAAACCTTTCCAAATGTATTTTGAAGGGTGATGATCCTAAAACCGCTAAGATTTGAATGATCCTTGAATGGTTTTGGGAGAGGGATAAGAAAACCGTGTACCCAATCCTGCGGTACTGATGCTGTCCTAATGCTCTGGTAAAGCAGTCGGTCATCTCGTTCAGGTCTACATCGCTCAAAACCTTCATGTGGCCATACCTAACCCCATCGGGCCCTGGTTCCGTGTCTTTTGCCTTTTTCAAAATATGTTTATCATTTCAACCCGTATGATGTCTTCAAAATGCATATTCTCCATGGTGCCTGATAACACCTCTCTAACTGCATCCCTGGTATCCGCATCATTATGATTGGTCTGCTCTAAACATCTCTGAAGAAACGCCTCCCCTTTCTCTTTGTCTGTTGTCACGCGGTTTTAAGTTTTTTTATTTTACAGAGAGCGATACACTGCTTATGATCACTGTTTATGATGTGTGGCCAATCCATTGCTCTTTCCATCTCGATTCCTGATAGGGTGTTACTATATAAATATTGAGTACAACCCACTACTGGCAACGCCGATCGCATTCTGGTATGAACCTAAGGCCTATCCACGTCAATATGGAAGCACTATACTCGAGTTTCGCCATCATTTGAGCTCGTCAGTAGTGCATATCCCTGACCGGATCCGAAAACAGTCCCAGATCACGCGTATGAAGCGGGTGTTTAACCACGCGGCACACACTGGACACACCAAATTATCACAACAGAACATCACAACGCTACCCATCGTAGGCTATGCTCAAGATTGCCCAATCGCCGCGACCGACGTCCGTCAATCGATGGGACCCGAACGATCAGGACTTCTCACTGGCAAGGAACACCAGGCCTCCTATCTATGTTACTATATAGTCTATGTTTGCCTGGTGTACATGGGCCATGTGCCAGTATTTTCCAGTATTTTCTTGAGGTATGTTATGGATATTGGTAGGCAGGATTCGATCCTCTGTGAATCCTTGTTTTGTTTTCTTCTGAGTATCATTGCTGCTTTTTTCCAGTCTGGGTATTTGTTTCAGTATGTCATGTTTTATTATACAGTTTCGCAGACTGGCTGCTGACGCTGCTTTAAACAACGAACTTATGACAATGCCGGTGCGGTGAAGGCTGCCTAAGACCGAGTGAAAATGCGGCAAAACAGAGGATTCACATTTACACAGTAAGAAAAGGGGCTGTGCGACACCAACAGGCGTGGGAAAATGCAGACGAGAGGCTTTTTTTTCAGCTGCCACTGGCACCTGACAGCAGCCATTGACAGCTCCTGTCAGTGATTAGCGAATTGTGGCCTATGAATTAAAACGTGACTCACAAGAATCACGTGACAATCCTCGCCAGAGTCGGGGAGACTCAAAAGCGGGAGTTCGAGTTATACATTGGGGGGAAAAAAATACGTATTGGGTGTTGAAAAGCCAAGACCGAATAAAATCCTCGCGTCGTGTTATAATGTGAAATATTAATACATGGGAGTTACTTTATCGTGAGTACGAATTGTGACAGTGTAAGCAAGTAAGACAGATAGTAACATGTTAGAAACACACATCTGTTCTGTTATTCTTTTCTAGGAGTGTGCTTGATTGTAGATAATACACTAGTGATAGAGTTGGTCCAGATGAGCCCTATGGGGTCTCCAAGTTTGTGGCTAATGTAAACAGTTCGCATACTATTGAGATATAAATGGGAGATCTCCACAAGAGCTAGCTTGATCCAGTTAGCAGTGTGATATTAGCGATATCAAGGATATTAATGATGCAGGTGGATATTGTCAACAGGTCACGGGAAAGAGACAAGCTACGATCATATCAATAACTATGCACCACCTGTACAGTTTAGTAACGATATGCCATCAATCGAGCAGTCAGTTCAGTATCACATAATACCGGGCGATTGTAAAGTCTCACTACACTTTGCATGTAGAAAAAATTGAAAAAATAAGTACATGATGTCATAAAAAATTATGCTAAAATTGATTAAATTAGTTTCCATAGTCACTGCTGTGGTCTAACACTGTTTTGGGGAAGCTGGAAAGTACCAATGAAATACTCATTATAACAGCAAGGAACGTATTTAACACATTTCTAACCATAATGCAATGATGAGGTTGCTTATTAGAAAATCTTGCTATAAATCTTTGAAAAACCATCTGTCTATATCGACCGCCATTTCGAAACACTTATTCAACCAAACAAAATTATTTCTTCAGTTGATAACACCATTCTGCTTGGAATGCAAAGAATTACTCCAGCAGACGACAGCCATTCGCTGCATATTGCTTCAATATGGACTGTGGAGCACACATTTTCTTGACATCATGTACTTCATCTTCCAAATGTGGTCTACATACACAGTGTAGTGAGACTTTACAAACACCCGGCGCAAACTAGTTGCCATCACGACTCAACGACTACCGGCAGACCATAAGTATGGGAATAACCCATTGGCTACCGAAGAAGGAGACTAAGCACTAGTAGGGATGTCCCGAGTATAGTGATGTTGATTTGTGACCCTATAATCATTTATATTGCTTTATTGCCTGTGCGGTTTAGGATAGTGTAATTTCATATGAAAGCTCCGGCAGCTGTGTTTGATTGGTTTCACTCATGGCCGTTGTGACTTTCTCAAATACTATGTATTTTTCATTCATTGCTGTTGTGACCTCTTCGTTTCTTATGTACATTTCATGTCTTGCTGTTATGACCTCCTCTTTTGTTATGTATGTTTCATGTCTTGCTTTTATGACATCTTATTTTGTTAAGTATGTACCATGTGTTGCTTTTATGGCATCCTCCTTTTTTATGAATGTTTCATGTAGGGTTGTTGTGACCATCTCGCCTGTAATATATTTTTAATTCATTGCTGTTATGACCTCAACTGTTGTGTATGTTACATGTGTTGATGTGATGTGTAGATGTGTGTACCTCCACAACTGTTCTGAATTTTTGATATATTTTGTTTTACAACCTCCCCAACTCTTATGTATGTTTCATGTATTGCAGTTGTTACTTCCTAAACTATTATGCTTTTTTAACTTATTGCTGTTGTTACCTCCTCATCTGTCCTGTATTTTTACAACATCAATTGATGTTGCTACCTCTTCAATTAACACGTATTTTGTCATGCTTTGCTGATGTTACCGCCTTAATTGGAATTTTCATTTGCTATATATTGCCGTTGTTACCTCCTCAACTATGGCGTATTTGTCATGCAACGTTGTTGATACTTCTTCAACTGGTGTATCAGCAGTGTCCATATCGTATTGTTATATTTCTCAGCGTGACAGGCCACATGAACCTTCAATGAATTTGTCCCTTTTTTGCTTTTCTTATCCCTTTCTAATGATCTTGGAAAAGAGTTTCCTAAAATATTTAGAAAATGTGTCTGCTTTCTCACTGCCCTTTACAGTCTGTGTTGTGCTTTTCCTAGTGGACCGACTGAACGTTTTATTTCCTTTTATTGCTTTGATTTATTTCTGTGCAACGTAAACATCCGGTGTACTGATGTCCGGGTAGCGGGTTCAACCGGGACTACGAGCATGAGCAAGTTATAGCAAACTAGTAGTTATGAGTCCTTTGGTAAGGATGACTCTCATGTCCTTTTCAGGACCCATCCCCCACTGGTCCAAGCCTGACACCCAGCTCACGCCTGTGGCTCCTAGTAGCTGTCAGCATGCGACAGCGGCCACCCCACGGTTGTGAGAGGCTGGCTAAATCAAGCGAGGGTAGCCGATTTGGTGTCAAGCCAAGCGGTGAACTAGGGTATGCCTACCCAGCATGTGAAGAGGATCCGGTAGACGGCGCAGAAGAAATCATTCCCGATTCAACGGGCAAGAAGACTGCGTTTACCTGCAAAGCGTTGTGGAACGTAATGAGCACGGCAAGGCACGTAGAGGGCCCTGGTCATCGACTGCACCTGTATTCGTCTCCTGTCGTCTTGACTTGTCCTGCCACTGGATTCAGATGGACTCAGGCGAGAGAGTGAGGTCGACGTATTGCGCAACTCTTCCTCACTTTAATCCAATTCATCGCGCAAGTCATTCTTCATCGAATTTTTTTTTTTACGGCGAGTTGCGTTGTGACAAACGCTTCCAATGCGGCCAGAGGAAACGCGTTAAAGACACTCTGAAAGTCTCACTGAATGCTTTTGGAATTCATCATGATACCTGGGAGACTGCAGCCAGAGACCGAAATTCGTGGCGTTCATCATTACGCAAGGGTGCAGTCACTTGTGAGGCAACCAGGACTGCAAGAGCTGTGAAGAAAAGACAGAACAGAAAAACCACTGCAGGAAATACTCCTTCAGAAACGTCAAGCATTCTTTGGCCACATTGTCAAAGAACATTTCGAGCCAAAATAGGCCTTATTAGCCATCTTAGAACTCACCGCTCCATAATGTCAACCCCACTGGATAAAATGAATGGTCATCATCATTCTTGATGGACAAACAACACACACAACACACACAGTTATGAGCATGAGTAAGTTCTAACAAAAAAACCAACAAAGATTTAACCCACAATGCACAGTTCGCGGCGACTGCACCAGCCAAGCGTCCTTAATTCACAAGGTTCAAGACCTTTGGCTGTTAGCAATCTCGAGTGAAAAGAGTAATTGATCACAACCCAACACAGCTTGAGAACCATTAGTCAAACTATTCACTTCAGAGAGATCGTCCCGTCGAAGAGCTTTCGCGGTCTTAAACTGTATGTTCTAAAGGCAGCATAAAGAGTTCGTTCAACATGTCGGTCAGCTGTTAACTTCAGAAATCAATGGCAAACTACTGAACGTATAATTAGCTAGTTAATCACAAATAGTCAATAGATGCTGGGGTTCAGTGCAACATCCAGTAAAGGACATTAAATTATGTGTATTTACTTTAGATCAGGGGTGTCAAACTCAATTTCTCAGCGGGCCAAAACTCAAATCACAAGTAAGGTTGCGGGCCGGACAGGATAAACATGTAATAAACCGAAAATTAAAAATTTTAAAACATTAATATAAATTAAAACAGAAAAAATGTTTTAATAAACATCATTGGTATACACATTTTCACTCTTCATGTTGGGAGTAATGTTTTGTGTCATTGAGATTCTCGTGATGGGCTGCAAGTGTTCATCAGTGAGACGACTCGTGTGTGATGTTTTGTTAATCTTCATCACAGAAAGCAGCTGCTCATACAGAGTTGCGCTACAAAATATGCTCAAGGTTCGAGTCGCATGTAGACGAAGTCGGGGCATCTCTCCAGGAATGAAACGAGTGAACTGTGCAGGACCCACAGTGTCGTACTTTGCCTTTAGTGTCTCATAACACTGCAGCTCTATTAACTCCATCTGCAAATTTACAGGTGCAGTTTCCACGTTTATGGCAAATGGATTACGAAACAGCTCGAAATTACTTTTCTGTGCATCAAAGTCACTAAAACGCCGTACGAACTCGGCGTGAAGTAAGCTAAATTTTTCAGCAAAGTGTGCATTGGTAAACACCATAGATTTGACTTGGTTTAACATTGCTTGGCAACAAGAAAAGTGAGACATGTAACATTGGTGCATTTGTGTCTCCCAAAAGCGCAGCTTCGCTTTAAATTCCTTGACTGCATCATGCACATCAGTGATAATGTGATCCCGCCCCTGGAGCTGCAGGTTCAAGTCGTTGAGATGAGTAGTTATATCAGACAGAAACACATTTCCACTTTTTATCGCGAAAAACTGTGGAATCTTTTCCTTTACTGTCCATGAATAGACAGATTTCCTCGATCAGCTGGAAAAATCTACTGAGAACTTTTCCTCGACTTAGCCACCACACCTATGTATGATAAGGCGTGTTACTGAACGCCGACTCTATTTCCTGCAAAAAAGACTGAAATTGGCGGTGATTTAAACCTTTGGCTCTGATAAAGTTGACGGTTTGTGTTACAGTGCTCATTACATCTTCCATGTTGAAGACGTTACCACACAGCGCGATCCTTGGTGTATGATGCAGTTATATGCTATCAATTTACCAGTACAGTTCTCCTGCATCGTTAACCGCATCCTTCCAACTAGTCCACTTTTTTTGCCACACATCGCCGTTGCTCCATCTGTTGCCAGTCCAACGAGTTTGTCCCAAGGCAGGTTCATGTTGGTTAAACTTTGACATACGTTGTCAATAATGTCTTTTTCTGTCGTTGACCCATGCATGGATTTCATGTCCAATATTTCTTCTGTAACATTCAAACTGGAGTCCACTCCACAGATGAAGATGGCGAGCTGTGCAGTGTCAGATGTGTCACTACTTTTATCGACAGCAAGGGAGAATACAATAAAGTCTTTGCCTTTTTCGATCAGCTGTGTTTTCACACCAGCCGTAGTGGGAAAAGGTGATGTTTTATCCGGGCATTATACTACTTTCATTTTGTATGCGCCAATCCAAAAAGAGCATCTGAACGTTGCTCAATAACTATAACGACGAACACTAACTCACTACACAACTGTTATTTTCGTTTATTCTGATCGAAGCGAGAACGTTCTAGGGTAGCCTATCATTCGGAAGGCTGCTAATTAGGGAATTTGATTTGCACTGTATATCGTGACCATAAAAAAATATTTTTGCCTAAAATTCTCTCTTGGGCCGAATATATTTGTACGTCGGTTGAGACCTCTCGGGCCTGATATGATTGTACGGCGGACCGGATGTGGCCCGCGGGTCTTGAGTTTTACATATGTGCTTTAGATGGTTCAGCCCATTCCACTTGTCTTTGCTTTATTTTTTTCAACGACTCTCTTCACCATCAGTACTCAATAACATCTATATTCACTTGTTATGGATTAAGTAACATGCAATATAACCACCTCTCTGTGGTCCCTCACTTCACGACATTACAATAGCTACAATGGTATTTTTCGTGGCGGACTTTTGTGTTGACATTCTGACAGATGCATTGTGCATAGTATACATGTTCGGGATATTGGTTTGTCGAGATTCCTGTCTGTTCCACTTTTCACATGGGGCAGTGTGCAGCATTTTGTGTGATATTCACAAGCATAGGAACGGAGCATTATGGGGCGACCCTTTGCCGGGAAGTTGGAACCACGACTAAGAATGGTCACAGAAAAGGCGGAATTACAGTATCGCAATTTAAGTCACATATAGGCAGCATATTACATAAAAGACATGCTTTCAACTCATGCTCTTTGACACAATTTTTTTGTTTAATGTCATGACTTAGCAAAACTACAATTTAATAACCATGAGACCTTATCTAATTTAAATTATGAATTCAACAGCATGATCTAGAAAAAGGAACAGTCGCATGCCAGCTTGGCAGAACCGCAGCTTTGTGCTTTGCTGCAATGGCATAATCACTGTTTTCAAAATATAATTGCAATATATTTTTAGCATCTGAACTCTGGCAATATCTAGTCGTTGGTGACCTCAATAATTTGTTAGCTCCAAACAGACTGGGCTTTGAGGCGAACGTGTGTCTTGGAGATTGTGTGTATTTTGTTTATATTATACAAGTGTTGAGCTGCATTTTCTTGTTTACATTAAGGATAATCTAAAAGGCAAATGTGTATAACTGCATTTGAGTTTTTGTTAAATACACCATTTTAATTTATATTTAGATGTTCATAATTAATATGAATAATTAATGCTGAAGGCAAACGTAAATTAAATAAAACAGAACAGCATACTATATGAGAGAGAGAGAGAGAAGAGAGAAAGTTAAGAGAGAGCGTTAGTTGAGAGTGGGAGAGAGCTAGTTAAATTAGAGTGAGTACAGTGTGGGAGAGACAGAGTTAGTTGAGAGTGTGAGAGACGGATAGATGAGAGTTAGCTGATAGTATGAGAGATGGATAGATGAGAGTTAGTTGAGAGTGTGAGGGAGGGTTAGATGAGAGATAGTTGACAGTGTGAGAGAGGGATAGTGAGAGTTTGTTGAGATTGTGAGAGAGAGATAGAGAGATAGATGAGAGTTTGTTGAGATTGTAAAAGAGAGATAGATGAGAGTTTGTTGAGATTGTGAGAGAGAGATAGATAAGAGTTTGTTGAGATTGTGAGAGAGAGATAGATGACAGTTTGTTGGGAGTGTGAGAGAGAGAGAGATGAGAGTTTGTTGAGATTGTGAGAGAGAGATAGATGAGAGTTTGTTGACATTGTGAGAGAGATAGATGAGAGATTGTTGAGAGTGTGAGAGAGAGATAGATGAGAGTTTGTTGAGATTGTGAGAGAGAGAGAGAGATAGATGAGAGTTTGTTGAGATTGTGTGAGAGAGAGAGAGAGTTGAGAGTTTGTTGAGATTGTGAGAGAGAGATAGATGAGAGTTTTTTGAGATTGTGAGAGAGAGATAGATGAGAGTTTGTTGTTGAGAGTGTGAGAGAGAGATAAATGAGAGTGTGTTGAGATTGAGAGAGAGAGATAGATGAGAGTTTGTTGAGATTGTAAGAGAGAGATAGATGAGAGTTTGTTGAGATTGTGAGAGGGAGATAGATGAGAGTTTGTTGAGAGTGTGAAAGAGAGATAGATGAGAGTTTGTTGAGATTGTGAGAGAGAGATAGATGAGAGTTTGTTGAGATTGTAAGAGAGAGATTGATGAGAGTTTGTTGAGATTGTGAGAGAGAGATAGATGAGAGTTTGTTGAGATTGTGAGAGAGAGATAGATGAGAGTTTGTTGAGAGTGTGAGATAGATAGATGAGAGTTTGTTGAGTGTGTGTGTGTGTGTGAGAGAGAGAGAGAGAGAGAGAGAGAGAGAGAGAGAGAGAGAGAGAGAGAGAGAGAAGAGAGAGAGAGAGAGAGAGAGATGAGAGTTTGTTGAGATTGTGAGAGAGAGATAGATGAGAGTTTGTTGAGATTGTGAGGGAGGGTTAGATGAGAGTTAGTTGGCAGTGTGAGAGAGATGAAAGAGAGTCAATTGAAAGTGGGCGAGAGTGAGTTGAGAAAGGTGTGTAGGAGAGACATGAAGAGCTGATAGAGACAAAGGTAGATTAAGACGTATATGTGTTAGAGAGGAATATTTGATAAAGAGGGATAGTTACATGAGAAAAAATACTTTGTAAAGTGACAGTTGATTGAAAGGGAAAGTTTATAGACATAGATATTTGACAGAGATGGATAGTTAACAGAGAAATGAGAAATACAGTTAGTTGAGAGTATATATATATATATATATATATATATATATATATATATATATATATATATATATATATATATATATATATATAGAGAGAGAGAGAGAGAGAGAGAGAGAGAGAGAGAGAGAAGAGAGAGAGGGAAGAAGAGAGAGACAGAAGAGAGAGAGAGAAGAGAGAGAGAGAGAGAGAGAGAGGGAGAGAGAGAGAGAGAGAGAGAGAGAGAGAGTTGATAGAATAAGAGATAATTTGATTTCAGTAAAGCTGAGAACATATTGCTATCAGTAAACAGAGAACATGGTTTGTTATTGTGTAACCTGCTTCATTGTTCGGTATTTGTTGTCTTATGTATGCTTCCCGACTACCTCTATTAATGTATACTTTATAGGCTGTCCTCTCATCAGCTGCAGACATGTTGATGTTCATATTTGCCCTGGTTGGAATTGCTGCTGTTGCGGTGCTACTGCTATTGCTCATCACTATAGCCCGATCTGATGGAGACATTCTTCTCATGTATGCTGCCAAGTTTGGCAAAACTCCAGGCAAGTATCTTATCATCATCATCATCATCATCATCATCATCATCATCATCATCATCATCATCATCATCATCAGCATCACCATTTTAATCATAATCATCATTATCATATTCTTACTAAATCTGTTAACTGATTCAGTGCCAAGCAAGAAGTAAGTTTATACCAGAGGGGTTAAACAATCAAATTAACATGTATTGTAATGTAAACGTCCGTACACTGAGTATTGAAATTGTGGAGGATACCACAAACAATATAAATGACACGATGACCCTTGTATGGCGATGTAACATCCTTCTGTCCAAATGGGAGGTCACATTTGGAGATATATTATCCTTCGACACTGAATCCGTTAAATATAGTCGGCTCTGTGACCGAGGGGTTATGAACGCAATTCGCAATCCCGCATACCGCGTTCGAAACACAGCTGTGGGTGATTTAGAAGCAGACCCTGCTGGATTTCATACACAGGTATGAGTATCGGTCGTTCAGAAAGCAACGGCAAACTACTAAACATAAATTTGCCAAGAAATCACAAACAGCCGACAAATGCTGGGGTTAAATGTGGCGTCCTGTAAAGGATATGCAACTAACTTAACTGTTAAATGTAGAGCTTGAATACAAAAGAAACAGACAATAGACTCCATTTTTTTTTTTTTTTTTTGCTTATCATATCTGGCTGTATCTCTTCGGAGACATACTACTGAAGTCATTCAATATATTATTTAATTTAATTTTTCAAGCTGAAAGTTACAATACACATATTCTTGCGGTAATTTAACCTGACAACCAATGTACGTTTGAAATAGCGTATAGATAATTTATTTATTCCACCTCATTTGTTGTAATGTCCAATAAATTCAATTTGTCGTATCCCAATGATTGTGATCAACTGATCCTCTATCACCTACAGCTCCCAGTACCTCAACGTGTGTTTTCTTCTCACTCAGATATCATGTTATTCTAAAGCAAACCATATCTCCACCATCTACTGCTTTCTCAGTTGCAATATTATTACCCAGTGTTTGCTTCCATACAGAAGGACAATCATGTTCCATGCTGGGACGCAGAGGTATTTCCAAGGCACCAGGGCCGGGATATATACTGGCCAAGACCTGCTGACACGTCCACGTTGTGCGTCCTGGGCAACAGGTCTCTTCGGGGACCTGGCTAACATCAGTAGGATCGATGATTCTTCCGAAGTCGGAGAGTATCTGCCTGCATGGCGAGGAACCACCAGTCTGCACACCAATAAGCCAGACATGGGACAACGGATACTCACGCAAACATCAGGTCCTGTGTGACATCACAATGATGTTGTACAACAGGATGCCTTCATCCGGCATACAGGACTTTTGCGTTGGAGCTCAAGCCAACGAACACAAGCAAGCAAGCATGTTCCATGCTGAAAAGCGTGGGTGGTCATGTTTCGCAATCTCACACGATCACTAGAGTCGTGGATCAGCTCTGTTTGTGTCTCGATTATGCCATGTGGCCAGACCATCTAGATATTTATTTCTTTGCCTTCCCATTTTTCTGTTACCCTTAGTCTTGCCAGTTGATACCAAGTTCTCCAGTTTATTTATTTTAAGTAAGCAGATATTTTTACTTTGTCTAGTGGGCTGCGTGGTCTCGAGGTATGGTGTCCGCCTCGAATGCTGTAGGTCCCGGATTCATGCCCAGGTGATAACGGGATTTTTCTCGAGAACTTCTAGTAATAAAATTCCCCTGGTCTCTGGGTAGTGAGATCAGATTCCCGTGTGTATTATTGCGCACGTTAAAAATCTCTTGGTAGTTGGAAATCGAAAAAGAGTAGCCTAACGGCGTTGCCCGCGTAACATTTCGAGTTAAAAATCTACCCAAAGTACTTCAGGATCCTCGCCGGTGCTACGGAGTTCGTGCACTGTGCTGAATTTCTCCAGACTCAGGTTTGAGGTAGGAGGAGAACGGAGCACTTATGGGTTGCACTCGTGTGTTGTGATGTTGATCCATCGATTAAACTAATCTAAACTAAACTTTTACTTGTCTGGATATTTATGTTTGTTATTCTTGTAAAATAATCTTTTGATATGCAGAATATTTTGAAACTTGATGTGACTTTTACCACATATACAGGATGTTTGTAAAGTCTCACTACACTTTGTATGTAGAACAATTTTGAAAAATGAAGTACATGACATCATCAAAAAATTTGCTCCACAGTCCATCGTGAAGCAATATGCAGCGAATGGTTGTCGTATGCTGGAGTATTTCTTTTCGCTCCAAACAGAATAGTGTTATCAACGAAAGACATAATTTTTTGGTTGAACATATGACGGCTGATAAACTCGGATGGTTGTTCAAGGATTTATAGCAAGTTTTCATAGTAAACAACCTCCTCACCGCATCACAGTTAGAAATGTGTTGAATAGGTTATAACGAATACGTCCTTGCTACTTTCTAGCTTCTCCAACACCGCAATAGACCACAACGTGACTATTGTAACTAATTTTAAGAATTTTTACGCAGATTTTTTGATGACGTCATGTACTTAATTTTTCAAAATTGTTCTACATACAAAGTGTAGTGAGACTTTACAAACACATTGTACTCTGTTATACAGACAGCCTTGTTGGGAAAGTTGTTTGGATCACAGGCGCATCCAGCGGCATCGGAGAAAACATCGCTTACTGCTTGGCCAAAGCTGGCTGTAGAATTGTGCTGACTGCGCGACCAGCAGACATGGAGGATCTGGAAAGGGTGAAGGAGAGATGTTTGGAAATTGGTATGTTTTATGTCGCTTTTATAGCAATATTTTAAACCAATGTATTATACCAATGTTTTATACATATCATAGCAATACGTTATAGCAGTGTTTTATAGCAATGTTTTACAGTAGTGTTTTATAGCAATGTCGTACAGTAATGTTTCATAGCAATGTTTTACAGCAATGTTTCATAGCAATGTTTCATAGCAATGTTTTATAGCAGTGTTTTTTAATAGCAATTTTTATAGCAATATTTTACAGCAATGTTTTATAGCAATTTTTATAGCAATTTTTATAGCAACGTTTTATGACAAAGTTTCAAGGCACTAATTAATACCAATGTTTTATAGCAATGTTTTACAGCAGTGTTTTACAGCAATGTTTTATAGTAGTGTTTTGTAGCAATATTTTATCCGTCCATCATGTGCCATGCCGATAAGCGTGGGCGGTCATGTTTTGCCATCTCACTCGATCACCAGAGTCGTGGATCAACTCCGTGTTTCTGTCTTGATCATGCCACATGGCCAAGCAATCCAGGTATTTACTTCTCGGTCTTCCCTTTGGTCTTATCCCTTCGATCTTGCCAGTTGTTACCAAGTTCTCCAATTAATTTCATCTCATAACATGCCCAAACATTTTGACTGTCTACGTCTAATGTCGGTCTCTCTGGCTGAGGGGTTACAACACTTTCTCCGTAATCCCGTTTGTCACGCAGAGTCTCGTAGCGGGAGCGAGCTGGGAGCGGTTCGTCCCCCGCTGGTGACTTGCGGGACACTGAGCCGGCCGCTCAGAAAGCAATGGCAAACTACTGAGCGTAATCTTGCCAAGAAATCAACAGACAGCTGAAAGATGCTGCCGTTGACAGCGATGTCCTGTAAAGGATATGCGAATAAAAAAAATTAAAAAAAAACAAAAAACGTCTAATGTCTCTAATCAGTTTACGATCTTCATTTGTTTCTTGAATGACTTGTTCATTGTTTTTATTTTCTGTCTGCCCATGGTATTCTTTGCATATTCCTCAGAAACCACATTTTCACAGCCATCAGATATTTTTCAGCACATCTGTTCATTGCCCACGCTTCACATCCATACAAAAGTATAGGTTCTATGTAGCACTTCAACACACTTTTTCTCGTTTCAGTTGATATCATTTTATTGCCTAGTATGTTTTTCATCTTGCAAAAGGCTAGCTTTGCAAAGGCAATTCTTGTTGTAATTTCTTCAAAGCATCTCCCATCAGATGTTATGACTGTTCCGAGATAACTGTACCGATTGACTTGTTTAAGAATATTCCCATTTACTTGTATATTACAGTGTGGTATGTTGTATAGCAATGTTTTATAGCAATGTTTCACAGCAATGTTTTATAGCAATGTTTTATAGCAGTATTATAGAGATCTTACATTTTTATTACTATAGATGCAGTGGTATATTGGCCAGTGCACTCGCTAGCACCCATATAGAAAGTGCGAACACAATCCTATAACGGCACATCTTCCGAGAGGCTAATCTGGCATGTAGACATGTCATGAATCAGCTTAGTACAAACAAACTAGCTGTGGTTTAGTCGAGTTAAGTTGAGGTAAGAACCGACATCACTGCACTCACGATATTCCCATCCGCGCTCCGTCCCCTCATCATCAGCCAGCGAAGAGTCACACTACTAATAGTTCCCACCGCTGTCTGATTGAAAGTCCTCCTGTCTTCCTTCTATATTTCGAGATTCCCAGAACCCCTGCCGATCCGTCGCCATCTCATTCTTTTCACAAACGTGTTATCAGTTTGTTCCTACACCTTCTCCACCCGGTTCCACAGGCGCACGACCACCTCGCACGTGCCCATAAGTTAAACCGCTATACACATGAACTAATGCCTCTGGAAATTGAGATGGAGTCTGGTGACAACGAAAAATCTAACACTAGGGTGTAAACCAGGTTGGTAGTTTACTCCACCCGCCCCCGCCCCCACCCACCACCCCTCCCCCCAGTTTTAGATGTTTCACTGTCACCAGACTCCGTCTCAATGTACAGAGGGATTAGCTCATGTGTATAGTTCCTCGAACTGCACTGGTAATGGCATGAGCACTGGTAGGTGTGTGTTCCACACCTGGACTTATGGTCTGCAGAAGTCAGGAAAAGATTTGCCACTTGTCAGTCTGTGCAATCAGGCCTACAAAATGCTTGGCCCATAATGCGTCACAGGCCCATTGCAAGAAAACTGCTCTTTCACATTTTACAAAAAAAAAGGAAAAAAGGGTTGTTAGTCAGGTTCTGTGTCGAAGGAGTTACGAATGAAATTAGTAATCCCGCATACCTGATTCTAAACACAGCCGCAGGCGATGTAGGTTAAGACAGCCTTGCGTTGGTTCCCATACAAAGGTGTGAATGTCGATTGTTCAGAAAACAATTGCAAACTACTGAGCGTAACCTTGCCAAGAGACTCACAAACAACCAAAAAAAAAACAAAAAACGCTGCAGTTGACTGTCAGAAGTCGGGGTGCCCCACCGGCTAGATGAAAGTATTAGTTACTGGCGAGCAACCCCAAATAGTCAGAAACTGACTAGGGACAAAATCTATATGGCTGAACTATAGATTAGGCCCATGAATATCCAACGTACAGCTCTAATTGGCTCGTTACAAAATTGAAATGAACTGTGCTGAATATTCGCCAAGGAATAGGAAAGAGAATGTTAGCTAGGATAGATTTTTAAGTCTGAATTAAAGTTTAAGGACAACTATCCTAGTACAGGTTTTTCTCCCTGACTGCTCCTTTCCTTGGTGTGTAAGTGAACCCCCACCAATGTACACAACAACACGTATGCACAATTGGAAAAAATATAATGACAGAACTATGAGTTACAATACTACAACATTTATTTGCTAATCATAACAATAGACATAGGATGATTGTCAATAGGAGGATGATGAAATCCTATGCATATTGATATTGATGACAAACATTACGTAACTTTACTTGTTACTTGATCTATCTGGATCTGTGGTCGAGATCCCCACTCTCCAGTAGACTCAAAAAAAAAAAAAGAACAGCTTTCCGGTATTCTGACGTCTGCCAGTCCTGGCTCTACCTAGTCATAACTCGTTCTTGAGATCTATAACATAGGTGCTCCCTGTGAGAGCTTGAAAGAAAGTCCAGAATGTGTTATATCAGTTCTACATCAGCGCAATCCTAATTAAAACATATCATAACACAAACATATACAATGACCAGTCTGGCCAAATTTATCTTCCAGCTCTACTGCGTTCACCATCCTCCTTCTCCCTACTGTCTTTAGTCTGGGACGGGCTTTTCAATTGTCTCACACGCCTGTAATTATTACATTTCTGCCGCCCCATGTCCATGTCGCTAATACAGAAATTCTGTGTCGTACAGCCGCTCCGTCCAAAGTTGGTTTAGCAGCTCACAGGATTGGTAATGGTATTATAATAATGCCGGGTCATCCGGGCTTACAAGCCGTGACCAGTAGCTGTGCCAGGTTCCCATGCATTACCGTGAACGCACGCCCACAATACACTGAGAAAGTTTAGCACCATATACCCTATACCAATTGTGGGTAATGTCTGTACCATTACACCTCTGCTTCCAACACAATCGTTGGCCAATGTGCCAATGCACAGACAATAGCATAACACTTCATATTGGTATGTTTGCATATGACAAATCAATATATCAAACATCTAATATACATAAACATATTGATTAAACTAGACCTATTATGATACTTTAACACCATAGCATAATGCACTAGTTAGTTTGTATGTATACGAAATGAGACGTATATACACAAAAAGAATATGTACGAAGCATATTCCTAGCATCGTATATTCATATGAAATTACACATACATACATCCAACATATCCGTAAACATTATATTACTTCAAGATAGACATATAATGATACTCAACATAATAGCATCAGGCATTATTAATGAGTACTAATATGGTATAGCTACAAAATGAGATATACAACAAGTCTAATTGAAGTGACCACACAGACCAGCCATATTTGCTGAGCTGCCCGGTTTAATCACCACTTAGTTACTGCTGTTGTAAGAATTAAATAAATAGTCAGTTGACTATATTCTGTCACACACCAAAAGGAGACTAGTCTAGTTTAGAAAGAAATGGCAAGCGTCTGCTACGACACCTCAAGTATATCTAGATAAGATCTGCCTTTCGCAAGTTTCTCCTTCTCAGAAGTGGTACTTAAATTTGCAGGACAAAGTTAGATCAGTGCTTGAATAGTTTAGTGTGGCTACCTTTTATTGTGGCATTTAATTTTGCAGGAAAATGTTCAGATGAAGATATCCTGATCTTACCTCTGGACGTAACAGAATTCGACAAGCACAGGTCGGCTGTGCACCAAGTTCTGCAGTATTTTAGTAAGGTTAGTATCACGTGTTTTTGATATTTGGGTAAAGATAGTTTCAATGCATTTATATATCTCTAAAACATGCCAATCTCTTTCCTTTGATAACACAAGATGAATCTCAGCAACGTGCACTAACTCTATTGCACCATCGAAGACCTAAATGTGTGTATACCAGAATCACACATGCTTCTAAATAGTCATGTATGGGTAGGTTTTTCAATTTGTAAAATGTACCCCGGACAGCGGTCTGTTCGGTTGTCTCTTTTTGATTTCCACATGGCTAGGGATTAAAAGCTGGTCTTCTTGGCCTAGGTGTTTACGTCTTTCTCCGCAATCCCGTATACTCTCGTGAGTAACGTGACGTTCGCGAGAATCGGTAGCGGTTCTCGCCGCGTCGGTAACATACGGGGTATGTGAGCTGGTCGCTCAGAAAGCAATGGCGAACTACTGAGCGTAATGTTGCCAAGAAATCAACAATCAGCTGAAAGATGCTGATAATGATAACGATGTCCTGTGAAGGATATGCGAACAAAAAAAAAACAGGGGGGTGGGGGGGGGGGGGATAAAAAAGCATGCACACAGGATGCTACAAGATTGTTCCCCTTGTCTGAGAGGATTAGACATTTAAACCACTACCTCTTAATTTGGAGGGAAAGGGGGGAGGATGTGGTGGAGATAATATCCATAATTTTATTTGTAAACTTCTAATCAGTGCATTCCTTGAATCTAATAAGGTTAGTAGCCATTAGAGATGAGATTAAACTATCATTTTCTTATTTGTAAAAACCCACCTGGTCCATTCCTTGAATCGAATCATGTTTGTACCCATCAGGCGCGGACGTCTCAACCTCTGAGCATGACAGTGGTAATAGAAATATACACACGACTTATGCGACTTTAAGCTGCACATACTTTGTCAGTTAACTCTCCGACTATTCTCAGTGGAAAAGATGCAGTAAAATAACAAAGGCTGTTTAGATATTGTTGGTTTCTGTTTAGCAACCTATGTATTTATTATTTACTAAACAAAGCTTTGTTTCTTCTCCTCTCTCTCTCTCTCTCTCTCTCTCTCTCTCTCTCTCTCTCTCTCTCTCTCTTTCTCTCTCTCTTTCTTTCATTCTATCTCACTCTGCCTATCTATTTCTCTCTCTCTCTCGCTCTCTCTCTCTCTCTCTCTCTCTCTCTCTCTCTCTCTCTCTCTCTCTCTCCGTGGATGAGTGGCATTCTCGGGGAATATAGTCCACAAAACACTGCGCAGTTGTAAATGTAAAAATGTGTGTGTTTGTGTGTGTATGTATGTGTGTGGTGTGTGTGTGTTTGAAGAGGAAGGAGAATATAAAAGACACACACACGCACAACTCACCAACCACCTACCCACCCACATACACACCTACCTCTCATAAAAATGTCATTAGTGTCATTTTGCTTTGCCATGTCATCGTGAGTGTTTGTGTATGTGTGTGTGTGGGGGGGGGGGGGGGGGGGGGAGAGAAAGAGGTTATAGTTCCCCACACCGAAATGTCAATAGTCTAATTTTACTATTACATCATCATGTGTGTATTGAGGAGAGAGAGAGAGTGAGAGAGAGAGAGAGAGAGAGAGAGAGAGAGAGAGAGACAGAGCAAGAAACAGAATTACAGATAGATAGAGCAGAGACAATGAGAAGAGGTAGAGACATAGAGAGACAGGGAGAGAGGTAGACAGAGACGGAAAGAGACAGAAAAGGAGAGAGAGAAAAGACAGAGTAATTAAAGAAGCAGTTTATGAAAATAAAACCGAAGCTTGAACACCCAGATCGATGTCCTTATCAACAACGCTGGCAAGAGCCAGCGGGCGGTATGGCATGAAGTGGAACTGGATGTGGATCGAGAGCTCTTTGACGTCAACGTCCTGGGACCTGTTTCCTTGACTCAGGAAGTATTACCCCACATGATGCAGCGAAAACAGGGTCATGTTGTGGTCACCAGTAGTCTGGCAGGCAAACTAGGTCAGTATTTATTTTATTAAATAAGAGAATAACTTTTAGGGTGTGGCTGTGTGATAACGTTTGTCAGTATGCCAGGTTGTGTAAATGTCATTTGGTAAATCAATTTGATCAATGGAAGTACAGGTATTGGCTATCATTCGTGTTCTTAAAAACTGAGTGTTTGTAGAATACATAATTAAAATATTTTATATTTTATTCCGTTTATTTGTTTATTAATTCAACACTTTTATTCTGGTAGTTCAATGTTACTATTACAGATGTACTATTTTGCTTATCAGTAATTATCTGCTTAGTTTGCTGATCTGTGATTATCTACTTTGTTTTTCTGTTTGTAAACGCTTATGACTTCATAAATTTTTATATATCTATACTCTATAACAACCTGCTTTGTTCTTACCCGCTAAACTCTAAGACTTCATATTTTGTTATCTCTTTCACATGAAACTTATACTTTATAGTATATACTGTATCATTTCATAGTGTATCTCGGTAAACTCTAGCACATGATACTTTATTAGCTCTTCCATATCATACTTTGTTACTATATGTGTAAACTCTATCACATCAATCTCTATTAATATATATGTAAACTCTATCATTTCATATTTTATTATATGTGTAAACTCTACCATATCATACGTTGTTATTATCTGTATAAACTCTACCACTTCATACGTTGTTATTATCTGCATAAACTCTACAACTTCATACTTTGTAGTGCACTAAGAGTTAAAGTAACAGAAGCCTGTGATAGAAAGAGTTGAAGCTGATCTCTAGATATTTGTTTTCATAATTTCAGGCTCACCAAATTCAAGATCATACACTGGGGCCAAACTGGCAGTGGCCGTAAGTACAAGACTTAATTTGCTTGAGTTTTTGTGTCTCGCAAGTGTTCTTTCATAACAGAGTAGCCAGCACTTTAATGTGCAGAATAATATCAGGAGTAATTATAGAGGCAGTGGCAAGGCATGCTTTATACATATAGCACCATTTCAGTTGGGAGCCGCGACAGCGATCAAATGGTGGGTTAAAGGTCATCAAATTCATAACATGACAGACAAAAGAGAGGATAGGGAAGTCGTGAACATGTCTGCTCCAGATCTGAATGAATCACCCCAAAACAAGAAGTAGAAAGTAAGCTATACTGGAACACGATTATTAGTAACAAAATGCACGTTGCTGCCAAAGCCTTCACCACCACACAACCAAAACAACAACAACAACAAAAACGCACACACAGACACACCATACGACTACATGAAAAACACTACATGAAAATATAAATAAATATTTTACTTATCTGTGTTCTTGTTGTTGACTGGACACGTGTTTATGAAGCCTGTGAGTATCCTTAACTCTGGGTGTATCATTAAATCTAGCTGTATCATGAAATCTGGGTGTATCCTTAAATCTAGGTGCATTGTCTGGCCTCGTGTATACACATGGATCTCACAATACACATTTCCAGCCCACAACAAGGATACAGATGAATAACGTGTATATGTATATCTTCATGTAGTGTTGTTCGTGTAGATGTATTGGCGTGTGTTTGTGGTCTGTGTGGTGATGAAGGCTGTGGCCGCAAAGTCCATTGTATTACTTTTAAGCTTGCGTCTATTTCTCATTTTTTAGAGATGCATTCATTGTATTTTTAAAGCTTTACTACTCTTCACTAATTCCAGTGTTAATCATCTCCAGATCTAATGTAAGGAAGTTTATATAAAATACTAACTCTACACCATTGACAGAATATGACGTAGGTTGACCTTTATTAAGATTTGAGTGGTCATTGCTGAAGCTACGGAGTTTATGCTTTATGCAATGCTCTTAGCTTGCCGTTTTGCCGAGAGAGAATTGTCAATCGTCGTACCTTTAGCCTTTCAATATCTGACCTTTGTGTTTGTGGAATACTTGCAGGGTTACTTCGAGTGCCTGAGGACTGAGATCAGTCAGCACAACATAGACATCACAGTCATCTGTCCAGGACCGATATTCTCTAACATTCTGTTTGAAGCTGCCACTGGGAAACCCGGAGAAGTAATTTGACTTTGACTTTCTCTTGACTGTATTAACTGATTCAGTGGGAACCAAACACTAGGTTTGGACCTAATTTGGTACATAATCAAGTTAAAAAAAAAGTATTATAATGTATATTTCAATTTACTGAGAATTAAAATTACGGAAGATACCACAAAACATAAAGCCCATAAACGGGCACTCCACCGCTGTTTATACTTCACCTCGACACAGCAAGGTGCGAGAGGAACAAGATGAGATGAGACCACGAAACAAAACAGACAACACGGAGGCCCTGGTATGGTGATATATCATCCTTCTGTACAAATTGGTGGTCATATATGGTGATATATTATCCTTTGGCGCTAAATCAGTTGACGTATAATTTTGTGCCTTGTAGCAAATGCTTATGTGAAGTCGCCATGAGGCTACCTTGACAATGCCATGAGCACAGTCGGAGGAGGTTCAACACATGTGCTAGCCATCCACAATGAAAGGGAAAGACTAACCACCTAGTCCTCAGTGCGCTCAGGACTTCAAATTATAGTTGTTTGTGTGTGTGTGTGTGTGTGTGTGTGAGCGCGCGCGCATACGCTGTATATCTGAGTAGCGTTAACTCATGGGAAAGTGATTTACTTTAAGTGTCGGCTTGACTGTATTGGCATGTGTCTTTCTCTTGTATGTCTGTGTATTGGGAAAACCTGATATTGAACAAAAGAAGTGGCGGCTGCAGCAGGATATAACAATATAGATTGCAAACAATTAGGTATATTTAGCTCCCCGAAAAGATGAGACATACTAAGCACAGACACGGTGAGGGACGCAGAGGTGTTTCCAAGGCAACAGGGCCGGGTTAGATACTGGCCCAAGACCTATTGACGCGTCCTCGTCGAGCGTCCTGGGCAACAGGTCCCTTCGGGGTCCTGGCTAAAGTCGATAGAATCGCTGATTCCTCCGAAGTCAGAGAGTGTCTGCCTGTACGGCGAGGAACCACCAGTCTGCACACCAATGAGCCAGACATGGGACAACGGATACTCACGCAAACCTCAGGTCCTGTATGACATCACACTGATGTTGGACAACAGGATGCCTTCATCCGACATACAGGACTTCGCGTTGGAGCTCAAGCCAACGAACACAAGCAAGCAAGCAAGCACAGACATGGTGTACATACCTTACAATGAACTCCATAACGGTGAAAAAGATTGACAATTATACAAAATCAGAAACAATAAACAAATATATAATACTTAAGTAAGAAAATAAAGAAATAAGTATTATAGGACACAGAGGACAACCGACGTTTCGATGTTAAGAATGTTTTTTCAAGGACAGTACAACACAAACTGATAAAATAGAAAGGAAAAACACTGTTGTCGAGAAGGCACATAAATGGGGTTCTATCCGGTTTTGAAAGGCGCTCTTTTGCTACAGAGGTTAAATACAGTCCGGCTGGCAAAGTGCCAGAGAGGATACGTGTGGCAAAATCGAGTGATATTAAAAATAGTACGTGCCAGGCAAATGGCTGTGGAGGAATTGTGTTTAAAATGCTTTTCTTTTTTAATTATTTGCCCTAAATCAGTTTCATGCTTTGCGTCTGTAATGTGATTGGGCCATCACATGCTGTAGGCCTGATTGCATAAAGGAACAGACGGCCAATCTTACCCTCACTTAGCCTCCGACCGTGCTCATAACATTATCAGCGCAGTTCCCTACCAACTTCGTTAACATGCCCGCTGACAATTTTTTTGGCCATTTCATAAATAATATTTAGAAATTAATCGCACAGAAATTAAATGGTAATGAAAGTTTAGTAAAGTTCATTAGCACCTATGTGATTGCTGGTTTTCTAGTGACTGCCACTTCCATCCACGATGAACTGTATTTTTCGTGGCGGACTGTTGTGTTGGCATTCTGACAGCGGCCATATGCATGTATACCCGTGCGGACTCTTGGTTTGTCGAGACTGCTGTCTGTTCCACTTTACACATGGGGCAATTAGGAGTATATTGTGTCATATTTACTGGCACAGGAATAGAGCATAATGGGGGCGATCATTTGCCGTGAAGTTGGACTAACTAATTAACTAACTAACTAGCAACTGGCCGTGTTGACAAATGATAATTTGTTACATTGCACTTCAAAAATGGCATAATAACCACAACCAACTTTCTCCGTAATCCCGTTTATCCACGTAGGGTAACGCAGCACGCGAGAATTGGAAGCGGTTCTCGCCGTGTTGGTAATTTAGGGATAAGTGAGCCGGCCGCTCAGAAAGTAATGGCAAACTACTGAGCGTAATTTTGCCAAGAAATCAACGACAGCGGTAAAATGCTGGTGTTGACAGCGATTTCCGTCAAAGGATATGCGGAAAAAAAACCACAACCCATGGTGATAAGACCATCGATGGAGTTATACCTCTTCATAGCACAAAACCTGGTGTGAATTGCAGTGACCATGACTTTCCCTTGCAGCATGATCCCTCTCTCAGCCTGCCTAGTTTACTGCAGAGGAAAGGTAACACCAATTCACCCGGAACAAGACAAGCTGCAGAAGCTGCCGGATGAGCAAAGCATGCTCCAATTGTCCGCCTGTCGCAGCTTCCATCCTAGACCAGTTTCCGACCGAGGCTTGGGGACCGGTTCGACATTTAATTGTAGGTTGCATTTCCTTCCACTAGGATAAGACTCTAACCCTTCCAGTAGCGATCCACCGCCCGAATCCGTTGGCACAATGTGGGATGCTGGATCTGGTGAGAGTTGCCGAACATTCGACGTTAACAGTAATTAGTAACGTATACTTCCATATGGTAGCTCAGTCATATCTGACTATGACCTCACATAAAGTTGATTGTCACAAATATTGTTTACAATCGCAAATGATTGGAAACATTAGCCATAAATTATAGCGTTAATTCATATGGGTCAGTGATGAAAAACAGACAGGAGTGGTTGGGGTTTTATTGCGACGGCTAATGGACAATTCTTGAAAATAAGGAGAGCATGGCATATGAGGCTACGACCTCCAGCATAAAAATGGAGGCGGAAGCAGTTACAGCGGCATTTCGTTGGTTGGAGGAGACCACTGCCCGCATTGTCTTCATCACGGACTCAAGGAGTATGCTTAGTAAGGTGGAGTAAAAAATGTTTCGTGTTGAATGGCTCACGTCGCTTCCGAGGTCACAGATTTTAAGAATTGTATAGGTCTTTTTTTGCCCTAATCATGCCGGAGTGCCGGGTAATAAACAGGCTGATAGGCTGGCAGGGAATGCACCTCTTGGTAGTCGATTACTTATGGATAAGGGGGAGGTGGTCGTGCGTCTTTGGGACCAGGTGAAGAAAGTGGGGGAACAGATTGAGAACCCGTATGTGGAAAGGATGAGATTGAGGGGGATTGGCAGGGGTTCTGCTAGAATCTAAAAACTGAGAGGGAAGACCAGGAGAACTTTCAATAAGATAGCTGTGGGAACGATTAGTAGTGTGACACTTCGCTGGCTGTTGAACGAGGTGCCGGAACGCGTTTGGGAATGTCCTGAGTGCAGTTGTGTCAGTTCTTAACTCAACTGCTATGAAAGTGAAGTACCACTTAGAGTGTTAATAGACACAGTTCAGAGTTTATGACGTTTCTTTCAAGGTTTCAGTATACATTTATTTGTCCACAGACTATTGGCAAGAGAATGCACAAGAGTGAGAAGAGGATGCCCACAGAACGGTGTGCGTATCTCTACTGTGTAGCCATAGCTAACAAGCTGTCTGAGGCATGGATCTCTCAACATCCCATTCTGACCACTGCTTATATTGCTCAGTACTTACCTGATATTAGCCGATGGTCAGTTCAAAGTTTATTCATGTTTTTATTTTAAAATTTAGTTGTATGTCCTTCACAGGACGTAGCAATCAACCCAAGCATTTTGGCTGTTCGTGATTCCTGGGCAAGTTTTACGTTCAATAGTTTGTCATTGCTTTCTGAACCACCGGCACCTATACATTTTTCGAAAAAAACCAGCACCGCTGTGTTTCGAACTTGGGTATACGGCATTACGAATCGCGTCCGTAATCACTTCTCCATGTGTTAATAAGTTTAAGTCCCATCATCTCATCTTGTCCCTCTTGTACCTTGCGGTGTCGAAATGGATCATAAACAGCGTGAAAGTGCCGGTGTATGGGCTTCATATATCGAGATTCCCATGGACTATTATTCCCTGTGTCGATTATTTACATAGTCGGCTTCTTCTTCTTCTAGTTCCTTTTAGTAATAATTTTAAAGTCAGAGTAACATGTCAACATCAGCTGGGTTTGTTCAACACTGAGTCCTTGCTAGTTCCATGGGAAAATAAAGAAGTGCCAAAGTTGTGCTGGACAGATAACATCCATGATTCCTTCAGAAGGGTACAACAGTTATTCTGCTGGCAATTGTTGGTTCCTTTAGATGGATACAGAAGTTGTTGTTCTGGCAATTGTTGGTTCCTTCAGATGGATACAGAAGTTGTTGTGCTGGCAATTGTTGGTTCCTTCAGATGGATACATAAGTTGTTGTGATGGCAATTGTTGTTTCTTTCAGATGGATACAGAAGTTGTTGTGTTGGCAATTGTTGTTTCCTTCAGATGGATACAGAAGTTGTTGTGTTGGCAATTGTTGTTTCCTTCAGATGGATACAGAAGTTGTTGTGGTGGCAATTGTTGTTTCCTTCAGATGGACACAGAAGTTGTTGTAATGGCAATTGTTGTTTCCTTCAGATGAGTATAGAAGTTGTTGTGATGGCAATTGTTGTTTCTTTCAGATGGATACAGAAGTGGTTGTATTAGCAATTGTTGTTTCCTTCAGATGAGTATAGAAGTTGTTATGATGGCAATTGTTGTTTCCTTCAGATGGGTATAGAAGTTGTTGTGATGGCAATTGTTGTTTCCTTCAGATGGACACAGAAGTTGTTGTAATGGCAATTGTTGTTTCCTTCAGATGAGTATAGAAGTTGTTATGATGGCAATTGTTGTTTCCTTCAGATGGGTATAGAAGTTGTTGTGATGGCAATTGTTGTTTCTTTCAGATGGATACAGAAGTGGTTGTATTAGCAATTGTTGTTTCCTTCAGAAGGGTACAGAAGTTGTTATGTTGGAATTTTTTGTTCCCTTCAAATGGGTACAGAAGTCGTTGTGTTGGAACGTCTTGTTTTCTTCAGTTGGGTACCGAAGTTGTTGTCTTGGCAATTGTTGGTTCCTTCAGAAGGTACAAAAGTTAGTGCACTGGCTGATGTTGGTTCCTGCATAAGTGAAGTTCTCATGCTGGCCATTGGTCTTTCCTTGAGAAGCGCGCAAAATTTGTTGCATTGGATGCTAATTGGTCCTTCAGTATAGACCAACAATAACCCATGTGAGAGGTATGTTCAACAAGTAAATGTAAACGGTTGTAGCATCAAACTCCATGATCACATACATATAACGCTGTTCAAATAAAATGTCAGTTATCGGTATCACAATATATTTACATATAGAAATGCAGATGTACTCGATTCCCTAACACCCACTGTATAATCAGTCTTCACGATCTTCACTTGCTGACCTCAACATTATGATTAGTCTGTGACAAATTGCAGTCAGACACACAAAAATCAAATCCGAATATGTTGAAACCATCGTCTTTGTCATAAAATGTTCTGTTTCCATTCCGAAGAATATTACACATTCTCTTTATCATGCAACAACCATCGCTGGCAAGGACGGTTATTACAATGTGACGGAAACACTCAGACAGAAACGTATGTGTGACCATGGAGCTCCGGGATCTATCCAACTTCATAAAGTGGGTACCAAAGACATTTTTGAGGAAGTTGGTGGTGTCTCGTATGATACCGACCACATCATCTGTTCGGTGGCAGCTGGTGTAAACTCTGGCTCTAGAACCATATCTCCCACATCTCACTTGTCATGGAATAAAGCTCTAGAACCATATCTCCTATTTAAAATAAATTTAGTTGCTTGTCCTTCACAGGACGTAGCAGTCAACCCCAGCATTTCCGCTGTTCGTGAGTCCTGGGCAAATTTTACGTTCAGTAGTTTGCCATTGCTTTCTGAACGACCGGCTCATATACCTTTTTGGAAAAAAACCAGCATCGCTGTGTTTCGAACCCGGGTATACGGGCTCACAAACCGCGTTCGCAAGCCCTTAGCCACAGAGATAACATTTATTTTGCGCTCGCTCGCATTAAACTCAAACGTAGTTCATACACGCTATGTCTAGTAGTGTTGGACTGAATTGTGCGTGTGGATTAGCTTTCCCTATTAACAGTGTTCCTCACCATCAGGCGAACCCGCTCCGACTTCAGAGGTACTTGTAATTTACGTCCCCAAATCAAAGGTAAGAGATTAACATTCTAGTCCAGCTGTCCGGTGTAGGGGTTGAACCCCTTACCTCGACAACAGCACACCGGATGTTTAAGAACACGATTTCTTATCCATTTAGCCATGCTGACCTATATCATACATGTCATGGAATATAGGTCTAGAACCATATCTCCCATATCTCACATGTCATGAAATATAGGTCTAGACCATATCTCACATGTCATGGAATATAGATCTAGAACCATATCTCCCATATCTCACATGTCATGAAATATAGGTCTAGAACCATATCTCACATGTCATGAAATATAGATCTAGAACCATATCTCCCATATCTCACATGTCATGGAATATAGGTCTAGAACCATATCTCACATGTCATGGAATATAGGTCTAGAACCATATCTCCCATATCTCACATGTCATAGAATATAGGTCTAGAACCATATCTCACATGTCATGAAATATAGATCTAGAACCATATCTCCCATATCTCACATGTCATGGAATATAGGTCTAGAACCATATCTCCCATATCTCACATGTCATGGAATATAGGTCTAGAACCATATCTCACATGTCATGAAATATAGATCTAGAACCATATCTCCCATATCTCACATGTCATGGAATATAGGTCTAGAACCATATCTCCCATATCTCACATGTCATGGAATATAGGTCTAGAACCATATCTCACATGTCATGAAATATAGATCTAGAACCATATCTCCCATATCTTACATGTCATGGAATGTAGGTCTAGAATCATATCTCCCATATCTCACATGTCATGAAATATAGGTCTAGAACCATATCTCCCATATCTCACATGTCATAGAATATAGGTCTAGAATCATATCTCCCATATCTCACATGTCATGAAATATAGGTCTAGAACCATATCTCCCATATCTCACATGTCATGAAATATAGGTCTAGAACCATATCTCCCATATCCCACATGTCATGGAATGTAGGTCTAGAACCATATCTCCCATATCTCACATGTCATGGAATATAGGTCTAGAACCATATCTCCCATATCTCACATGTCATAGAATATAGGTCTAGAATCATATCTCCCATATCTCACATGTCATGAAATATAGGTCTAGAACCATATCTCCCATATCTCACATGTCATGAAATATAGGTCTAGAACCATATCTCCCATATCTCACATATCATGGAATATAGGTCTAGAACCATATCTCCCATATCTCACATGTCATGAAATATAGGTCTAGAACCATATCTCCCATATCTCACATATCATGGAATATAGGTCTAGAACCATATCTCCCATATCTCACATGTCATGAAATATAGGTCTAGAACCATATCTCCCATATCTCACATGTCATGAAATATAGGTCTAGAACCATATCTCCCATATCTTACATGTCATGGAATATAGGTCTAGAACCATATCTCCCATATCTTACATGTCATGGAATATAGGTCTAGAACCATATCTCCCATATCTCACATGTCATGGAATATAGGTCTAGAACCATATCTCCCATATCTCACATGTCATGAAATATAGGTCTAGAACCATATCTCCCATATCCCACATGTCATGGAATATAGGTCTAGAACCATATCTCCCATATCTCACATGTCATGGAATATAGGTCTAGAACCATATCTCCCATATCTCACATGTCATGAATATAGGTCTAGAACCATATCTCCCATATCTCACATGTCATGGAATATAGGTCTAGAACCATATCTCCCATATCTCACATGTCATGGAATATAGGTCTAGAACCATATCTCCCATATCTCACATGTCATGGAATATAGGTCTAGAACCATATCTCCCATATCTCACATGTCATGAATATAGGTCTAGAACCATATCTCCCATATCTCACATGTCATAGAATATAGGTCTAGAACCATATCTCCCATATCTCACATGTCATGGAATATAGGTCTAGAACCATATCTCCCATATCTTCACATGTCATGGAATATAGGTCTAGAACCATATCTCCCATATCTCACATGTCATGGAATATAGGTCTAGAACCATATCTCCCATACACTGTCATGGAATATAGGTCTAGAACCATATCTCCCATATCTCACATGTCATGGAATATAGGTCTAGAACCATATCTCCCATATCTCACATGTCATGGAATATAGGTCTAGAACCATATCTCCCATATCTCACATGTCATGGAATATAGGTCTAGAACCATATCTCCCATATCTCACATGTCATGGAATATAGGTCTAGAACCATATCTCCCATATCTCACATGTCATGGAATATAGGTCTAGAACCATATCTCCCATATCTCACATGTCATGGAATATAGGTCTAGAACCATATCTCCCATATCTCACATGTCATGGAATATAGGTCTAGAACCATATCTCACATGTCATGAAATATAGATCTAGAACCATATCTCCCATATCTCACATGTCATGAAATATAGGTCTAGAACCATATCTCCCATATCTCACATGTCATGGAATATAGGTCTAGAACCATATCTCCCATATCTCACATGTCATGAATATAGGTCTAGAACCATATCCCCCATATCCCACATGTCATGGAATATAGGTCTAGAACCATATCTCCCATATCTCACATGTCATGGAATGTACGTCTAGAACCATATCTCCCATATCTCACATGTCATGAATATAGGTCTAGAACCATATCTCCCATATCTCACATGTCAGGGAATATAGGTCTAGAACCATATCTCCCATATCTCACATGTCATGGAATATAGGTCTAGAACCATATCTCCCATATCTCACATGTCATGAAATATAGGTCTAGAACCATATCTCCCATATCTCACATGTCATGGAATATAGGTCTAGAAAACCATATCTCATATGTCATGATATAGTCTAGACCTATCCCATATCCCATATGTCATATGGTCTGAACCATAGGTCCCATATCCATATGTCATGATTATCTAACCATATCTCCCATATCTATATGTCATGGAACTATAGGTCTAGAACCATATCTCCATATCCAATGTGAATATAGGTCTAGAACCATATCTCCCATATCTTACATGTCATGGAATGTAGGTCTAGAACCATATCTCCCGTATCTCACATGTCATAGAATATAGGTCTAGAACCATATCTCCCATATCTCACATGTCATGGAATATAGGTCTAGACCATATCTCACATGTCATGGAATATGGTCTAGAACCATATCTCCTATCTCACATGTCATAGAATATAGGTCTAGAACCATATCTCCCATATCTCACATGTCATGGAATGTAGTCTAGAACCATATCTCCCATATCTCACATATCATGGAATATAGGTCTAGAACCATATCTCCCATATCTTACATGTCATGGAATGTAGGTCTAGAACCATATCCCATATCTCACATGTCATAAATAGTCTAGAACCATAGTCAACTCACATGTCATGGATATAGGTCTAGACCATAGTCTACACATGTCATGGAATATAGATCTAGAACCATATCTCCCATATCTCACATGTCATGAATATAGGTCTAGAACCATATCTCAACTATTCATGAATATAGTCTAGAACCATATCTCCCATATCTCACATGTCATGGAATATAGGTCTAGAACCATATCTCACATGTCATGGAATATAGGTCTAGAACCATATCTCCCATATCTCACATGTCATGGAATATAGGTCTAGAAATATCTCCCATATCTCACATGTCATGGAATATAGGTCTAGAACCATATCTCCCATATCTCACATGTCATAGACATATAGGTCTAGAATCATATCTCCACTATCTCACATTGTCATGAATATAGGTCTAGAACCATATCTCCCATATCTCACATGTCATGAAATATAGGTCTAGAACCATATCTCCCATCTCCTCACCATGTCATGGAATATAGGTCTAGAACCATATCTCCCATATCTCACATGTCATGGAATATAGGTCTAGAACCATATCTCCCATATCTCACATGTCATGAATATAGGTCTAGAACCATATCTCCCATATCTCACATGTCATGAATATAGGTCTAGAACATATCTCCCATATCTCACATGTCATGAAATATAGGTCTAGAACCATATCTCCCATATCTCACATAGTCATGGAATATAGGTCTAGAACCATATCTCCCATATCTCACATGTCATGAAATATAGATCTAGAACCATATCTCCCATATCTCACATGTCATGGAATATAGGTCTAGAACCATATCTCCCATATCGTCACATGTCATGGAATATAGGTCTAGAACCATATCTCCCATATCTCACATGTCATGGAATATAGGTCTAGAACCATATCTCCCATATCTCACATGTCATGGAATATAGGTCTAGAACCATATCTCCCATATCTCACATGTCATGAATATAGGTCTAGAAACCATATCTCCATATCTCACATGTCATGGAATATAGGTCTAGAACCATATCTCCCATATCTCACATGTCATGGAATATAGGTCTAGAACCATATCTCCCATAGTCCACATGTCATGGAATATAGGTCTAGAACCATATCTCCCATATCTCACAGTCATGGAATATAGGTCTAGAACCATATCTCCCATATCTACACTGTCATGGAAATATAGGTCTAGAACCATATCTCCCATATCCCACATGTCATGGAATATAGGTCTAGAACCATATCTCCCATATCTCACATGTCATGGAATATAGGCTAGAATCATATCTCCCATATCTTACATGTCATGAATATCGGTCTAGAATTCATATCCCTATCTCCACATGTCATAGAATATAGTCTAGAATCATATCTCCCATATCTTCACATGTCATGAAAATTAGGTCTAGAACCCTATCTCCATATCTCACATGTCATGAAATATAGGTCTAGAACCATATCTCCATATCTCACATATCATGGAATATAGGTCTAGAACCATATCTCCCATATCTTCACATGTCATGAAATATAGGTCTAGAACCATATCTCCCATATCTCACATGTCATTGAAATATAGGTCTAGAACCATATCTCCCATATCTCACATTGTCATGAAAATATAGGTCTAGAACCATATCTCCCATATCTCACATGTCATGAAATATAGGTCTAGAACCATATCTCCCATATCTCACATATCATGGAATATAGGTCTAGAACCATATCTCCCATATCTCACATGTCATGAAATATAGGTCTAGAACCATATCTCCCATATCCCACATGTCATGGAATATAGGTCTAGAACCATATCTCCCATATCTCACATGTCATGGAATGTACGTCTAGAACCATATCTCCCATATCTCACATGTCATGGAATATAGGTCTAGAACCATATCTCCAATATCCCACATGTCATGGAATATAGGTCTAGAACCATATCTCCCATATCTCACATGTCATGGAATATAGGTCTAGAATCATATCTCCCATATCTCACATGTCATGAAATATAGGTCTAGAACCATATCTCCCATATCTCACATGTCATGAAATATAGGTCTAGAACCATATCTCCCATATCTCACATATCATGGAATATAGGTCTAGAACCATATCTCCCATATCTCACATGTCATGAAATATAGGTCTAGAACCATATCTCCCATATCCCACATGTCATGGAATATAGGTCTAGAACCATATCTCCCATATCTCACATGTCATGGAATATAGGTCTAGAACCATATCTCCCATATCTCACATGTCATAGAATATAGGGCTAGAACCATTTCTCCCATATCTCACATGTCATGGAATATAGGTCTAGAACCATATCTCCCATATCTCACATGTCATGGAATATAGGTCTAGAACCATATCTCCCATATCTCACATGTCATAGAATATAGTTCTAGAACCATATCTCCCATATCTTACATGTCATGAAATATAGGTCTAGAACCATATCTCCCATATCTTACATGTCATGGAATATAGGTCTAGAACCATATCTCCCATATTTCACATGTCATGGAATATAGGTCTAGAACCATATCTCCCATATCTTACATGTCATAGAATATAAGTCTAGAACCATATCTCACATGTCATGGAATATAGGTCTAGAACCATATCTCCCATAACTTACATGTCATGGAATATAGGTCTAGAACCATATCTCCCATATCTTACATGTCATGGAATATAGGTCTAGAACCATATCTCCCATATCTTACATGTCATGGAATATAGGTCTAGAACCATATCTCCCATATCTCACATGTCATGGAATATAGGTCTAGAACCATATCTCACATGTCATGGAATATAGGTCTAGAACCATATCTCCCGTATCTCACATGTCATAGAATATAGGTCTAGAACCATATCTCCCATATCTCACATGTCATGGAATGTAGGTCTAGAACCATATCTCCCATATCTCACATTCATGGAATATAGGTCTAGAACCATATCTCCCATATCTTACATGTCATGGAATGTAGGGTCTAGAACCATATCTCCCGTAGCTCACATGTCAGAGAATATAGTTCTAGAAACCATATCTCCCATATCTCACATGTCATGGAATATAGGTCTAGAACCATATCTCCCATATCTTACATGTCATGGAATATAGGTCTAGAAACCATATCTCCCATATCTCACATGTCATGGAATATAGGTCTAGAACCATATCTCCCATATCTCACATGTCATGGAATATAGGTCTAGAACCATATCTCCCATATCTCCATGTCGATGAATATAGGTCTAGAACCATATCTCCCATATCGTCACATTTCATGGAATATAGGTCTATAACCATATCTCCCATAATCTCACATGTCATGGAATATAGGTCCTAGAACCATATCTCCCATATCCCACATGTCATGGAATATAGGTCTAGAACCATATCTCCCATATCTCACATGTCATGGAATATAGGTCTAGAACCATATCTCCCATATCTCACATTCATGGAATAAGGTCTAGAACCATATCTCCCATATCTCACATGTCATGGAATATAGGTCTAGAACCATATCTCCCATATCCCACATGTCATGGAATATAGGTCTAGAACCATATCTCCCATATCTCACATGTCATGGAATATAGGTCTAGAACCATATCTCCCATATCTCACATATAAATCGATATATCCCATATCTCACATGTCATGAAATTAGTCTAGAACCATATCTCCCATATCTACATGTCATGAATATAGGTCTAGAACATATCTCCCATATCTCACATGTCATGAATATAGGTCTAGAACCATATCTCCCATACTCACTGTCATGAAATATAGTCTAGAACCATATCTCCCATATCTCACATGTCATGAAATATAGGTCTAGAACCATATCTCCCATATCTCACATGTCATGAAATATAGGTCTAGAACCATATCTCCCATATCTCACATGTCATGAAATATAGGTCTAGAACCATATCTCCCATATCCCATGTCATGGAATATAGGTCTAGAACCATATCTCCCTATCTCACATGTCATGAAATATAGGTCTAGAACCATATCTCCCATATCTCACTATGAATATAGGTCTAGAACCATATCTCCCATATCTCACATGTCATGGAATGTACGTCTAGAACCATATCTCCCATATCTCACATGTCATGGAATATAGGTCTAGAACCATATCTCCCATATCCCACATGTCATGGAATATAGGTCTAGAACCATATCTCCCATATCTCACATGTCATGGAATATAGGTCTAGAACCATATCTCCCATATCCACATGTCATGAATATAGGTCTAGAACCATATCTCCCATATCTCACATGTCATGAAATATAGGTCTAGAACATATCTCCCATATCTCACATGTCATGGAATATAGGTCTAGAACCATATCTCCCATATCCCACATGTCATGGAATATAGGTCTAGAACCATATCTCCCATATCTCACATGTCATGGAATATAGGTCTAGAACCATATCTCCCATATCTCACATGTCATGGAATATAGGTCTAGAACCATATCTCCCATATCTCACATGTCATGGAATATAGGTCTATAACCATATCTCCCATATCTCACATGTCATGGAATATAGGTCTAGAATCATATCTCCCATATCTCACATGTCATGAAATATAGGTCTAGAACCATATCTCCCATATCTCACATGTCATGAAATATAGGTCTAGAACCATATCTCCCATATCTCACATGTCATGGAATATAGGTTCTAGAACCATATCTCCCATATCTCACATGTCATGGAAATATAGGTCTAGAACCATATCTCCCATATCCCACATGTCATGGGAATATAGGTCTAGAACCATATCTCCCATATCTCACATGTCATGGAATATAGGTCTAGAACCATATCTCCCATATCTCACATGTCATAGAATATAGGGCTAGAAACCATTTCTCCCATATCTCACATGTCATGGAATATAGGTCTAGAACCATATCTCCCATATCTCACATGTCATGGAATATAGGTCTAGAACCATATCTCCCATATCTCACATGTCATAGAATATAGTTCTAGAACCATATCTCCCATATCTTACATGTCATGAAATATAGGTCTAGAACCATATCTCCCATATCTTACATGTCATGGAATATAGGTCTAGAACCATATCTCCCATATTTCACATGTCATGGAATATAGGTCTAGAACCATATCTCCCATATCTTACATGTCATAGAATATAAGTCTAGAACCATATCTCACATGTCATGGAATATAGGTCTAGAACCATATCTCCCATAACTTACATGTCATGGAATATAGGTCTAGAACCATATCTCCCATATCTTACATGTCATGGAATATAGGTCTAGAACCATATCTCTCATATCTTACATGTCATGGAATATAGGTCTAGAACCATATCTCCCATATCTCACATGTCATGGAATATAGGTCTAGAACCATATCTCACATGTCATGGAATATAGGTCTAGAACCATATCTCCCGTATCTCACATGTCATAGAATATAGGTCTAGAACCATATCTCCCATATCTCACATGTCATGGAATGTAGGTCTAGAACCATATCTCCCATATCTCACATATCATGGAATATAGGTCTAGAACCATATCTCCCATATTTCACATGTCATGGAATATAGGTCTAGAACCATATCTCCCATATCTTACATGTCATAGAATATAAGTCTAGAACCATATCTCACATGTCATGGAATATAGGTCTAGAACCATATCTCCCATAACTTACATGTCATGGAATATAGGTCTAGAACCATATCTCCCATATCTTACATGTCATGGAATATAGGTCTAGAACCATATCTCCCATATCTTACATGTCATGGAATATAGGTCTAGAACCATATCTCCCATATCTCACATGTCATGGAATATAGGTCTAGAACCATATCTCACATGTCATGGAATATAGGTCTAGAACCATATCTCCCGTATCTCACATGTCATCGAATATATGTCTAGAACCATATCTCCCATATCTCACATGTCATGGAATGTAGGTCTAGAACCATATCTCCCATATCTCACATGTCATGGAATATAGGTCTAGAACCATATCTCCCATATCTTACATGTCATGGAATGTAGGTCTAGAACCATATCTCCCGTATCTCACATGTCATAGAATATAGGTCTAGAACCATATCTCCCATATCTCACATGTCATGGAATATAGGTCTAGAACCATATCTCCCATATCTTACATGTCATGGAATATAGGTCTAGAACCATATCTCCCGTATCTCACATGTCATAGAATATAGGTCTAGAACCATATCTCCCATATCTCACATGTCATAGAATATAGGTCTAGAACCATATCTCCCATATCTCACATGTCATAGAATATAGGTCTAGAACCATATCTCCCATATCTTACATGTCATGGAATATAGGTCTAGAACCATATCTCACATATCTCACATGTCATAGAATATAGGTCTAGAACAATATCTCCCATATTTCACATGTCATGGAATATAGGTCTAGAACCATATCTCCCGTATCTCACATGTCATAGAATATAGGTCTGGAACCATATCTCCCATATCTTACATGTCATGGTATATAGGTCTAGAACCATATCTCCCATATCTTACATGTCAGTGAATGTAGGTCTAGAACCATATCTTCCATATCTCACATGTCATGGAATATAGGTCTAGAACCATATCTCCCATATCTTACATGTCATGGAATGTAGGTCTAGAACCATATCTCCCATATCTTACATGTCATGGAATGTAGGTCTAGAACCATATATCCCATATCTTACATGTCATGAAATGTAGGTCTAGAACCATATCTCCCATATCTCACATGTCATGGAATAAAGCTCTAGAACCATAACTTCCATACCCAACATGACATCTCACCTGGCATGGAATAAAGGTCTTTAACGTAGGTTATCTGATAACAAATACTTGTAACTTTATCATATCACAGATATTTGTTTTATTTTATCCTATTACAAATATTTGAAACTTTATCTGATCACAGACATTTTTTACTTTGTCACATCACATCATAAACACTAGGAATTTTATATTATCACAGACATTGTTTACTTAGTCATATCTCAAACATTTTTAACTTATCTTATCACAGACTTTTTTTTACTTTATATTATTACAGACACTTGAAACTTTATCCTGTCCGAAACACATGAAAATATCGTCATAATAGCTATCTTATATTCTATAACAATTAATTATACTTGTTTGCAAGCGCTTCTATTTACATTAATATGAATTCATGATTTTCTTTCAGGCTGTGGAAGAATTATGGAATGAAAAGTATGGAGAAGATGAGAGAAGGAAAGTGATGCCATTTGTCAGTTGACATAGTTGGGAAATTGATGCTGCTATCTACAAATTTCAAACTTATGCAATTTTATAAATGTATATCTGGATTAATATCAGAGTTTTATTGTCTGTCATAATCACCTTATTATCAATAACAAATACCTATAGTAATTACAATTCTTTGTTGTTTTTTGTTTTTTATCTTTCTAATATCAGAAGTTAAATGTGGTGGGCACAAATCGAGTAATGAGTAATTATTAATGACTATTATACAGCTAGTTTGACAGCAATGATTACCACATGAAAGTAAGCAAAAGACCCGTTTACACACATCCAGATTAACACATGAAAGTAAGCAAAAGACCCGTTTACACACATCCAGATGCATTAGGCATCAGGCATGCGTTAGACCCATATTTTAACAGACCAATTAGCACTTTGCAGGCAATGTTATTTGTATAGGGTGTATTTTTAATGAATGTACAGTGTTTGAAAATACTGCCGGTTCAAATTTTGTATTCACTCACTGTAAAGTTCTAACAACATAATAGGTAAATACAAAACTTGGACCGGCAATATTTTCGAACACTGCACAGTCATTAAAAATACACCCCGTATCTAGCTGGCCACCTTTATTTCCCAAGACATTGCATGGTTCCCATGTTAAGCGGGAGCCAGTTAAATTGTTAAAATTGACATCTTGCGCGATGTGTATCGAACCTATGACAATAAAGTCGAAAGGCAAGCGTCTAGCCGCTTCGGCTTCCTGACATAAACAAACTAAGCAGTAGTGATTCTATGCAATGAGAGTTGACATCATCATCAGGTTAGTCAATCCTTTGAATGATGTTGAAGTCGTCTGCTCATATCACTCCTTTTACCTTTTATTCTCCATTGGGTTATTAGGCGGGAATGACCAGAGAGTCCAGTTAATTTTTTTTTAAATTAAATTGTTAAAATTGTCTTCTTCTTCAATGTAATAACAGATGATGGCAGAAGTGAAAAAGAAATCAAAAAAGAATAGGAATAGCCAAAAATGCTTTCAGCAGAATAAAATCAGTATTAACATCTAGAGAGATTAACAACGCATTAAAATGAGAATTGTCAAATGGTACGTATATTCAACACTACTGTATGGCGCGGAAGCTTTGACATTGAATAAACTAGAAAGTTTAATAAAGACCCTGGAGATGTGGATATACAGAAGATTATGTCGTATTTCATGGAAACAAAATCAATAAAATAAAGAGGTTCTAGAAAAACTGGGAATGAAAAGAGTTGATGAAGGTAATAAAAAAAGGCTAGTGAAATATTTCGGCCACATTAAAAGACAAAATACTTTTATAAAAATCATACTGGATATGACTCTTGCCTTCCAACCTTATGGTTACAGGTTTAATACACATTGAAGATAGGAGTAACATGTTACGTGTTCTAATATCGCCTCGATTACTGTGATACTCATTGGTGACGTTTTCTTTCCACTGCTAATCATCATAGTTTTCGTGTTTTGGACGTTAATATCTAAGCCACATTCTGCACCATGCCTGTTTACTTGTTTCACTAGGTCTTGTTCCTCCGAAGTCGGAGAGTGTCTGCCTGTACGGCGAGGAACCACCAGTCTGCACACCAATAAGCCAGACATGGGACAACGGATACTCACGCAAAACTCAGGTCCTGTATGACATCACACTGATGTTGGACAACAGGATGCCTTCATCCGACATACAGGACTTCGCGTTGGAGCTCACAGCCAGCGAACACAAGCAAGCAAGCAACTAGGTCTTGTAACTCTTGCTCGCTTTCTTCTAGTAACACGGTATCATAGGCATACCTAAGATTCTTTTATTCTTCCATTGATGTCAAGTCCAGGCAGCGCGACTTCTTTAAAAAATTATTTCGGTATTTAGGTTGAGGAGGCTAGGGGACAACACACATTCCTGTCGTACTACTCTTTTCATCTCTATGCACGACGAATAATTATTTCTCCATCTAATTGACGACACTTGTTCGCAGTACATGTTACTATTAAGCTGGATGTCCTTTCCGTCTACTCCTATATCTTGAAGGCGCGTAATTAGTCGTTCATTGTGTACTCTATCAAAAGCTTTCTTGTAGTCTATAAAACAAACATTGAACTTCTATATATTTTTTTAATTAAACCCTCAAACAGATTATTGCTTCTCTGGTGCCGCTGCTTTTGTGGAAATCAAACTGTTCTTCAGCTACTTCCCCGTCTATTTTATTTTGAATTCTTTCTTGTATGATCTTGAGAAGTATCTTGGTTATATTTATTATTAAGCTAATAGTTCGGTCTTCCTCACAATCAACAGCTCTACTTGGGTAGTCTGATGAAAATGGATGTTTTTCAAATCCTTGGGAATGTACAGAGTATAATATGTATCATTACATAATTTGTGATAGTGTCAATGGCAAAGAGGGATAAGGGTTTTATCATCTCGCTGTTATCTTGTCAGGACCTGCAGCCTTTAATTCTTTCATCTTTTTAATAGTATTTTATGTATTCCTTTATTTCTTTAGCCATGTGGATTTCATACAAAAGGCTTTTCTAGTTATATCATTCTCAGGTATAATGTCACTCAGTCTCCTATTCTCGACTTCGCTCCCTTCTTTTTTGTCTAAAACCCAATGTTTCTACCTGTTGGTTTATAATGTCTTTATTTCTTGGACTTCTTCTGTCTTTTTTCTCCTTGATGTTGCCACCCATGAGGTTCAATAATATCGGGAGATGCAACAATATGTCAACTACAAATTGTAATCACTACTCAAAAGTTTAATTCTCCATAATTATCACCAATGGGAGATGTTCAGCAACGATGGGAGATGTTCAGCAACAACAATGGGAGATGTTCAGCAACAACAATGGGAGATGTTCAGCAACAACAATGGGAGATGTTCAGCAACAACAATGGGAGATGTTCAGCAACAATGGGAGATGTGCAACAACGATGGGAGATGTTCGGCAACAATGGGAGATGTTCAACAACGATGGGAGATGTTCAAAAACAACAATGGGAGATGTTCAGCAACAATGGGAGATGTTCAGCAACGATGGGAGATGTTCGGCAACAATGGAAGATGTTCAACAACGATGGGAGATGTTCAACAACGATGGGAGATGTTCAGCAACAACAATGGGAGATGTTCAGCAACAATGGGAGATGTTCAGCAACGATGGGAGATGTTCGGCAACAATGGGAGATGTTCAAGAACGATGGGAGATGTTCAACAACGATGGGAGATGTTCAGCAACAACAATGGGAGATGTTCAGCACAATGGGAGATGTTCAATAACGATGGGAGATGTTCAGCAACGATTGGAGATGTTCATCAACAATGGGAGATGTTCAGCAACAACAATGGGAGATGTTCAGCAACAATGGGAGATGTTCAACAACTATGGGAGATGTTCAACAATAACAATGGGAGATGTTCAACAACAACGATGGGAGATGTTCAGCAACAATGGGAGATGTTCAACAACGATGGGAGATGTTCATCAACGATGGGAGATGTTCAGCAACAACATTGGGAGATGTTCAGCAACAATGGGAAATGGTCAGCAACAATGGGAGATGTCAAGGGGAGACGTGTTGATCATGTCACGTCACTGTCTCCTTCTCTCGGCAGTCCACTCCATTCTGTATAACATTCTTTGTTTGTCTCCCTAAACAGTTTCCTCCTATGTGTCTATGATGTGATAAGTCCATCTTAGTTTATGCGCCTTGATGCACAGAGGAATAGGAGTGCAATCTTTCCCTCACTTCGCAGGCAATGAGATCAAGAATCGAACCCTCATTTTACCGTGCTGGTGACATAAGTGCAATTCCTTATTAACTTCGGCAGCACACCTGCTTCCATTGTTTGTTCACATATCCTTTGCAGGACACTGCAGTCAACACCAGCATTTGTCAGCTGTTGTTGATATCTTGGCAAGTTTTACGTTCAGTAGTTTGCTTTCTGAACGACTGGCTCACATACCTCCGTAAGAAATCAGCGAGACGCGATCCCCTGCCGAATCTCGCGCAGCTGTCTTTCGTACGTGAGTATACGGGATTACGAACATCGTCCTTAACGCCTTAGCCAGGGAGACCGGCTGCTTCCATTTAATAAATCTCAACCCTAATGTTGCTGCGTGCTTAGTTAGTTAGTTAGTCTTTCCTCTTGAGCCTAAGGCGGCGCACAGGGCAGAAGTCATGGCTCTCCATGTCTGGTGGTTCGCTGCCACCTGTTGTAGATCTTGGATGTTTGTTTGGCCGTTGAATGAGCCCTCTCTGATGATGGTTCTACGCAAGGTCTCTCTTGGTCTTTCCCGTTTTCTTTTCCCTACCGGTGTCCATATGAGGGTTTGGTAGGGGAGTCTTGTCTTGTCCATTCTGAGTACATGGCCGATGTAGTCCCAACGGCGTTTTCTTATAAAATTGGATACAATATCTTGCTTAGTCTCTTGTCTTATTTGCGTATTTGTTCTAAAATCTTTCCTATGGAGGTTTAGAATTCTTCCAAGACATTTGTTCTCAAAATTGTCAATTTTTTTAATCTAAAGCTACCGTTGATTTCCAACTTTCACATCCATACGTTAGCACTAGAATCACACAAGGGTTGAAGATTTTAACTTTCGTGTATTTGCTGAATGTCTTTGACTCCCAGATGTTTGACAGTTTATTAAAGGCGCCAGATGCCAGTGAGATTCTAGATGATATTTCTGGTGTTGAGTCCCCTGTAGATGTCATTTTGCTTCCTAGGTATGTGAAGCTGTTGACATTTTCAAGAACGTGGTTGTTTAATTTGATGTCGTATGAATTGTTAAGATCAATAGTTTTTTGTTTTGGCAGTGTTAATTTGGAGACCAGTTTGTCCTGACACATTTTGGAGATGGTTTATTTTCTCTTGGGCATCTGGGTGTGTTGAACTCAAAAGCACAATGTCGTCGGCAAAGTCCAGGTCTTCTAGAATTTTGTCAACCCAAAGGATACCCACATTTGTGTTGTTTGTGCATTTGAGCAAGACCTAATCGATAGCTTTTCCAAAGAGAATCGATGATAAGACACAACCCTGCTTCAATATTGTTTCCACTGGGAACCAGTCATAGTTGTCTGGTTCTGTTCTTACGCAGCAACATGTCTCTTTGTAGAAGGATTTTATGACGTTGGTATATTTGGTAGGGAAACCATAGATGTTAAGTAGATTCTAAAGTGAAGGACGGTGGATACTGTTGAAGGCTTTTTGAAAGTCGACACAGTTGGTGATTAATTTCAACTTGAATTCTACGGAGTCTTCAGTGATTATTCTGAGGGTGAATATGTGGTCTATGCTGCGTGCTTGCTCCTATATTTTTTGTTATCTTCTTCGCCGTTCTCTTAAGGCAGGCATTTGGGACTACCACTGAAGGCACATAACTCCATATAAGATCTGATGGCAAGCTAGCTTTTTAACCCATCAAGTCTCAATGCAAAGACCAAAGTAAAATCAAGATGCATAAGAGAACTACTTTTTTGCAGACGATGCAGCACTGACTACTCCTGCAGCAGATCTCCAACGGCTCATAGATCGTTTTGCAGCCGCCTGCAAACTCTTTGGGCTCACCATCAGCCTAAATAAATAACAGGTGCCTTAACAAGATGCTGGCATGGCTCCATCAATCAAAATTTCTATTAACGAATTGAAAGTTGTCCATGGGTTTGCGTATTTGAGGTCGACAATATCAGATAATCTTTCAGACGCATTGGAAAGGCAGCCGCAGCACTTTCCAGGCTAACTAAAAGAGTTTAGAGAATAATAGACTAACAAAGCGAACACAAGTTCATGTATATAAAGCTTGTGTTGTTAGCACACTACTTTAGGGGTCTGAATACTGGTCCTTGAACTCAGACAGAAAAGAAAGTTGAATTCCTTCTATATGAAATGTCTGAGACGTATCCTGGGCATAATGTGGAAAGACCACATAACAAACAAACATGTGCTTGAAAGAGCGGATATTACCACAGTGCGCTCCCTCCTCAAGCAGTGTCGTCTCCGGTGGCTGGGCCATGTATCTCGAATGGAGGATGAACGTATTCCCAAAGATCTATACGGAGAACTGGCTAGAGGGAAAAGGCCAACCGGAAGACCCCCAAATGCGGTATAGGGATGTGTGAAACAAGATATGAAAACCCTCGGCATAGATCAAGACACGCGGGAAAGAGGTGCAGAAGACAGATGTTACTGGAGAAGAGATGTACGAAACGGACTGGTGCGCTTTGAGCGCAGTCTGATCCAACAAACTGAGGATAGGCGGCACATGCATAAAATGCAGTCACTTAATGCGGGATCTGCCTCGTCTTACAGATGCGGAAACTGTGACAGAGACTATCACTCTCGCATTGGATTATACAGTCACCAGCGATGCTGTCAGGTACCTCGCCAGTGGCACTAATCTATAATCCTTCAGGATTGTGGTTCCGTCGCCCTGCTACTGAGTGAGTGCGTGGGCGACACTGTGAGCTGTGAAATTCGCGGGGAATGCTTTTACATCTGTCCTATACAGTGACCTGCATGTTCGGAACAATGGCTACCGGTTGTTGCTGAATAGACTGATTTGCCCTTTCGGTTCACGGGTGCATTTTTCAGGAGACTCCCGGGAATTGGCGCTGAAGCTGCGGAGTTCGTGCTTTATGCGACCCTTTCGGCGGGTCGAGAATCTCTGTGGCGAAGTGGTCAAGCCGTTTTACTCGGGTTCCCAAGGTTGTGGGTTCGATTCCGGGCCGCGTCCTTCGGTTCACGAGTGAAATTTTTTGGAGACTCCTATGGGTCGTTGCTAGAGCTACGGAGTTCGAGCTTGGGGTGACGCTATACTCTATGTGGAAAGAGACCGAGCCATATGGGGTAAAACCCGGTGCAATGAAGTCGGCCCTGTCGACCTTTAAGCGACTTTTTAAGCGACTTTCGGTGGGTCGCCCTGCAGTTAAAGACCGAGCCATGTGAGAAAACCCGGGTCAATGAGGTTTTTCTGGTGGTCTGCCGAGTCCATCGACGATGAACTGTGGTTTTCGTGGATTAATTTTGTGTTGGCATTCTGGCAGCGGCATTATGCACAGTTTACCTGTGCTGGCTGTTGGATTGACGAGACTCCTGCCTATTCCACTTTTCACATTGGACAGTATGGAGCATTTTGTGTGATATTCATTGGCACAGGAGCGGAGCATATGGGGACAACCCGTTGCCGTGAAGTTGGAACCTCGACTAACTAACTAACTAACTAACTAACTAACTAACTAACTAACTACCTAACTAACTAACTAACTAACTAACTAGCTAACTAACTAACAACTAACTAACTAACTAACTAACTAACAACTAACTAACTAACTAACAACTAACTAACTAACTAACTAACTAGCTAGTCCTTCAGGACTGAAAGAAGCTTACTACTACTAATGTTGCTACGTGTCTGTCTAATGTAACTGTCTCTTGTGTTTATTTTCTGTTGTCATTGATTGTGTCATCTTGTTGCAGTCGTGTCTACAGATCAACCAGCGGTCACCTTGTATTGTATATGGTTGGGTGTTTGCTTCTTTTCAAATACCACAGCTGTATGGCGAAGGTGTTATAGACACAGTTCGTAATCCCGCATACCGCGTTCGAAACACAGCTGGGGGAAATTTAGCAGCAGAGAGACTTGCGATGGGTTATTATAAAATGGTTTGAGTGCCGGTCGTTCAGAATTCCATGGCAATCTACTAAATTTAAACTTGTTAAGAAATCACGATCAGTGAAAAAAATGCTGCTGTTGACTGTGACGTCCTGTAAAGGATATGCAACTAGCTTTAACCGCAGCTTGACTGGGGATTAGACACGTGTCTATGATACGTGAGGTGGACTTCTCATCGCTCTGTCACATGCTCCTCTTGAATCTCATTGATGACAGTATTATGAGGACAAGTGTTACATAAACCCATCACTGCTACATTACCTCACTGTATGTGAGTACTGGACTGGAACCCTGACCTTCGTGAAAACAGGCCAAAATTAGCAGGGTTATCCTGGTTGGAAGGTGAGTGCATTTACAGTAAACCTTTTATATGAAGAATATAGAATGTAGACTGTACGGGTAAACATTCTGCCAACCCACAACAGAAGCATTCTACGTAGTAGGTGTGGATGATCATAAGCTGACAATGCCTTGGCTACATAATTAAGAACAGTGGAGATGTTCAAAGACAGAAGAAGAAAATTGGCAACTTTACTTCTAGTAGTTTGCTATTGCGTTCTGAACGACAGGCACTCATATCTTTGTATGGAAACCAACGCAAGGCGGACTGCTTTCAAATCGCCCGCAGCTGTTTTACGAACGCAGCATGTGGGATTACGAATTCTATTCGTAACTCCTTCGACGCAGAGCCGGCCTATGAATGCCAGGTCACAAAACTAAGTGGCAGTGGATAGAAAGCGCATGAGAATGAGGCGAACTCAGTACAGGGGACAACACTACAACTGAACAGAGCAAGACACGCACTCATTCGACCTGATAGCCAGGATTTGCCGTTACGGAAAGAGGCCCACACAACTCATTTTGATGTGAAAAACAAGGGGAAGCTACCACAAAATTACCATTCGCCTGAGAGAGTTACCTGAGATTCAATGATATTGTGTACCTTGAACACACGTGCGATAAGGCAGGTTCAGATCTTCAATCTGGGCGACTGTTTGCTAGTTTTGTGTTTATAGACATGAAGCAGATGTAAGGATTGTCATTGGATCTGTATTAATAGTGGTTACTTGTGGCAGCATAGACCGGATTTTATTTCTTTTTCTTTCTTTCTTTCTTCCTTTCTTTCTTTCTTTCTTTTTCTTTCTTTCTTTCTTTATTTCCTTATTTCTTTCTTTTCCTTCCTTCCTCCTCCTCCTCCTCCTCCTCCTCTTCTTCTTCTTCTTCTTCTTCTTCTTCTTCTTCTTCTTCTTCTTCTTCTTCTTCTTCTTCTTCTTCTTTCTTCTTCTTCTTCTTGTCGTTGATGTTGTTTTTAGTTTCGTAACATTTCTGTACAGGAACCAAGAGCTGACTATTGTTTTTACTACAGGAGTAACACTGAGTCTAAGCGCGAGTGAAGAAGACGAAAAAGAGAAGAGGTAGAGAAAATGAGAAGAAGAAGAAGAAGAAGAAGAAGAAGAAGAAGAAGAAGAAGAAGAAGAAGAAGAAGAAGAAGAAGAAGAAGAAGAAGAAGAAGAAGAAGAAGAAAGGGGATATAATTAGAAGCAAGAGAAGAAGAGGTGGATCAAGAGAAGAAGAGGAGGATGGGGCGTATAAGATGAAAAGGAGAAGGAGAGGATGAGGAGCAAACGAAGAATAGGAGGACGGGAATAATAAGAAGAAGAGGAGGAGGATGAGAAGATGAGGAGCAAGAGAAGATGAGAAGAAGGGGTAGATGGAGAACTGTAGGAGAAGAAGAATAAGAATAAGAATACATGACTTCTTATCTTTAGTGAAAATCTAAACGTTTGAATGGCTAAATCATTCTTTACATATGTTTCTGCTATGTTTTTTTTTATCAGTCCTTCCAGAAATGCAATGGGAGCTGTACATTACTTAGGGAAATTAAACCCGGTTTGTTAAGAGGTTTGGTCACGCTACGAGCAGAAGAATAAATAGAAGCTTAGTAACAACAGGAAAGCTTAGTTCGAAAAGAGCAACAAAACATAAATACCTGAATGGTATAATTATGTCAAGAACACAAACCTGATGCGACACTGGTTATTGAGTGGATGGGGAACCATGACCGCCCACGCCTATCGACATGATACCTGACATTAATGTACTGCAGGTAATCTGCACTGTATTGATATTCTCTTGATATGATCTGTGAGAGGTCACTGTGGCTTTTATTGAGGTATCGGTATGTAATGTCTTCTTCGCTCGCACTTAGACTCAGTGTTACTCCTGTAGTAAAAACAATAGTCAGCTCTACAAACCGAACATTACATACATAAGTTTGCACACAACGACACTCTACGCGGCACACGAAAATGTCCCTGGGTATTGACGAAAGCATTCTTATGAAAACTGTAACCGACTTCTCTATAAATGTGTCCAGCATTGGAAATTGATATCAATGTTGTTCATGGACATCTGTTACATGATATGGAGTTTTGCAATTTTAATCTATTGACAAAACCGCTTGGATTTCATTGATGGCTGAAGAGTCTTTATAACTCGTTTCATAAAATGAACGGTCTAATATTTTAATAAACAGCCACGATCGGACATATTTTTGACTCATTCCTGTGCCATTTACGTCTTTATAATTGTATCACTGACTGAACAGAAACGCTGTTGACTCTTTCGATACCAAATTGTCCTTTTACATATAGTTAAGTGGCAATGTAGGCAACCTATTGTCTGTCAAGATGGTAAGATGTCAGTACAGTACAGTTGGCCAGTCCACGTGTTAATGCTTTAAGAGGAAGTCTGTTATATAACACTGTGGCATAGATGGAGTAGGGAGCCTGCGGTTGTCTAGTGACTGGCTAGCTTGCCTCCCAGCATTGTGGTAATGAATTCGAATCTTCATCTAAGCCGATATTTTATAAACTATTGATTATTTTAAAGATTATCAGCGTACACTGGGATTTGAACCAGCAATTTATGAGTCTGATACAGATACCGTCTGCCCTGACCTTCATAGGTTCATACTGATGAGTTAACGAGGTTTGCGCAGAGAGTAAAACCGTTAAACCTACATCCTGAACACGTGAACTTTTCTCTATGGTGTTAGCAGCCGTGTCTGTATGTGTAGAAAGCATACCATTCGGAGATTATTACAACAGGCACGCCCGTAGAGAACGCGATATCAGCGTGGCGTGTTTAAAATCAATCTCTGTGTATTTATTTATTTATGTATCGAAATGGAGTGTATTATTGTGTGATTCCTCAGATTTCGTATAAGTACGATTTAGTTTAATATGCATGTTTATTGCGTGTGTGTGTGTGTGTGTGTGTGTGTGTGTGTGTGTGTGTGTGTGTGTGTGTCCAAAGCACTTTCGTGCTATGGGTCTGTGATATGATAACGTCATCACATCTTATAGGTCTGAGGTAAGGAGGAATAGGTGAACAATCTGTCCCTTCACTTTGACAGAGTGACGAGCCGAGACATCGAAACCGCTCCGATGATGCTCATAACATTAGATAGAATCACAGCTCTCTATCAACTTCGCTGGCTTAAACACAATACAGTGTTAATTTTCGCAATATGTTGAGGATGTTTTTATAGAGATAAATATATGGCTGTGAGTCGTAGACTATTTCGAATTTATTAGAGAACAAAATTGCGTATTTTGCACTTACATCTTACAGAAAGGTTCTTAGAATATAGATGGTCAAGAATAAGAAAACTACTGAATTTTTGCAATATTGGAGTTTCGAGAAAACTGGATCAAAAAAGGGATAAAGACTCCAACAATTACGGAAAGGGAACAAACCTCGACACACTGAGTTAATAAAGTCATTGTGGTGAAAGGATTAGCCAGTGGCAACTGAGCAAGCATCGAAGATATCGTCACGAAGAAAGGAATGAAGGACAAAGACAAGAGGAACCCAGCCAGGCATGCATCAGTGGAAGTCGTCTTACTTAAGAAGAGCCATGACAATATACGGCCGCACTATGAAATACCACAATTGTAACCTAGGCTGAAGAACGACGCTGAACGAGATGGGCAGTTTTATTGTTGTTGCTTGTTTTCTATAAATCGGAAGTGATAGGATCGGATCGAACTTAGATTCATCATCATCATTATGTGCCATGCTGTAAGCGTGGGCGGTCATGTGTCGCCATCTTACACTATCACCAGAGCAGTGGATCAGCTCTGTATTCTTCTCTCGACCAGGCAATATCGTCAAGTCGTCCCGATATTTACTTCTTTGCCTTCCCTTGCTTCTTGTCCCTTCAAGTCTCGTCAGTTGTCACCAAGTTCGCTTGTTTATTTCTTATGTCTTCTTATAACGTGCCTCAAAAACTGTGATTATCTGCGTTTAATTACTCTAATAAGTGTAGGGATTTCATTTACCTCTTGAAAGACTTGCTCATTGGATTATTCTGTCTGCCCATGGTATTCTTTGTATTTTCCTCAGAAACCTTATTTCCACTGCTAATTAGATATTGTTAGCTAGTCTGCTCATTGTCCACTTTTCACAACCATACAAAAGTACAAGTTCTATGTACACTTCAAGACTCTATTTTCGTTGCAACTGACATGTTTTTATTGGTCATAATGCTTTCCATCTTGGAAAAGGCTTCCTTTGCCATTGTGATTCTTGTTCTAATCTCTTCAAGGCACACCGCATCAGATGTTATCACTGTTCCGAGAAAGTTGTACCTATTCACTTGTTTAAGAAAACATTGAATCACTCAGGCCATATTGGACGTCCCTATAGTTTAGAAAGAACAGTGATGGAAGGCACAGTTCCTGAACTAAGTGTCAGAGACTGACCAGCATGAAGATGGACACAGAACATTAAAGACACCACGGACAGGAACATAAATGAGGAAGTGGATCTAACCAAGGACGGAGAATCTTTCCGCGGACCTTCACCAGTGCCATGTTCTGCAAAGCACCTACTGCATTATTGGTTTTTGCGATCGCTCGCTTTGAACTCAAGCGTAGTCCGTGCACACTACTTCTAGTAATGCTGAAATTAATTTTGCGTGGGGATTACCTTTCCCTTATTAACAGTATCCATCGCATCATGCGAATCCACTCCAACTTCAGTGGTACTTTTATATTGCGTCCCCAAGTGAAGGACGATTGGTCAACATTTTAGTCCAACTATCTTACCTCGACATCAGCACACCGGATGTTTAAAAACACACGTTCTTATCCATTCGACCATGCTGACCTACACCTACATGATATAAAATAACAGGAAGTAGGGTAACTTCTCTAGCCTTCAACGGGAAACAAATACACAAAACACAGCATATAATGACGAGGAAGACAGTACCACGACTACGTTAAGGCATACTTACTGAATGATAAGAAAATAAAGATGAAAACAACAGTTAGAACAATTAAAATATAAATTCACAGAATGGCATTCTGAGATAATAACATATGGTGTTCACTTAAACACAAAACATATATTTTTATTGTTCTCATTGATATTTCATCTTTCCATTCTCCTCATTCGGTTGTTAAACATTCAAGTAATCACTATAGTGTCTTCAAGGTGTTCTGTTTTTTTTTTTTTTTTTGTATTTGTTTGCTGATAAAGGTTAGTCTCGAACACATTCTTTGATTTCCGTAATTGTGTTCCGTAAAGCTGCATTACTTGGTGTTATTTTATACTGTGTACATTTGCACAGCTTTACCCCAGCTCCAGTAACTGTGTTCGTGCTTCTGCCACATGTTGAACCGCATTTATACACAAAACACAAAGTCTACACACATGTTGAACCGTGTAAATACACAAAACACACATTCTACACAGGCAACATCTGGACAAACATAATTAGTATATATTTTAAAGCAAAAGTTACTTGCTTGTAAGTCACAGGACGTCGCAATCAAACCAGCATTATTTTAGGCTTTTTGTGTTTTATGAAGCAAGTTTATGTTCACTAGTTCGCCATTATTTTCTGAACGACCGAAGCTCCTACCACTGTTAAACATCAACACAGGGCGGTCTGTTTCCAAACCGACTGCAGTTGATTTCGAATGCGACATCTGGGATTGCGAATCTAGTTACACCGTCGCTACAGACGCAAGCAATTCGTATTTATAGATATAATAATACAAACTGCAATGACAGGTATTGTAATATATTTATATCAGTAATACCCACATTGATCTGTCAATGTTATAAATAGGATATTTAGTAAACAAAACAAAAGACATCAACTCTTCTACTCGCTCATACACCGTTGGATATACGATGCTAAGGATATGTTCTTGTATACCACTCGGCACTAGCTGAGAGAGAGAGAGAGAGAGAGAGAGAGAGAGAGAGAGAGAGTAATAACGGGATAGTAGTAGTAATAGTAGTAGTAGTAATAGTAAGAGTAGTAGTAGTAGTAGTAGTAGTAGTTGTTGTTGTAGTAGTAGTAGTAGTAGTAGTAGTAGTAGTAGTAGTAGTAGTAGTAGTAGTAGTAGTAGTAGCAGTAGCAGTAGCAGTGGTAGTGAAGGTGGTACTGTAGTAATAATAGTAATATTTGTAATAGAAGTAGTAGTAGCAGCAGCAGTAGTAGTGGTGAGTGTAGTAGTAGCATTAGTAGTAGTTAGACAAGTCAGTTGCATGTCCTTTGCAGGACGCTGTCGTCAACAAAAGCATTCTTTTTTTGGCTGCCGTGATCTCTTGGCAAGTTTACCATAACCTTCTGAACGCCCGGCACCCATACCATTTCGAAAAAAACAACGCAATGCGGTATGCTGCCAAATCGCGCGCATGCTTTGTGTCGAACTCGGGTATGCGCGATCACCAACCGCGTCAGAAACGCCTGTGCCACGGAGCAGGTATTAGTAGTGGAGAACATGGTGATAACTGGAAAGATTGAGGGGAAGAGAGGCAGAGGCAGACCACGAGAAATGATTCTGGGTGGATTGCGACGGTGGCATGGAGGAATATCATCGATAGAGTTGATCCAGAAAACCTACGACCGAGATCTATGGAGAGTCATGAATGCCTACGCCAGTCGGCATAGCAATTGATGATGATGAGTGTATTAGTTGTAGTAATATTAGCATTACTGGTAGTAGTATTAGTAGTAGTAGTAATAATAGTAAAAGTAGTGGTTGTTGTTATTGTTGCTTTTGTAATAGGAGTAGCAGCAGCAGCAGCAGCAGCAGTAGTAGTAGTAGTAGTAGTAGTAGTAGTAGTAGTAGTAGTAGTAGTAGTAGTAGTGGTGGTGGTGGTGGTGGTGGTGGTGGTTGGTGGTGGTGGTGGTGGTGGTGGTGGTAGTCATGGCAATGCTAGTCAGGTGATGGTGATCTTGCAGCCTTGTTGTCCCGAGGAAAGAACGAACACTTATCAATTGTTAGTTTATCTACTAACTAGTTTATTAAGTAGTTTATTTAATCTACTAACTAGTTTACTAAGTAGTTTATCTAAGGGGCCTGCGTGGTCTCGAAGTATGGTGTCCGCCTCGAGTGCTGGAGGTCCTGGGTTCAAGCTCCGGTGAGGACCGGGATTTATTTCCCGTGGACTTGTAGTAATAAAATGTCCCCTTGTCTCTGGGTAGTGAGATCGGACGCCCGTGTGTATTGTTGCGCACGTAAAAAATTCCTTGGCAGTTGGAAATCGAAAAAGAGTAGCCTAACGGCGCTGCCCGGGCAAAATTTCGAGTTAAAAATCTACCCAAAGTATTTCAGGAACCTCGCCGGTGCTACGGAGTTCATGCAGTGATCTGAGTTTCTTCAGACTCAGGTTTGAGTTATGAGGAGAACGGAGCACTTATGGGTTATACCCGTGTGCTGTGATGTTGATCCGTCGATTAAACTAAACAACTAAACTAGTTTATCTAGTGTTTCTTCCTGATTCTAAACAATGTTTATTCATTGCCTATTGTATGTGTCCTATTGTATTATCTAATGCACACACGTACACTTTTTATTTTAACAAAATCGTTGAACCCACTAGTTTTAGTTTTGCTGATGGTCATGCTTTTAGTCAGAATGTGAAGCCTCTAGTATAATAACAAAGTTCAATTATTTATGTTTCAGAAACTGTGCGGCTCTCTACAACGTAATGATTTAAGCACAACATATGAAACAGCAAATCCTTCAATAAAAACTTATTTACACGACAAAATGGTAAAATTACCTCTTTGACCATATAAACAATGCTTATCATCGAAATTCAAAGGGAGATCAGATCAGGTTACCTACCATTCGTAGATTGGAAATAAGACCAACAGAAAGAACTAAAATCAACATCACAAGTTGAAGATTGATTCGCGACATCAACGTGTGCTGACAATAGCCCCACGACAGTTTTCTACACTTTTGTACAACTTAACAGTAACGAGCGAAAACAAATAAAGCATCAACCATCTTCACTTCACCAACATATGGGGTTTCACGATGTGCCTGGAACTAACTGCAGCTTTTATTACAGACTAACGTGTAGGTCTGAAGGAGTTCGGGGAAGTAGAAGTTGTTCTTTTTATATGAAAGCAAACGTAAAAATAAATTGGCGTCTGAAATGAGCCTAACATTTGCAGCGATGAAGCTACGTGTCTTCTTGATCACTTCAATGGCTTTCACATCTGTATATTTAATGATCATGTTCTATCTGGTCTACTGCCAGTTACTGCCAACTGAGAACTTCCTGACACCATACTTTGTTGGCAACACCAACCACTACAATCAACGTCATGTGGATCAACGTCATATACGCCATAGCGATAACTGTACGGAAAAGAGGAATTTTGTGTTTATTAAAGGTATGAAATGTGCAACATCTACACTTCTGGGCGTATTTTACCGGTTCGGCTATACCAGAAACCTATCCTTTGTATCACCGGTAAATCAGTCCCTGTGGCTCAATTGGCCGTACCCCATGACATCCCGTGACTTTAGACCTTCGAGAAGGGGCTACAATATTCTGACAGATCACTCAATTTACACCGAGGATGTGATGAAAGCGATCATGCCTGAAGACACGGTTTATATCAGCATCATAAGAGAACCTTTTGCTCAGCTCAAGTCACTCTTTCGATACTTCAAGATTGCTGACAAGGCCGGAGTGGCCAGTGATGTTGACAATCCCGTGGTCGAATACTTCTCTCATTTGAAGAAGTATGAATCTGCCTACCAATCCCCTGGCAACAAAGCACGAGGATGTATCCCCGAGGGCTTCTCACTGACAAAGAACCTCATGTCTCACTGCCACGGCATGCCTCTGGGCTTCCCTCCAGGTACCAAAAACATCACTAACGACACGGCAGCCATCGAGCAATACATACAAAACCTGGATTCAAAGTTCAGCTTAATCATGATCACGGAGTATTTCTACGAGTCTTTGATCCTCCTCCGACGACTAATGTGCTGGAGCTTCAAAGATATCGTCTTTGTAAATTCTAATGTGGGTAACTACAGTTATAAAACTGCCTCAGTTCCTGATTCTATCTTAGATCTTCATAGACAGTGGAGCAATGCTGACTACATGTTGTATAGATATTTTAACAATACATTCTGGAGTCATGTATCTAACCAGGGTTCAGACTTTTATTCAGAAGTCGAAACATTCAAACGCGTTGAGTATCAGGTTCAAGACTTTTGCAGACAGGTCTACACGGGAAGGAAAGCCCACGATTACTACACACGTAGGAAGGACATTGATTATTCTGGTAATGTGTCGGAGATCATTTTTGAAGAAACTAAATGGAATAAGAAATTTTCCATCAGCTCTGATGATTGTTGGATGCTTGGGCCCAACCCGTATGAACTTCTGTTTCTTGTGCAGAAAGAGAACGATGTCAGAGAGGCAGATCTACTGGCTGAGCAGAAAAAGATTCCAGACAACAGAACCATGAAAGCAAGATGTTAGTTTATTTCATCATCATCAAGTGCCACGACAGCTGGCCTAGTCGTTCATGTCTCTTCACATATCTGGGTCTTTGGTTTTCTCGATTAACTCTGCTGCTGATATTCCTCCATGTCACCTTCTGAATCAACAAGCATCATTTCTCTTGGTCGACATTTGCCTCTCTTCCCCTCAATCTTTCCAGTCGTCACGATGTTCTCCAATACCTCGCTTCTCATCACATGACCAAAGAACCAAAGAAAGCTGTTTGTCTCGTTCTTATTGTTTTATACAGTGTTCTAATGTCAATAGCCTCTTTCAAGCAATCTTCGTTAATTTATTTACGAACTCAAATAAGACTAAGCATAGTTATTAGATTCTGCTTGTGGTGAAAGTGGCGTTACAACGGTTCATTTTAGAACACGTGAAAACTCAGAGTAAAGAAATTATGCAGCCAGTTTTTAAATAAATGGATTCTCTTTGGTAGTAAAACAAGTAAAGAACCCTTGCTCATGCCTTGAATCGTGTTAGGTAAATAGTTAGTTAGTTAGTTAGTTAGTTAGTTAGTTAGTCGCGGTTCCAACTTCAGGGCAACGGGTCGTCCCCATTATGCTCCGTTCCTGTGCCAGTGAATATCACACAAAATGCTCCTCACTGCCCTATGTGAACAATGTTATAGACAGGAGTATCGGCAAGCCAAAAGCCCGCACAGGTACACTGTGCATAATGCCGCCGCCAGAATGCCAACACAAATGTCCTCCACGAGAAATATAGTTCATTGTCGATGGAAACGGCAGTCACCAGAAAGACTTCATTGACCCGGGTCTTATCCCATATGGCTTGGTCTCTTTCCGCAGGGCGACCCGCCGAAAGCGCCGCACAATGCACGAGCTCCGTAGCTCCAGCGACGACTCCCAGGAGTCTCCTGAAAAATGCACTCGTGAACCGAAAAGGCAAACCTGTCAATCCAGCAACAGCCGGCCGCCATCGTTCCGAACATGTAGTTCACGCTTCAAACTGCGAACAGATGTAAAAGCATTCCATGCGAAATTCACAGCTCACAGTTAGGTAAATAATGTTAGCCCAATATATTTTTAATGGAAATTCGATACGCAATGAGTTTAAAAAAAAAGTTAACTGCATATCCTTTACAGGACGCCGCAGTCCACCTCAGTATTTGCTGTTCGTGATCTCTTGGCAAGTTAAGGTGCAGTTGTCTGCCATTGGTTTCTGAACGACCGGCACCCATCATCATCATCATGTGCCATGCCGGTAAATGTGGGCGGTCATGGTTTGCCATCTCACTTTATCACCAGAGTCGTGGATCAGCTCAGTGTTCTTCTCTCGACCATGCCACGTGGTCAAGCCATCCAGGTATTTACCTCTCTGCCCTACTCTGTTCTCTTCCACTCGATCTTGCCAGTTGTCACCAAGTTCTCCAATTTATTTCTTCTCATAACGTGACCCAAAAAATTGTGACTGTCTACGTCTAATTTCTCTAATCAGTTTGTGGTTTTAATTTATTTCTTGTAGGATTTGGTCATTCGTTTTTGTTTTCTTTTTTTTTCTTTTTTATTTTGTCTGTCAATGGTATTCTTTGCATTTTCCTCAGAAACCACATTTTCACAGCCATCGGATGTTTTTCAGCTTGTCTGCTCATTGTCCATGCTTCACATCCATACAAAAGCACAGATTCTGTGTAGCACCTCAACACTCTTTTTTCTCGTTGCAAATGTCATCTTTTTATTGGTCAGTATGTTTTTCATCTTACAAAAGGCTGCCTTCGCCATGGCAATTTTTGTTCAGATCTCTCCAAGGCAGCTTCCATAAGATGCTATGACTGCTCCATACCTCTTTGTAAAAAATACAACGCAATACGGTCTGCTACCAAATCGCCCGCAAGTGTGTTTCAAGCGTTGTTTGTGGAATTACGAACTGCTTCCGCAACGCCTTCGCCATGGAGCCGCCTACTCAATGAGTCAAGTGATCAATACCACGCCAGCCGCATTTACTTCTGAGAACACGTCCTGGTACCTGTTGAAGGCTTAGTCAGGTCAGGTGTTGAACAGAATCACCATATTGTGTGGATTCAGATGCATTATCCTTTAACCAGGAGACACACCTGCTAGCCGCTGAGCTAACATGGCTGTCATAAACAATATACACACTAATGCAGTGGTTCTCAACCTTTTATGGCCCATGCATCCCTTCACCATATGTTCAAACGTCATCCCCCCTTTTTTCGTATTTCCTCTCTATAACACCCCCCCCCCCCCACCCCTCCCCTGCACAGTATACGTAAAAATGGAAGCTAAATTTAATAGCACATGCTAGAACAAGTATAGAAATCTGCATAACATGTGATTTGTGGGTCTACTTACGTTATAAAACGAATTTCAGAAGGGTGAGAAGTACAGAACCGGAAAGAATGGAGGGGAAAACAATATCAGTTATCGGTTCTTGTATTAACGCGATCTTGAAATAATCTTAATCCCCACCCCCTACCCCCCGAAAACCTTAAAATTCTCCCCTGGGGGGAATCCCTCGCCGGTTTAGAACAACAGCATTAATGGAATAAATAAACAAATGAATTGGTAAACAGCTTTTGAAGTTAAGCTCTTCAAATCAAATATAAAGTTATCTGCTTGTCGTTTATAGGGAGTTGGGATCAACTTCTTAATGTATTAGCTGTCAGTGATTTACTGTACACATTTTACATCGGTAGTATGTCCTTGCTTTCTGAGCGACCGACGGCGCATAGCATCGAAATCAACGCAAATCGATCTTCGTCTACATCGCCACCGACTGGTTTCGAACACTGGACTTGGTGGTTTGGGCAGTTGTTAAATGATACAGACTAAGCCACAGACGCTAACAAGGGACCAAATACTACGGTTTAATTTAAGTAACAATTGCATTGCTTTAATTAGATCTATAATGTAAAAAGTATTTTAATTTAATGACACGCAAAAGGTAATAAATATTTGTGTTCAATTACACACGGCAAGTAACACACACCTGGGTTTACCTAGACCCAAAAATGAACAAGTACTTGGTTTTAATCATGCGCGCGAAGACACAAAATACTTGAGTGTAATTAAACCCATAAAGGAACACATATGTTTGTGTAACTGGACTCAAAATGTGCACCCAAATGATTAGGTGTGTTATATATGGTTGAATGCGTGTAATTTGTGATGTTTGATCTATGATATCTGATTTGTGATTTGTAATTTATTATGTGTGATTTGTGATTTATTATGTATGATTTGATGATTTGTTGTAATAAACTGTGTACAATTTGTGATGCATGATTTATGAACAATTATCTATTATGCATGATATTTTCACATTTGATGTATGATATGTGATCAATGATGCATGATTTCTGAAGTATGTTTTGTGATGTTTGATTTATTGTGTTTGATACATAATAGATGGTTTGCGATGAATAGCATTGCAATTAAGACAAACTCATAAGCGTCCATACTCTCCCATTATAATTCGAAGCGTGGTTACTAATATTACCAGAAGTGGTCAAGCCGTCTAACTCTGGCTCCGAAAGTTGTAGTTTCGATTCCGGGCCTGGTCCTTTGGTTCATGAATGTATTCTTTCAGAGACTACTGAAGGTCGTCGCTGGAGCTACTGAGTTCGTGCGTTGTGCGACGCTTTCGGCAGTTTGCTGCGGAAAGAGACTGAGGCATATGGGATAAAAACTCGGTGCAATGAAATCTACCCTGTCGACGTTTAAGCGACTTTTAAGTAACTATCATGATCTATTAAGCCACGTGTCACAGTCATCTTCGGTCTGTGTCATTGCGAGCAGTTTCATATTCAAGACTTCAGCAATCGTAATCGAAAAGAATAATAAAGTACCACAAAGACCTATGGCTTGCTATTCAAAGACAAAGTCATGGCACGATTAATATGAGATGACCAGTTCTCTTTCATTGTCAGCATTGGAGACAACTTTCTCTCAACAGTACCCTGGCCCGAAAACTGAAATACTTGAGCCATACAAAGCGTTATAATGGTTTATCTTCTCATTCATGTTTCTTGTGTCCTTCACGGCTCTACACAGTTAGATGTGGCAGGAATGTTTGATAATTGGTATCCGAACTAGGGCTCGCTCTGTCGCTTGGTATGCTGAGATGGTATGGGTTTATAAGGTGTTGATGATTCCGTCTATCCATCTTTTTCGTGGTCTTACCCTGCCTCTTGATGTTTCCATTTGCAAGTTCTTTGTTCTTGCTGCTAGCGACATTGGGTTCATTCTTACTAGGTGGCCGAACCAGTTAAGTCCTTGAATGTCTATGAATGAATTTAACAGCTAGTGTTGCTCCAACTGTTTTATAGATCTCCTCGTTTCTGATATGGTTCTATCTTGATTTGCTGGCTCCTTTTCTCAGGCATCTAATTTCACAATTAGTGAGTTTTCTTTCTTGTTCCTTAGTTAGTGCCCATGTTTGGCATTGATAGCACAACTTTGCTATAAACACTGGATATATTATGTTCTTCTTAATTCTCATGGTGAACACTGGATGTTTCAAGATGGGTGTAATTTGATATGTAACATTATTGGCGTGTTTAGTTCTTGTCTCCATCTCGCTATCTAATTTGCCATCTGATGTACAGATGCCCCTAAGATACCTAAATTCGTGTACTTGTTTATAACCTTTGGTGGTTTATCAAAGAACAGTAACGGGAGGCATTGTTCTTAGAATAAAACGTGGATTCAACCCACACGACCTTTGCGTGTTTGGTTGGTTGTGAATCCTCTGGAAGACTGGGTTTTAATCATTATTGTATGGGCCTCGACACGGGTTTGCTTCTATCGAAGTGAAGATGGTCTAGAGACTTTTCCTTACAATCTTACTAACGTACAATCTCTACGATCTGAACCATCGACGCCTTATAACCATCAAAATCAACACAAAGCGGCCTGCTTCCAAATCAACTGCAGCTGATGTCGAACTCTCGACTCAGGATCGAGAAAATCTGGGAATTGTGAAACGTGTTCACTACCCCTAAATCACAACACCGGCTGATTTATTTAGTTTCGTGTTCCCATTTCGACCCATCTCTATACATGGGTGTAGCTAACACGTATCTACGTAAGATAGTATGCAAGAAATCAAGATAGGAAACATCAATGTTTTGTGTGTGTATGTGTGTGGGAAAAGTCATTGATTTTACGAATATAACATATGTTTATGTAATATTAGAACTGCTTTAGAAACAGTTGCCACATACAGGGACTTGACAGCTGTTGCCAACACAAATATGTTCATATTGAGTAAACAGTCTTGATAAAGCCACTGAAATCTTTGTTGTGATTACTTATAGATTTTGTTTTCGGAAAGTATATTGTTTTCTGATAGCCATGTATGTTAGAAATACATGTTTCTGTGGTTTCAATAACCGGGTCTCGCTGGGTGTTTTGCTTACACACACAGTAGTCACGGCTTTAACCGGGTTTTATTGTCCTGTCAAAACCACTTTGGGGCTGTAGCCAGTCATGTAACTTATACGCCAATGTGGTTTTATGAATTATCTGGGAAGTCTGTGAGGAAGACATGTGGCGAACAAGTGGACTGGTCACCCAACATCATGAGAGCGTGGCCTAGTTTAGGTGAAGATCTAACGTTTAAAGTCTCCAGATACACACACACACACACACACACACACACACACACACACACACACACACAAACACACACACAAACACACACACACATACACACACACACACACAAACACATACACACACACAATTATACACACCAAATACACATACACTTTCTGATAACAAGTAAGTCAGGTTGAAACGAATGTAACCGGGTTTTATTGTCCTGTCAAAACCACTTTGGGGCTGGACCCAATCATGTAACTTATACGCCAATGTGGTTTTACGAATTATCTGGGCAGTCTGTGAGGAAGACATGTGGCGAGCAAGTGGACTGGTCACCCAACATCATGAGAGCGTGGCCTAGTTTAGGTGAAGGTCTAACATTTACAGTCTCCAAACACACACACACACATACACACACGCACACACACACACAAACACACACACACAAACACACACACAAACACACACACACATACACACACACACACAAACACATACACACACACAATTATACACACCAAATACACATACACTTTCTGATAACAAGTAAGTCAGGTTGAAACGAATGTAACCGGGTTTTATTGTCCTGTCAAAACCACTTTGGGGCTGGACCCAATCATGTAACTTATACGCCAATGTGGTTTTACGAATTATCTGGGCAGTCTGTGAGGAAGACATGTGGCGAGCAAGTGGACTGGTCACCCAACATCATGAGAGCGTGGCCTAGTTTAGGTGAAGGTCTAACATTTACAGTCTCCAAACACACACACACACAAACACACACACACAAACACACACACAAACACACACACATACATACATACACACACAAACACATACACACACACAATTATACACACCAAATACACATACACTTTCTGATAACAAGTAAGTCAGGTTGAAACGAATGTAACCGGGTTTTATTGTCCTGTCAAAACCACTTTGGGGCTGGACCCAATCATGTAACTTATACGCCAATGTGGTTTTACGAATTATCTGGGCAGTCTGTGAGGAAGACGTGTGGCGAGCAAGTGGACTGGTCACCCAACATCATGAGAGCGTGGCCTAGTTTAGGTGAAGGTCTAACATTTACAGTCTCCAAACACACACACATACACACACACACAAATCACACACACAACATATACACACACTCACAAACACATACACACACACAATTATACACACCAAATACGTGACACACTTTCTGATAACAAGTAAGTCAGGTTGAAACGAATGTATCTTCTAGTGAGAATTGATATTGAAGTCATAGAAATAAGAAGTGGCATACATTCTCCAGGTACTGATCGGCACATACAGAAACAATCCAAAGAAATAAAGGCATACTAAACACTATACAAGTGAAAACTAGTCTTACTGGGATTAGAACCGGCATCCTGCATATAACAATAGTTTTCATCATCATCATGTGCCATGGCGATAAACCTGGGCTGTCATGTTTCGTCATCTCACGCGATCACCTGATCAGCCACGTGTTCTTGTCTCGACCATGTTACGTGGCCAGGCCATCCAGATGTTTACTTCTCTGCGTTCCCCTAGTTCTTGTCCCCTAAATCTTACCTGTTGTAACCAAGTTCTCCAATTTATTTCTTCTCATAACGTGTCCACACAATGTTGACTATCTACATCAAATTTCTCTAATCAGTTTACGGTTTTCATGTGTTTCTTGTAGAATTTGAGCATAGTGACTTCTTACTGAAGGAATACGTTTCCTTAGACACAATGTCGACTAGGCACATGTAAGGAAATGTGACATCATTAGCCAGATCTATTAATTCTTCTGAACATCTCATTTCGTGTCATCACGTTCCTCTTGTGCCTTGCGGTGTCGAGGTGATGTATAAACATCGTGAAAGTGCCCGATTATCGGCTTCATATATCGATATTCCCATGGACTCTGCTATTCCCTCCGTCCAACGTTTATGTGGTCGGCCTCTTCCTCTGTCTTCTGAGCATACATCTAATAATTATGCACATGATTAGTACCCATGCATTTTAATAGCAATATTTCCATTAATAAGTATACGAGATGAATCTCCATAGGAGGATATGTCAACAATAATATAAGATATGCAGATGATACAGTCTTGACTGCAGACAATTCATAGGACATGTAGCATTCTGCAGATGCGGATATAGTACACAACGAGTTACTAGGGTTAGAATTACACTGAACGAAAACAGAGATTAGGGTCTTCTTTTAGAACAAAGAAATACCACAATGCAATATAAAAGTACGTGGGAACATTCTTAAAAAGTGACTCCTTTCAATTGTTTCGGAACAGTTATATCATATGATGGAAGGTGCCTTGCTGAGACAAAATTTGAATCGTTATGGTAAAGGTGGCAGTTTTCAAGATGGAATCCATACTACCCATTACAAAGCTGTCAATTGCAATGACAAAACAATGTTGATTGATATGCTCAAATATATTGGTGTATGCATTGAAACATGGACAATATGTGGACAAGTTGAGAAACCTCTAATGGTAATGGAAATAAGCCTTTTGGGGAAAGTGCAAAGAATAATACCCTGGAAGGACAGAAAAATGAATGCGATACTTCTACAAGAAAGAACATAAAGTGCATATTGATTAGACGAATTACATGTAGACAGTTACCATTTGGTGGGCATATTATGAGAAAAAATAAACCTAAAAACTTAGTAAAAACTGTTACACTTGATAGAACAAGTTCAACATGAAGACAAAGTGATACATATCTGAATAGCTTGGCCACATGGCATCATCCGAACAAGACCACAACGAACTGATCGAGGCACAGTTGTGTGAGATGGGGAACTATGACCGCCCACTCTTATGTACATGGCGCGTGATAGCTATTGGTTTCCCATTAAGATCACACGCATGTATGTTAGGAGACATCTCCTTATCTTCTTCATCATCATTCAGTCCCTTACCAGCTGGCATAGGCGATCATGTCTCTCTTCAAATTACGATCTCCGACGTCATCTCCCTTCCTTGCCATGACACAATACTGCCAAGAATCGTCTCATCGCCCTCCTCTTTCTCTTTTTCCACAAATCTTTCCGATTGTCATATGTTCCAGTTTTTGTCTTCTCATAGCGTGGCCAAAGAAACCATGACTGACTCTTTCTGTTTGCAATAAGTTGTCTTTGCGACTTAGCTTCCCCTAAAATGTCCTGATTGCTCATTTTGGTTGTCCAATTAATGTTTGTGATAAGTTGTCTTTGCGACTTAGCTTCCCCTAAAATGTTGTTTATAATAAAGTTTGATTGCTCATTTTGGTTGTCCAGTTAATGTTTGTGATAAGTTGTCTTTGCGACTTAGCTTCCCCTAAAATGTCCCGATTGCTCATTTTGGTTGTCCAATTAATGTTTGTGATAAGTTGTCTTTGCGACTTAGCTTCCCCTAAAATGTTGTTTATAATAAAGTTTGATTGCTCATTTTGGTTGTCCAGTTAATGTTTGTGATAAGTTGTCTTTGCGACTTAGCTTCCCCTAAAATGTCCCGATTGCTCATTTTGGTTGTCCAATTAATGTTTGTGATAAGTTGTCTTTGCGACTTAGCTTCCCCTAAAATGTTGTTTATAATAAAGTTTGATTGCTCATTTTGGTTGTCCAGTTAATGTTTGTGATAAGTTGTCTTTGCGACTTAGCTTCTCCTAAAATGTCCTGATTGCTCATTTTGGTTGTCCAATTAATGTTTGTGATAAGTTGTCTTTGCGACTTAGCTTCCCCTAAAATGTTGTTTATAATAAAGTTTGATTGCTCATTTTGGTTGTCCAGTTAATGTTTGTGATAAGTTGTCTTTGCGACTTAGCTTCCCCTAAAATGTCCCGATTGCTCATTTTGGTTGTCCAATTAATGTTTGTGATAAGTTGTCTTTGCGACTTAGCTTCCCCTAAAATGTTGTTTATAATAAAGTTTGATTGCTCATTTTGGTTGTCCAGTTAATGTTTGTGATAAGTTGTCTTTGCGACTTAGCTTCCCCTAAAATGTCCCGATTGCTCATTTTGGTTGTCCAATTAATGTTCAGCATTCTTCTATAAAACCACATTTCCACGGCTTCCATGAATTATTTCGCCTGGTTACTAATTGTCCACGACTTGCAGCCGTATGTTAACAATCTTTTTCGAATTTTCAAGGGCAGTCTGTGACTTATTCACACAATGATCTTCATTTTCCTTATCTTGCATGCAGCTATTGTGTCTGTGCTTTACTGGTTGAGAATAATGGCGTCTGCTGAAGTCGTGTCGGTTTTCTTTGTAAGATAAGCTTAGTGGACACCGATCATATATTTGCTTGTTTAATAAGAAATGCATTTTTGACACAGGCAGCAAAGTTTGTCACGAAGTTCTACAGATATGTTTCATAGACTGGCCATAACAGAATCTCTTATCAGTGGTTCATCTTCTGGAGAAGGTGACGGAGCACGTTCGGGAATGTCCCAAGTGCCATGATGTTCATATATCAAATAATAGTTCATGTTTCTTCTTCTAATAGCTTCTCTGGCGTGTTCATGGTTTGATTCGAAATGACTGTTTTCGCCGATGGTTTTCACAGAAAACTTAATCACATTTAGTCAGTCACAACTATGGTAGTCGGTCACAGAGATCAGCATTGCCGAAAGGATAAGACCTTTCGTTATTAAAATTCCGGTGCGCTGATGGTGGGTTACGAGGTTTATTACGACCAACTGACCGGTTTCGGGTTTGAACTCCGTACCCCATCATCAGCGCGCCGGAAGTTTAAAAATGAATGGTCATATCCTTTCGGCCATGTTTACCTCTGTGGCCGACTACCATAGATGTCATTCTGTGAAAACCATTGGCGGAAACAGTCACTTCAAAGCAAACCATGAACACACAAACGCTGACTTCTCGCTCAGAAAGCAATGAGAAACTGCTGGACATACAGTTGCCTAGAAAATCAACCTGGGTCCATGCAACATGTTAGTCAGTCACATTTAGTAAATCACATTCAGTCAGTCACATTTAGTCTATCACATTTATTAAATCACATTTAGTCAGTCACATTTAGTAAATCACATTTAGTCAATCACATTTAGTATATCACATTTAGTCAGTCACATTTAGTAAATCACATTTAGTCAGTCACATTTAGTCAATCACATTTAGTCAATCACATTTAGTCAGTCACATTTAGTAAATCACATTTAGTCAATCACATTTAGTGAATCACATTTAGTCAGTCACATTTAGTAAATCATATTTAGACAATCACATTTAGTAAATCACATTTATTCAGTCACATTTAGTCAATCACATTTAGTAAATCACATTTAGTCAGTCACATTTAGTAAATCACATTTAGTCAGTCACATTTAGTCAATCACATTTAGTCAATCACAATCAGTCAGTCACACTTAGTAAATTACATTTAGTCAGTCACATTTATACAGTCACACTTAGTCAGTCAAATTTATACAGTCACACTTAGTCAGTCACATTTAGTCAGTCACATTTAATCAGTCACACTTAGTCAGTCACATTTAGTCAGTCGCATTCATACAGTCACACGCAGTCAGTCACATTTAGTAGTGACATTTAGTCAGTCACATTTAGTGAGTCACGTTTCGACAATCACGTTTAGTCAGTCACACTTAGTCAATCACATTTTGTCAGTCACAATTAATCACATGTAGTCAGTCACATTTAGTCGGTCATGTTTAGTAGTCACATTTAGTCAGTCACATTTAATGAGACACGTTTAGTCAATCACACTTAGTCAATCACATTTAGTCAGTCACACTTAATCAGATTTAGTCAGTCACACTTAGTCAATCACATTTAGTCAGTCACGTTTAGTCAGTCACATTTAGTCAGTCACAGAAAGATAGTGTCGTTCGAATATGAAGTGTCAATTATTCCCCTATTATAACTCTCGGGATAATAAAGTGGGGTCGTCGGTTCCCTTCCTTCACAGCCATATCCCATACCTTTCTGAACAATATCCGGGAATCATTTGATGGGTTTGCAACATCCTTGATGCGTAGTGGTCAGAAACAAGAGCCTTGCCCCTGCTAGGGGTTGAACGTGGACCACTGTCAACAATGCGCAGGTACCTTAATTCTACCGCGGCTACCATAGTATATTCTAGCTTAAACATGAGGGTTACTACCATCACTGGCCTTACGTCAAAGATCATCTGCGACGAGAGCAAGAGGACGTCTAAGAAGAAAATGGATTGACGACATCAAAGACATTGTACAACCACACGGAATGACACTATCAAGTGCCGACCACCGGGCGCTGGAGCGCGAATTATTCCTCCCTATGACGTTTGACGGCAGAAGTGGAAGATTTGATGATGATGATGATGATGATGATGATGATGATGATGATGATGATGATGATGATGAACAGAGCGTGGTGGTGGGTAAATGGTTCCTCTAGGTAGTACAAGAAAAATAGGAAGATTTGATGATGATGATGATGATGATGATGATGATGATGATGATGATGATGATGATGATGATGATGATGATGATGATGATGATGATGATGATGATGATGATGATGATGATGATGATGATGAACAGAGCATGGTGGTGGGTAAAAGGTTCCTCTAGGTAGTACAAGAAAAATAGGAAGATTTGATGATGATGATGATGATGATGATGATGATGAACAGAGCATGGTGGTGGGTAAATGGTTCCTCTAGGTAGTACAAGAAAAATAGGAAGATTTGATGATGATGATGATGATGATGATGATGATGATGATGATGATGATGATGATGATGATGATGATGATGATGATGATGATGAACAGAGCATGGTGGTGGGTAAATGGTTCCTCTAGGTAGTACAAGAAAAATAGGAAGATTTGATGATGATGATGATGATGATGATGATGATGATGATGATGATGATGATGATGATGATGATGATGATGATGATGATGATGATGATGAACAGAGCATGGTGGTGGGTAAAAGGTTCCTCTAGGTAGACAAGAAAAATAGGACTCAAATTATATGGCAGAATGGAGGTAAGGATGGCCGAATGGATATGACCGCTCGTTCTTACATATCCTATGTGCTGATGCTGAGGGAACGGGTTCAACCCTTACATCGGTAGATTGGACTAAAATGTTGACTTCTAGACCTTAACTTAAGGACGTAAATTACAAGTACCTCTGAAGACGGAAAGAGTTCGCCTGATGGCAAGGAACACTGGTAATATGAAAGTGGCTTAGAGGTTATGACTTTTCTCCGTAATCTCGTATACTCTCGTCGGTAACGTGATGACGGTGAGAATAAGCAGTGGTTCGAATCGCATCGGTAACTTACGGGATATGTGAGCCGGCCGCTCAGAAAGCAATGGCAAACTACTGAGCGTAATCTTGCCAAGAAATCAACATACAGCTGAAAGATGCTGGTGTTGACAGCGAGGTCCTGTAAAGGATATGCTAAAAAAAAAAACAATCCACACGCAAAAATCAGTCCCGTGCACTAGAAGTAAGAGCACGAGTATGAACTAGGCTTGAGATCACAAAGTTTACGACACAATAAAAACTGTAGACCTTATGGAGAGAACTAGGCAAACGCCTGTGCACCCAGAAGTGAATGAAAGACGCTGGCGCTTGCATAGGACGTACATTGAGAGACCTTGAGAATAGTATAACTAGAAAGTATTTTTTCTGGAATCTATAAGAGATAAGAGAATGGGTAAGACCTAAAATCTCACGGAGAAGAGAAGCAGAAACAAAAGCGAACAACATGGGGAGGACATGTTTAGTTTAGGTTAGTCGACGGATCAACATCACGGCGTAGGGGTGTAAACCTTAAGTGCTCCGTTCTACTCCTAACTCAAACATGAGACAGACAGACAGACAGACAGACAGACAGACAGACAGACAGACAGACAGACAGACAGACAGACAGACAGACAGACAGACCGACAGACGGACAGACGGACGGACGGACGGACGGACGGACAGACGGACAGACCGACAGACCGACAGACCGACAGACCGACAGGCAGGCAGGCAGACAGACAGACAGGCAGGCAGGCAGGCAGGCAGGCAGGCAGGCAGGCAGGCAGGCAGATAGACAGATAGACAGATAGATAGATAGATAGATAGATAGATAGATAGATAGATAGATAGATAGATAGATAGATAGATAGATAGATAGATAGATAGATAGATAGATAGATAGATAGATAGATAGATAGATAGATAGATAGATAGATAGATAGATAGATAGATATATAGATAGATAGATAGATATATAGATAGATAGATAGATAGATAGATAGATAGATAGATAGATAGATAGATAGATAGATAGATAGATAGATAGATAGATAGATAGATAGATAGATAGATAGATAGATAGATAGATAGATAGATAGATAGATAGATAGATAGATAGATAGATAGGTAGATAGATAGATAGATCCCACCAGGGCCTGGGCGAAGCCGGGCCGGGTCAGCTAGTAGGAATTAAAGAAGAAATGCAGAAAGGGTATGTTTATAATAGGAATTTGAAGGTGATTGTTTGAGGTCGATTTATTTCCAATAACCCCACCACACGCCACACACACACATTACCAGAAGCGGCTTGTTGAAATACTGAAATTGACAATGAGCAGCATAGCTTATGTAATCAGTGTCTCATCTATTAGTCATTTTAATTAAAGTTTGAAGGACTTCTAGCGTCTCAACTATTATAGTCTGTCAGAGACACTCTGCGAGGATATGAATGAATGTGGATCGACTGTTGAGCCACATCACAAAGCACACAGTTTACTGAGCTGCCTTCACTGGGATGTTGAATTTTAAAGAGTTTACTTTTAGATTCTCTGTAAAACTTTAGCGATTAGGATCTACCGCATCCTGTGCAGAACGTTACACCAATATCAGTCTTCCTCCAGAATTTCTGTGACTGTTGTTTTTTTTTCTAGGCAGTTGTAAAGATGGTCGTCTGCCATTGGTTTCCTTCTTGGCAATGACTGTTGCCATCGAATCTGTTAAGAGATTCTGCATACCTTTGCGAACTTATAACCAACAAGTAAAGTCAGCCGCAGAACATTTGGAAGCAGACCGATGATTTTGATGGTATGGGCGTCGGTCGCTAAGAAAGCAATGTAAATTACTAAAAGTAAATATTGCTTTTTAAATCACGAAAAGCAAAACTATGCTGTGGTTGATTACGACGTCCTCTAATGGACGTTCACAATTTTTACATATCGGCTCACTCCTCCATCTGTCCCCGTGGTTTCATTATATGGCAGGCTATATGGAAGCCCCACCATGTCCTACAAAAGTGTTTTTATTATTCATTGCTTGACACACTGACATGGGAAAATGGACGAACTCCTAGGCTAGGATTTCCTGGGTCTTAATAATCGACAGCATAACAATGGAGTCTTCGTGGCGAAGTGGTCAAGCCGATTAACTCGGGCTCCGAAGGTTGTGGGTTAGATTTCGGGCCGCGTCCTTCGGTTCACAAGTTAATATTTTCGGAGACTCCTGTGGGTCGTCGCTAGAGCTACGGAGTTCGTGCTTTGTGCGATGCTTTCTGCGCTGCGGAAAGAGACAGAGCCATATGGGATAAAACCCGGTGCAATGAAGTCGACCCTATCGACTTTTAAGCGACTTTTCAAGCATAACATTCCTAACGAACCCACAGATGGTCCATCTCTCTCAGCAAATTCGTAATGTGTAGATGCTGATCGTTTCATTAACACACTAGTTTATAAGCACGTCAGATTGTTGCGTTTGACAATCCCGCCTTGGAGTTGGAAATCAGCTGCAGGCGATTAGGTGACAGATATTGTAATTGTGTTGATTTTTAACATTAGTATGAGCGTCGGTTGCTCAGTAAGCAATGGCAAACTACTAAACGTAAAATTGCATAGAAAATCACAAAAAGCTAAACAATTATGGTGTTCACTGCGACGTCCTGTAACGCAACTCACGTGTAACTCCTTCCTTGCAAGCTTGAATGTAAATTCGAACATGATTAAATCTGAGGTTTTATCTTGCTCTGTGTCTACAGTTAGCTGGTTTCATGTTCAGTTTTCAAAAATATCTCTCCTAATAGTATCACTTGTATATGTATCTGAGTTACATATCTGCAGAAGAAAACAACTTAGTTGCATATCCTTTACAGGACGTCGCAGTCAACCACACAATTTTTGGCAGTTTATGTATTCTTGGCAAGTTTACGTTCAGTAGTTTGTCATAGCTTTCTAAACGACCGGCACACATACCATTGTTTGGAAGACAACGCCAGGCGGTCTGCTGCCAAATAACCTGCAGCTGTATTTCGAACACGGTATGCGGGATTACGAACTGCGTCCGTAACGCCTTTGCCACAGAAAGAAAAACAAGACTAAATAATAACAAAAAGACGTCTTGCTGATTGGCATTGTTGACTATGTCAAATTTACAAGAACGTTCTCTACTTCTATAGATCAGCCAAACCGAAAGGCTAAGTGCGCTCGTTCTTAAACCTACTGTGCGCTGACGGCGGCGTAGTACTTTCATTCCCTACATCAGTCAATTGGACTTAAATGTTGACTTGTCGTTCAGAAAGCAATGGCAAACTACCGAACATAAAATGCCACAGTAAACCAGTCTTGTGATAGGATTGATAACAACGACCTGCAAAGGGCATGCAACATTTAATAGTGTGACTGCCATCTGTAACGACTTTTTTTTGTAATGAAACAAAACCTTATTCTACACAATAACAGCTATAACTATCATACAAGTTGACGCACAACAGATTTAATATAAGTCCAAGAATCCATTAGGCACACATAGCCGTTTGTGGATTAGAAAGTTGTTGATACAGCGGGAAGGGGGAGGGGGGATAGTAATCAAATGAGTACAAATAAATAAACCAATATTCTGGCTATGACTGGCGATGCATTTTGGTAGTTGATATGTGGCTACGCTTATAATGTTATGAGCGGGGTGGGACAATAAATCGGGGCCTGCGCTCATTGGCTGCTAACAAAGGTCAAGACTAGCCCCTTTTCCCACCTGCACCCAGGTTTAAAATGTGTGATAATCATATCACATTGTTGATCCATAGCAACTTCTTACTTCGGGACAAATGGATATTAATATTCTTATAGCAATAAATACCTGGAGTAAAAATAAAAGGAACCCAGTGGGGCAGTAACTGATGAAGACAGCAAACCAAATTTAATGCCCGGATTTGACAGGATTCATTTTCTTACGAATAATAATAGACATGACAGTTTGCACCCGCAGCAGACATAACACCGGCAATAGTTAAAAAACAGAGGTTCCTGTATTGGTAGCATTTGTAGGGCAATTACAATTTGTGATATTTTTAAAGAAAATAATAATTAGCTAACCTAAACAGCAGAATTTGCGAAAGTATATTATCTTCACTGTGCACATACCAATTTAAGATATGAGCAACTAAAATTAAATTTGTGGTAAGAATTTAATATGATTTTCTTGAATTAAAAACAGGTTCTAATTTTCACATTTCAAGTAATGAAACCTCGAACATTGTCAATAACACACGGACTTAGTAATGGGGCACAGCAGCAGTAATTGCCGAGTCCTATGCTGAAGGTGCGGGTGCACCACGAAGTCTGTACTGGCAGACAAAAGGACGATCGTGTGATAAAAGCCCTAAGAATCCAGTGCACACGTCCTCCTCCCAGATCCCATTTTTGTTGGGATCAAAGGTGATGCAGTCCTGAAGAATACTTGAGCTGGTGTTATGTCCGGGACCACTATGAGGTCCCCAGTTTGTATAATCACCTAACGGGCTCCCGTCCTCCCACTGAAATATCCCTTCAACGTCTCTATCTGATAGACCGATCCAAATCTTGTTCGTGTTGCTGTACTCAAATGTTAGCTGGTCAATGAGGAAGTCTGAAACATCTTTAGATTTGACCAGAACTATGGTTCCTCCGTGGTTGGTACAATGGCTCTTCGCTGTGGGCCAGTCCAATGTGTAGCTCAAAACAAACTGATAGCAACTGGTATCGTGGACTTTGAGGAACTCATCTCGGGCGATACTGCCTGGACAGTTGTCTACTGGTTGGTCGGCTGCTGTAACGACATAAAAATCAACAAGACAAATTAGTATTCACACGAGAAGATTTAGATGCAGACGCAACATTGAATTTATGCTGATGCAACATTGAATTTATGCAGACTAAGATGTTTCTTCATTTCCATGCGAGACATTCTGGGTAAGCCATCCTAGTATGGCTAGCACAAGGTGTGAGAAGTAACGGCTGCGACAGGATATAATAATACCAAAAAAAGCAACAAGTATGTGTAATGTATGCGAAAAAGTGAGAGATAATAAACACAGACATCGTGAGCATACCTGACAACGAACTCCTATTCGGCAAATGTAAATCACAGGGGGGGGGGGGGGGGAATCAATGATAACAGCAAACAAACAAAATAAGATTAAAATAAATTATACCACGACACAACTGATCGACGTTTCGATCATAATAATCTTCATGAGTAAAAACTCAAATAGATCTAAAGAATAACATGAAATTACACAATGTAATTAAAAATTAAAACATAAACCAAAAAATGTATAGGTATGAAACGGTGCTAGGCCATTGCACATACTTCGTTTCTAGGAAGGCGGCGCAGAAGTTCAGTTGAATAAAGGTTGGATCGTCCTTAATCTGCGCAGTGGTTATGTCGGCAGAAGGCTCGAACTTTGCTCACTACGAGACTGTAAGAAAGTTACGACGATGTACCGCAATAGCATTAGACAATCAGCTAGACAATCAGCGAGTACATCTTGGAGATTTCACCAACATTGCCCGCTTTATTTGCTTTGCTACAATGATGGAGCTAAGCATTGCCAGTACCCAAGGTATCAGGACGTAAAAGAGTCAACATATTAGAATTAACGCATTTCGATAGGAACAGCTCCTTGAAGACACGTGTACAATAAGGATGTAAGTTGAAGGACGGCGTAGAAAGTTAATAATGTATTATAGTAATACACGGCATATATGGCTTTGGGGATAGTGATACGCGCAGTTTCATAATTCCCCGATATACTAAAGGGTTCGAAATCACCCTAGGGCTATTTGGATGCAGATTATATCTGTCGCTTTGATTTTCATGGTATGAGACGTCGGCTGTTCAGAAAGCAATGGCAGACTACTTAGATAAATTTGCCTAGTAAATCACAAACATCCATTAAATGATGAAGTTGATTGCGATCTCCTGTAAAAGACACGGTTTCATTTGGAAGTATTAATAACAAGAACTACCACAGAACATAGCGTGTTATATGGGATGGTATTCTTACTCTTAGCCTGTGACGGTGTAAACACCTGGCTACCTTCTCCTGCAAGTGAAGGCAAACCTATCTGGAATGTTACCGCCAAACACGAGGTTAGTTACACTGACATAAAAGCAGCCCAGCGCGGTACAGTAAACCATAGTAAACCACAGCTCTCCTTCACTTTTACAACTAAGCCCAGGAGGTCAGCACTACCGAACAGATACGAGCGCTTATTCTACATATCCTGTATGTTGATGCTGAGGTAGTCGGTTGTACTAAAATGTTGAAATCTTGACTTGGGGACGTCAATTACAAGTACCTCTGAAGTCGAAGGACACTGGTAATCGGAAAAGCCAATTGCAATAGAAGTTGTAGCACACATATGAGCTACGCCCTCGCGCGCGCGCACACACACACACACACGCACACACGCACGCACACACGCACACACGCACACACACACACACGCAAAGACATGAGCATTAATCATAACTTGTTGAAATAAATACCCAGGTACGTCGACTTCCTGTAAATAAGGTAAGTAAAGGGCCCTCTACAAGCCTTAAAGCGCATTGTTGTTAGACCCATATTTTCTTTTATTTTACTAATCGCACTCGGTAGTTGACGTGATCAGTATCACCCCGGCCGCTGTTACTTCCAAAGACATTTCCTGGTACCAATTTTAGTGTCGACTCGGGTCAATTAATAAATATTCGAAACCGCGCAGATATTGAAAGAACTTATGACCATCGGGTCGGCAGGCAACCGTGAGCCCTAATTGTCCTCGGCTCACTCAACTGTCCATAGTTACATTACAAACAAACGGTGACCTTAGCTAGCAATAAGAAACAAAATAGTTAATATAGTTTATGGTTTACTAAAATCCACCACTATCGGATTGCTGCTACAGTAACACACAGGCAAACCTTACATTGTCAACTCGGGTTGTTGTTCCTGTAAAACAACTTTGTGACTCAGCCTGTCACTTAAATACTGAGAGGGACCAGAAATAGAGCAGTGGGTTATAATTACAACAATCTGCGTTATGCTGACAACACAATACTGATGAATGCAAATACAAATGATCTACAACTTTTGGACCTTATTTCAACAAAACGTGCAAAAAGGACTGTCATTAAATATTTAAAAAAAAAAAAAAACAGGAAAACTCGTTAATCACAGACAAAGATAACACCAACATGTAATGTCATAATACAGGGGGTATGTTTAACCAAGTCAATGCATTAAAATATTTGGGATAGTCAAAACATCAGACGGAATGAAAGGAAGAAATGTATTTCCAAAGTGGTAATAACTGGGCATGCAGGGCCGCCTAACATTCTGCATTCTTATATATCTTCTGTCATACATCACTTATAAAGCTAATATTAGACAACAACAACAGCAATATCAACATATGGATTAAACTAGGATTAAGAGCTGAAAAGGACAAGTAAAACCTAAACTCCAGAAGATGACCAGTGTTTTTTTTCCCGCTCGCTTTGAACCCAAGCGTATTCCATAAACATGCTACTACCTTTAGTGTACTGGATTGATTTTTGTGTGTGGATTAGCTTTCTTTCCCTGTTACCAGTGTCCTTCGTCATTATGAGAATGCATGTCAACTTCTGAGATACCTGTCAATTACGTCCGTCAAGCGAGAGAAGTCAACATTTTAGTCTAACTGACCGGTGTAGGGGTTGAACCCTTTACCTCGGCATATTATTGAAATACGTCACTTTAATGAAATGTCAAAAAGAGAGTAATTAACGTTATATCGAACCTGCTCTGCAGTATAGTAGTCAATCATGGATTATGAATGAACACGTCTAGAAGAGCTTGGAGGCAGCCGGTGTCATTTATAAGACGAAAGTTGTAAATATCGTGAACTGACAGAGCAATTAACAACGATTGCCTGAAAGAGGCTCGTGAAAGTAATGCATACCCGTAACTAAAGAGACAAAATAATATTCCCAGGTCATGTAAGCCTCTCCCTACCTGTTTTTTTTTATTTTTGTTGTTTTTGTTGTTGTTGTTGTTTTTGTGTTGTTGTTTTTTTTTCGGGGGGGGGGGGGGGGGTAGAATGTGGTGGTGGCATGTGAAGTATTATCTCAGAAACAACACGCCCATTGCATTAAAGCATGTAATAATTTGTTCCTTCACATTCCGAGATTCATTCACTGCCATACAACAAACCAGATTCGACACAGTTTCAGTGCTCTCTTTCTTACCCATAACTTCAACTACATCTTACTTAGTCTTCTAGTAGCGTGATACGTGCGCCCTTTAACTTACCGACAAATAAAACAAAATATTATCGAACCGTTAAAAACATTTAACCACGATTTCTAACGTTATAACCTAATTGTACCGATCCGTTATGCGGTAGCCTAGTGGCTAGACGTTCGACTGCCGATCCGTTGTCATGGGCTCGATTCGCGTCCGGGCGGATTGAATGTGTCAACTTGACCTAGCCTTCCAAGTCGATCTGGTTTAAAATTGGTACCAAGAAATGTCTTGGGAAGTCATGGCGGCCGGCGTGATACTGAGCTGACCACATCACTCACCGATTGACATCCTTTTATTAAAATATGGGTCAATCACCATATGACCAACAAGCCTTGAGGCGTGTAAAAGGGTCCTTGACTTATTGTCCTAAACAGTACATAGTCTGAATAGTCTACTCCAGCGTCCTACAATTACAACAGAATCTTAGCTAAGAGTATAAAATCCGACCCTTACATGACATAACTACAAAATAATCCCACTGCATCTTCTATTATTAAAACATGTGGTGTCCTTAACTGCAGACACAGAAGTTAGCGTGACTGCAAAGTTAACATCGTTCTCTCAGACTTCTCCATGCACTTATGTCTGGATAGTGTGTTCATTCTCTACACGTTACTTGGACTTACTCGTTGATTTATCTTTCACTACGTAATGTCAAACTACCCTAAGAAAAATTGTCCAGAAATTCAAGCTGGGGTTGATAACAATGCCCAACAAAGTACACGCACCACGTGTTTAACTACAAACATGTCACACCAAACCTTCTAACAATAAAGCATTTATCCTTGCAAGCAGCAAATAAAACCCAAAATCTTACCCAAACTTGCGTGGCAAATTACCGACAGGAGTAGTAATGGCAACATAGCAACTGGTTATACGAAGGAACTATAGAAATTAAACAATCTCTTTGAAATGATGAGATTGCAATTTATACATCCGAGGTTTGCAGGGGAAAAAAGCTGACAAATAAGAAACACTTGTGGGAAAAGGACAGATTGTTTTGTAATGTGTTTGTTCCACGTCGTATTTAGATTCGTCTGTGTTAAATAAATTAGATAAGACATTTGACTTTAAATATACTTTTAGGAAAGTCCAAAGTAACGTCATCAACATTATCATGTATCAGTTGTTTTGCAGAATTTGGCGTCTTCATTGCCCGTAGAAAATATTCTCTTTCCTTCGCCTGTCTCCTTGCCTCATTCATTTTCATGTGCATGGTGTTTTCAGTGTCCTGTCCATCTAGTGTGCTGGTCTGTCCCTCCTTCTCCAACCAGGAATCATGCCGTCCATGGTTGTTCTTTCAAAACTATTATGATGTTTGAGGTAAAGCAATGAATGGATCACTGAAAAACGAGAAGTAGATTGACAGCTTTACCAAAGCACTATTACAAAAAACAATGGACGTTGCGGCCAAAGCCTTAGTCAGCACAGAACAAACAAACAAAAATAGATTAACAAATACACGATCGACACTACATGAATGTATAAATTTCAACTTATCTGTGTCCTAGCATGAACGACTATCCATGGATGGAATAAAACGGATGTCGTGGTTAAAGGGGTCAACTGACAAAAGGTCAGTAACAGCCAGAAAAGGTAGCCGATGAATTTGAGTTTCCTAAACATGATCCCTCGATTTCAATATCTTGTAGAATGGCAGAATTATCTTCTTATTGGTCCACAGTTTTAAAAGAATTTGCCTATAACATTTTACTTCAAGCAATACTATTTTAGAATTGTATCCCTGGTCTAGGGGTTACACGACCTTCTCCTTAATCCCGTATACTCTCGTAAGTAACATGACGTTTGCGAGAATCGGTAGCGATTCTCTCCACGTCGGTAACTTATGGGGTATGTGAGCCGATCGCTCAGAAAACAATGGTAAACTACTGAGCGTAATCTTGCCAAGAAATCAACAATCAGCTGAAAGATGCTGATGTTGACAGCGATGTCATGTAATGGATTATGCGAACAAAGAAACAAAACAACCACACACAAAAAATATAGAAGAATGATGAGAACAACGTGGACTAATAGAAAGAGCAACCTGGATATCTTAAAAGAAGGTAACTCAGAATGAGAACTAGTTACTCGAATCAGAAGAAGACTGCACATTTTTTGGGCATGTCATTAGAAGAGGACAGCAGGAATATGTCGTTACAACGTTAAAGATGGAATAGAGGAGTAGCAGAGGGAGACCAAGAGAGAACGTGCTGGATAGTCTAACATTATGGCACTGTGGGACATCGCTATCAGACATGATTGGCGGCGCAAGAGACAGGCGGCTGTGGGCAGACACCGGCTTCACACTGCATGGACTATAAGTAGAAGAATAGTAAACAAACAATTCGTGTCATCTGCGCTCAAAGTAGTCATCAAAGGGGCTTCAATTGAAAGCCTTATTTTTAAATGTCTTTTGTGTGTGAATATATTCCGTAAAAATAAATAACAAATGTCATTTTTTATGCAGCTACCACTGTGTTCAGTGAAAGTGCTTGGATTCCTGTAGAAGAACATTCTCTTGGCTGCGTGTGTAACCACTCGTGCACCACCTGATGTACTTCTCCATCAGACCGAAGACGACTTTCCACTCTTTGAGTTGTTCAAGCAGGCGGAACTCATTTAGGGCTAGGTCTAGCGAGTACAGTGGGTGTGGTATGCCTGAAAATGGAAGGTCACTGATTTTTTAAAAAAAAACGGATAGTAGGATGGTGCTCCTCTCATGTCAAAGATATGTAAACAGACAAGACGGTCTGGAAAAGAGAGTTTTTGACGTTTACCAATTAGGCTGAGATGAGTTTAAAGCCACTACGCTGATTCACGGTGTGGTAGATCATTTATACATGATGGTAGTCGCCTCTCAGGCGGAGGATACGATCAGACAGGTGTGCCCCTTGGAGAACATTAGGCGTGGAGAGGAGTGGGTCAGAGTGCCAGCGGAGCAGGCAGACTTGTGCAGAGTTATAATCACATTAAGCCGGGAGTGCAGAGAGTGGCCAGCAGGGGCCACGGAAGGGAAATCCAGCAAATAATTCAGGACAATGCTCACTCGAGTGATGTGATTATCTACACAGATGGTTCGGTGTCAAGAGGTGAGAGAAGTGGCTGGGGGTTCATAGCCAAAGCTAATGGTCGATGTTTGGGGCAGGAGAGCCTGGCATATGATACCACAACATCCAGCTTAAGAATGGAAGTGGAGACAGTCACTGCGGCTCTCCGCTGGATGGAGAATACGAACACACACACAGATCGTGATTGTAACTGACTCAGAAAGCATGCTGACGAGGGTGAGGACGGGCAGACTTCGTGCGGAGTGGCTTGCTTCGCTTCGGAGGTCACGGGTGAGAAGCATCGCCTGGATCTTTTCTCCGGGGCATGCCGGTGTGCCGGGAAATGAACAGGCGGACAGATTGGCTGGCTCTGCAGAACTTGGTGGAGTATTGATACATGACAAGGCAGACGTGGTTGCGGCCTTGTGGGAGCACGTGCACACCTCGGAGGAGCAAATGGATTACCATGGTCTGGCAAGAATGAGACAACGAGGAGTGACGAAGGGATCTGGCCGACGCTCAACGCTCAGAGGAAAGGCGAGACGGACTTATAATCAGATTGCTACTGGTACTATTAGTGTTGGAACTCTTCGCTGGCTACTGAGGATGGGGACAGAGCACTTATGGGAATGCCCCGAATGCTGTGATGTCGATTCCTAATCAATCAATCAATCAATCAATCAATCAATCAATCAATTACATCATGGCAAAAACATAAAGACATCTGGCTGATGATAGAGAGAAATATTGAACGACTGTTACGTGGCGAAGTTCCACACGGGACATGTCAATGAATAATGAGACCAACACATGCCAGCTGTAGTATGGGTTCAACTCGGCCTCTCATGGCGTGTAAGGTGGACATAGTAAGGCTTGGCCTCTCGTCGTTGGTACACTAAAACACAATAACAATGGGTCTTTGAATGGGGATATGGTCAGTTGGGATTTTAGAATTATCTGAAAGTCTTGTCTGGGCAGTCAAGAAAATAATAGTCGCATACGGAATACTGCCTCTGACAGTGAAGTATTTGTAAAGGGAGAAGTAAAAGACCGTTTTCCAAGCCATGAGACCATTAGGTGTATGGTGTCAACCCCACACTTGTCTAGACACACCAGCACTCGACGGGCGATGTCTTCAGGATCACACAAGATACATTTACTTGCCGTGACATATCCTGCCACTCATTTTAGCATATGTCAATCTTTCAGTCCAGGTTCATGATTAAAAAGCATTCGCCCCGAAGGGGGAGAGCGGAAGGAGGGGGATTGAGAACACATATCCACCGAGCCGGCTAGTGAGATGTTTGTTTTTTTGTTTTTTTTTGCATATCCTTTACAGGACATCGCTGTCAACACCAGCATCTTTCAGCTGTATGTTGATTTCTTGGCAAGATTACGCTCAGTAGTTTGCCATTGCTTTCTGAGCGGCCGGCTCGCATACCCCGTAAGTTACCGATGCGATTCGAACCACTGCTGATTCTTACCGTCATCACGCCACCGACGAGAGTATACGAGATTACGGAGAAAAGTCATAACCTCTAAGCCACGAAGCCGCCAGTGAGATGTTAGGGTTCCAATATTCTAGGTCACCCTCATACACAGGTCATACCTGTCCCTCCCGAACAATTCCCAATACTTATTTGGTTCGTAGATTCTAAGGCAAGGGTGACCCCTGACCAGTAAGTGAAACGTAACCAAGGAATTATTTTTACACGTACTGGACATAGAGCACTCGTCGCATCTGTTTATAGACCAATGGGTACTCCAGGATAGATGTGGTCAAAATCAAGCGGTCTTTAGTTCCCAAGGCACATCCTGATTCTCAATGTATACTGAGTTCGACCCAAGAGTCCAGGTTTTGTAATGTTGCAGGAGTTTCAGTAACTCTAACATTTACTAATTATTTCTGATTTTCTAGACAAATTTATATTCAGTTGTTTGTCATTCAAAACATCATCTTTCAGCAACACCCTAGACGTCTTGAATATGCACACGTCCAGAAACAATTTGCATAAACAAATAGATTAGAGACTTATAAACAATCATCCTCAAAACAGCTTAAAGTAAGTAAAATCTCAACCACAAATGTAACATAAACCTGACCATGCTTGATAATGGGAAAACTAAGAAAAAAAACTGAAGAAATTAAAGAAATATCTCCACAAGGCTCAAAAAAATATCAAGTTACATTGGCAATACTGGGATGAGAGCAGCAAATGTGCGATAAGTACGCTTTTACTGTACATAAATGATATAATGCTACTGAAAAATAGGAAGTATAGGCACACAATGGCAAAAGCTAAAGGGGTAATGCAACAGATATTAGAGGAAAACAACCTGAAATAAAGAAGAATGCAATGAATAAATGAATAATCGATGAAATTCCACAATTGATGGACATTACAATGATTGATTGATTGATTGATTGATTGATTTAGGAACCGACATCACAGCATTCGGGGCATTCCCATAAGCGCTCCGTCCCCATCCTCAGAAGCCAGCAATGTAAACAAAACTCAAGGTGAATATAAAAGAATGCACAGAGAAATTGTACGAAAATCAAAGCCAGAGAAGACATTCTGGTTAAATAATAAGTGCAAGGATAGTTGAGTTGAGTCAAGAACCGACATCACGGCCCTTGGGACATTCATTCCCCAACGTGCTCCGTCCTCATCTTCAACAGCCAGCAATGGATGCCAGTACTAATGGTACCAGCTGTATTCTGATTGTGTACCCATATGGCCTTTCCTCGTGGTAGTGAGTGTCGACCAGACCCTCTGGCCACTCCCTGATGCACCACTCTCACCAAGCCATGATGTTGTATCAGATCTTCCTCATTACACACATTATCCCAAAGGGACCAAACAACATTACCTTATCGTACACCAATGCCTCGCCCGGGGGTGCAGATCAAGTCAATGTGTCCGCCTGTTCGTTTTCCAATACACCAGCAATGCAATGGGGAAATAATTCAATGGATGCTCCCTGTGTTGGAATTTTTAATTGAAACATGCCACGCCCAACGAAGCATACCAGTCCCTTCTCAGCATGTTCTATGAATCCGTCACAATCACGACATGTGTGTGCTGTTTGCTCTCAGGCCAAAGGTACGAGTCAGTGACTGCATTGACCTCCATTTCCAAACTAAATGTTGTGGTTTCATATGCCAATCTCCACTCCACTAGACACAATCAATTAACCTTCGCAATGAACTACCAGGCACTTCTTTTGCCTCTTATCACAAAGCTATCGCTTTAGATGATTACATCACCTGGACGCGAATTGTCGTGTCTCAGTTTTGGCACCTTCCATGCAACGCTGCCTGCTGTCCTATCTCTACACTTCCAATCCACTGTGATTTTGATTGTGCAATGGTCTCACATTTCCTCTCTCATTCGGACCAAAAGACATTAAACGTGGATTAGATATGGCAACAAAAAAGTTTTTGAATTATATCTGTGCACGTGGATGTATATCTGATGATGTCTCGAACCCTATAGTCATATCTCTAGCTTGGACATCTGGTGCACAGAATTGTGCAGCTTTCAGCACAATAAGATGTATGGCCTGGTGACTAATATACCGGTGTTTATTATAATGAAAAGAATAAGAAACATAGAAATTTGAGATGAGCAGTGTGGATTTCAATCAACTTCAGCAGTATTTGTCTGTTTGTGCTTTTCTAGTTAATTTTACGTTTAGTAGTTTGCCATTGCATTCTAAACTTGCACTATTGTGAAAATCAACATAAAGTGATATGTTCCCAAATCAACTGCGGGTAACTTCAAACCTGGCATGTCAATATTGTGAAACTACGTCACTACCTCTAGGTCACAGAGGCCGAACTTGCTTGTTATTTAACTATATATATCCCGCACCGTGTACTACATTGGAGTCATAAGCTTCTCTGTTTGACTGAGTTGACATATTTACTTTGGAACAGTAGTAGTCAAAGTAACCCTTCGGCTAGAATGAACTAACGTAACAAATAGGATGGGACAAACGAAATTAAGAAACTAACAGCATGTGATGAGTACCCAAAAACAATTATAGACAGTTGATTGATACCGAAAGAATTAAAATACAGACTACTTTAGCTATTTAATTAGCAGTTGAAGTCTGCCTTATCACAAATTCGTGGTACGCACCACCCTGCCAACTTTAATGACATATTCCGGCCTCTTTATCTTTCTTAAACTCTAAAACGGGAGAGGGAGATGGGAAAGCATAATATCTAACCTGTTGTGATTTGCTGTTGTTCGTCCATCAAGAATGATGATGACCATTCATTTCATTCAGTTGGGTTGAAAGTATGGAGCCGTGAGTTCTAAGATGGCTGATAAGGCCTATTTTGGCTCGAAATGTTCTTTGACAATGTGGGCAAAGAATGCTTGACGTTCCAGGAGATCGATTTCCTTCAGTGGTTTTTCTGTCCAGCCTTTTCTTCACAGCTCTTGCAGTCTTGGTTGCTTCGCGGGTGACTTCACCCTTGCGTAATGATGTATGCCATGAATTTCGGTCTTTGGTAGCAGTCTCCCAAGTGTCATGATGAATTCCAAAAGCTTCATTGAGATTTTCAGTGTCTTTAAAGCGTTTCCTCTCGCCGCCTTGGGAGCGTTTAGCACAACGCATCTCGCCGTAAAAAAATTCATTTAGGGAGCCTGTGATCTGGCATGCGAATCAAATTACCAGCCCAGCGAATCTGATTATTCATTAGTAGGGTGTGGATACTGGGCATGGACGCCCTTTCTAGAACTTTAGTGTCAGATATCTTGTTTTGCCATTTAATCTTCAATAGCTTCCTTAGGCAGACTGTGTGGAAGTGGTTTGATTTCTTAGCGTGTGGCTGATAAACGGTCCAGGTTTCACAAGCACAGCAGTGTGGATAATACGACAGTTTTGTAGACTTACAGCTTTGTTTGCAGGCTTATTCCATTTCTATCCCACGCATTCTTGTACAGTCTGCCAAAGGTCGCGCTATCCTTGAAGATTCTTGCATTCACTTCGTCATCAACTGTGGCAGCTTGTGACACAGTGCTGCCAAGATAGACGAATGTCTCCACAACACTTAGTCTGTGACGATTAACTTTGATATTCGGCACGGTTGATTAATCCCTAGAGCTGGCTGATACATAACTACAGTCTTCTCCAAGTTGATATTGAGCCGAAAGTTGGCACAGGCATTTGAGAAAGCTGAAACATTGTGTTGCATGTCTGCTCCTGAGGTGGTGGCATATAGAGCGCAATCATCAGCAAACAGGAGCTGTCTTACGGTGTCGCTGTTAGCTGTGATTTGCTAATTACTGTTGGTAGGATGCATCTTCTCTATTTAAAATATGTGTGTGAGACTTGAATATTTAACAGATTAGCTGTCACGCAGACATCCACTTTTGGATAACACAGTATTACAGATGCTTTGGGTGGAAAGAAGAACGAGCAGATCTATACAGAAATAGCTCAGTATGAAAGTCTAGAACAGATAAGTGTGGTGGGAAGTGTAGTGGGGATGCAGGGAAGAGGCAAACCAGAACGTAAATGGCTACAAGATATGACAGATATGACATGACAGCAACACAGGCAGGACATCTGGCTTACACTGCTATTCTCTACAAGTTACACCAACTCAGCACAACCGCCACTCAACACAACAGTAATAGATAAACTCAAACGTCAGCTGTAGTTTTGTTCGTGTATTGCGTTACGCAGACTAAAATTAACACCGTCACTATAACATTCATATATTCAACACTAAAACTACACAACGTTTTCTACTCATAGACTATCTCAAAAGAGTGGCTCAGTGTTGGCCATCACTCATCGTCGTAACGTGGTCCGCACTCGACGAAACCACAACCTAGACTGCCTGTCCGGATCCCGCTTCCTGTTAACCGCGAAGCAAGTAGCACCGTTTTCACGTTGCATAAAAAGTACCCACTTTTCACAATTCCTGAACAGTGTCATAACCTTTAACAACTTCTGATTTGAGTTATGGCAGAGAGGCATAGGCCGACCAAGAGAAATGAAGCTGGATGGATTGAGATGGTGGCATGGAGAAATATCAGCAGCAGACTTGATCCAGAACACCAAAGAGCGAGATATGTGGAGAGATATAAACGCCTATGCGAGCTGGCATGACACTTAATGATGATGATGATATAGGGTCATACCGTAACCCGTGATCCCTCACATCACTGACAGCATTACCTCTTTAGGCTTGTGAGCTTTACTAAAACACGACTACAAGAGACAAATTGGTCGTTGCGGCCAAAGCCTTCGTCGGCACAGGACAAACAAATACAAACCGACACAAACCTACATGAAACACACTATGACAATATTAAACTAATTAAAGGTACTTTCTCAGAGAGTCAGCTAGTGAAGTTGGAGCGCATACAGAACGAAACTATGCGGGTCATTCTGGGATGCACCAGTAGTGTGTATGCGTTACATCCTTGGTCTGCCGACTGTTGCTGGCAGACTCAAGGTGATGCAGGCGAAGGCATACCTTGGAGAAGCTGCAGACACAGATCACCCGTTGCATGAGGCGCTGGACGCAGTTAAGGGTCAGCGATTGATAAGAGGGAAATCATGGATGGCTCAGGCGGAGGATACGATCAGACAGGTGTGCCCCTTGGAGAACATTAGGCGTGGAGAAGAGTGGGTCAGAGTGCCAGCGGAGCAGTCAGACTTGTGCAGAGTTATAATCACATTAAGCTGGGAGCGCAGGGAGTGGTCAGCAGGGGCCATGTAAGTGGAAATCCAGCAAATAATTCAGGACAATGCTCACTCGGGTGATGTGATTATCTACACAGATGGTTCGGTGTCAAGAGGTGAGAGAAGTGGCTGGGGGTTCATAGCCAAAGCTAATGGTTGATGTTTGGGGCAGGAGAGCTTGGCATATGATACCACAACATACAACTTAAGAATGGATGTGGACGCACTCACTGCGGCTCTCCGCTGGATGGAGAATACGACACACACACACACACACACACACATCGTGATTGTAACTGACTCACAAAGCATGCTGACGAGGGTGAGGACGGATAGGCTTCGTGCGGAGTGGCTTGCTTCGCTTCGGAGGTCACGGGTGACAAGCATCGCCTGGATCTTTTCTCCGGGGCATGCCTGTTTGCTGGTAAATGAACAGGCGGACTCCCCCGATGTGTCTCCACCTTGCCGTGGTGGGGGAGCTTGCGTGTCCCATCGACCCCATGTGCTTACCGATGGGTGAAAAAACTACATATCGGACAGCATATGAGATAGGGACCAGACTAAGAGAGACACAACCTGCTGCTCTGCAGGTGACTGAGGATAGCAGTCAAAAGTTTAAAAAGGTGCACGAAGGCACGAAGGCAGACGCTTTTGGTCTGGACAAAACTCTTAAGGCTCCCTGTCGAGGGCTGTGGCTGAACGCCTCTAAGCCACAAACCCTCACATCTGAGAGCCAGGCCGATACCCGCCTACCGAAAAATAGAAGCGTGATACTGAGCAAGCTACATGCTCAGTTCTATTACATGTTCGAAGGCTCTCAGCTGGGGAATATGAGAGATTCCCGGATGATAGGGCCAGGCCGTTTCTCGTCCACTGCTGCACGAAGGTAAGGTGCTGAGCCGGCAGCACATGTAGCCTACCTGGTGAGCGAGTACGAAAAGTCAGAAAAGTGCCCCAGTCGAAGGAAATGGCTACGAAAACTGTCTGTATCCAGCTCACAGAGTATAGACAAAAGTGGAAGAACGTCTCAATGACGCAAAATGGAACGCACGGCGAGCGGACCTATTGCGTGGTCTGAAGTCAAAATAAAAAGCTTACCGAGTGGATGTCGCTCGCAGTCTGACCGCTCCTGGTGTGTGTTTGAGCGATCAGTGGCAAACGGGTTGCCCAACACATGGAAGTGAGGAACTAAAGCAGCCATGAGCAGGACGTGGCAACTCCTCGGGTGAGCCCAGTCTCAGAGCAATATGTGCCGGCTCTGCAATTATGGAAGCCTCCTTGGATAGCAGGGGAATGCCCAAGGTCTGCCCCTGCCTTCCCTTGAGGGCCGACCTCGATGTCGCTGATCGTTCTATCTTGACCAGCTGAGATGTTGGCGACATCACAACAGTCTTACGTGCTACGAAACCAGAGGAAGGCTAACCTCATTAAAAAATGCCCGCCGGAAGTCGGAAGTGTCAGCCTACGGGTGGCAAACTAAAAATTGACACTACGCAATTACGTCCGAGTGAATTGTCTCGTCCGATTGTCTCTTGTGCTAGGAACAGCTCTGACTACCTAGTTTCCGAATGCCGCTCTTGTTCGGAACAGCTCTGACTAGGTAGTTTCCGAATGTCCGACGTGTCTGGAACAGCTCTGACGGACACAACGACAAGCACATGTCCGAAAAACTCGCTTAGTGGATACTGACTGCAGACCAGCTTGGTTTGTGCGGGAAAGGCTCGGGGTGAACGAAATGCCCAATACATTGAAGTGAGGAATTAAAGCAGCCATGAGCAGGACGTGGCGATTCCCTCTGTGTGCCCAGTACCAGGGCGCTATGTGCCGGCCCTGCAATTATGGAAGCCACCCAGGATGGCGGAAAATGCTATGGACTGTCCCTGCCTTCATTTGAGGGATGACCGTGCAGTCTCCGACTCTTCCAACTTTACCAGCTGGGAGGTGGACAATACCACAAAAGTGAGAGTCTCCCAGGATTGCTAACCTGGTCAAAAATGCACGCTAAAGTCGGATGTGTTGGCCTGAGGGTTTCGACCCGAAGGTGCCTAACCAGACACACCGCAATCACATCTGAAAAAATCACTCCGGATGAACGCAAAGAAGAAGAACAGGCGGACAGAATGGCTGGCTCTGCAGAACTTGGTAGAGTATTGATACATGACAAGGCAGATGTTGTTGCGGCCTTGTGGGAGCACGTGCACACCTCGGAGGAGCAAATGGATTACCATGGTCTGGCAAGAATGAGACAACGAGGAGTGACGAAGGGATCTGGCCGACGCTCAACGCTCAGAGGAAAGGCGAGACGGACTTTTAATCAGATTGCTACTGGTACTATTAGTGTTGGAACTCTTCGCTGGCTACTGAGGGTGGGGACGGAGCACTTATGGGAATGCCCCGAATGCTGTGATGTCGATTCCTAAATCAATCAATCAATAAATCAATCATTAAAGGTACTTATCTGAATCCCTTGCTTGGAAAGACTGAGTCATGACTTCTAAGCTGTTGTGTTTTGCTAATTACTTTTGTAAGGACGCATATCTTATGTGATAACCTATGGGTGTATATCAAGGAAATTATCCAGTTTGCTTACAACAATCGGCACTTGGTGGGTGATGTTGGGCATGTCATGCCCATCACGTTTTCATCCCACCATATTCCATGGTACCCATTTTCAGCTACCACAAAGCATGCTAATAAATCAACTGTTTGGAATAGAAACAGTTACAGAACGAAATAGCCATGGAAACAATTTCACAACTACAAACATACGAAATTTGAAAATAAAAACGTTACAGCAATTTTCATCGTGGACTGTTTCAATAATCATTTGTTCAGATCAGGCTAACGAACCACAAATCCTCTTCCAAGGCTATCATTCTTTTCCAAACTTAATACTGATCGTCCAGTGTAGTAACCATGGCCTTGAACTTCTACAACAACGGCTTTTTGGCCTTCAACTTCAGCCTCTTTTACTGGGAGTCCTTGAAACTCCGACTCAGTGACTCCACTTCGAAAGGTGTGGCTTTGACCTAGTGAGAGATAGCCTCTGTGGTACATGAGGGCAACTCTGGCAGCAGTCCCGGAGCCGCAAGGCGAGCGATCTGTCTGTGGATGTATATTGATGTGAATATTGATGTCAACAAAGATGTGAATATTGATGTGAATATTTATGTCAACAAAGATATGAATATTGATGTGATAATTGAAACGAATATTGATGAGAATATTTACGTGAATATTGATGTCAAGAACGATGTGAAAATGTGTGTGAATATTGTTGTGAATATAATACATATTATTATTGTTATTCTTTTATCATAAGTAGTTTCCTGCTGCCGGTCTCCCTTGCGAAGGCATTAAAGAATGGTGTTCGTAATCCCGTATACCCACTATTAATACAGCTGCGCGAGATTCGGCAGCGGATCGCGTCGCGATAGTTACTTACAGAGATATGTGATCCGGTCGTTCAAAAAGCAATGACAAACTACTAAACGTAAAACTTGTCAAGACATCAACAACAGCTGAAAAATTCTGGTGTTGACTGCAATGTCATGTAAAGGATATGCGAAAAAAAAAATCTTTCTGCTATGGATCTGTGATGTAATAGCATCATCGAATTTGGTAAGCTGGAATACCCGAAGGCATAAACTGCCAATCTTGCCCTCACTTTCGCAGTCGGCGAGCCCAGGTATCGAACCTGCTGACCATGCTCATGACATTTCCAATACAGTTCGCTATCAACTTTGCTAGAGCGCAAGCTGTAGAAAACTATTTGCTCCACAAACATGTGTACATGGACATCTCACAGTACATAGAGATAGTATACACAGTATTGAGCAATAATTGATAACCTTGCGAGCTCTCACACTTGCATCATCATCATGTGCCCTGCCAGTAACTTGGGTGTCATGGTTCGTCATCCAGATGATCACTAGAGTCCTTCAGCAGGTTTGTGTTCTTACTCCTATTATATCCTGTGACTATTTAGGTATTTATTTCTTTGTCTTTCCGTTGCTCTTTTCCCATCAAGTTCGCCAGTTATCGCCAGGTGTCAAGTTTATTTGTCCCCATATCTTCACTGTATACTCCTAATTTCTTTAATACACCTGTTTCATGTGTTTCTTGAAGGACTGCCTCACTTGATTTTTTTTTTTATCTATCCATGATGTTCTTTGCATTCACCTGCAACCGGTCCTTGTGTTAATTCCCCGTGGTGGCTTCAATAATCTGTGCCCTATAGTGGGTCTGGAATTCAGTCCCCATTTGAAGATGCGGGTGTAAATCCGAGAAATTTGATCTAGGAATCATTTTCATGCGGTAGCTCTTGAAATTAATGTGGTCCTAGAAATCAGTCTTGAGTAGTAAGTCCAGAATCAGTCCTCTAAAGAAAGTTCCAGAAGCAGTATTTTGTAGTGAGTCCGGGAATCAATCCAATGCAGATAGTTCGGGAATCAGTACCGAGTGATAAATCGGGCGCAAGATCTCATGTAGTGAGTTCTGAAAGCAACCCAGTATATTAATTTCTGGAATCAATCGTTTGTAGTGAACCTGATAGACAATGTTATGTAGTGGGTTCGGGAATCAATCGCTCTTAGTGAATGTGATAAGCAATCCAGTGTAGTGAATCTGCTAATCAATTTCCTGTAGTAAGTACGATTAATCATGTTCCAGGTGTGAGTCCGGGAATTAATTCAAGTGATGAACACATTCAGTATTTTTGTGTTCATTATAGCTCCAGCATTCACTATTTGTGACAAGGATATTTTACAGACAAATCGTGGGTATGTTGCTGCTCTTTTCTGAAAAGAAAAGGAACGAAGAAAGCAGCTTGGCATCTTACCTATTTCTGCAATGCACAATCTGACACTTTACGTCCATACGTTAGCATCTGGCATGGGAATGCATGTGTTATTACCAAGTCAAGAAAACATCCACATTTATTGTGACTTCCGGTTCCTAACATGGCGGATAGGTGGCTAAGCTGTTAAGGCCTCTGGAGTGTTTATGCCTGTGGTAGCCACAGGTTGTTGTTTGCTTACACATTTTCCTCATGTTGGACTGGTAGTGCATGGCTCCGTCGACCTGCTACTGAGTTAAGTGCGTGGAGCAACACAATGGGCTGTGAATTTCGTGTGGAGCCGCTTTCACATCTGTCCCCGGTTGTTTGTAGTGTGAAATGCATGCTCAGAAAAACTGCGACCGCTAGGTCGCTTAACTTACTGGGTCGCCTTATGCAATAATGTTTTCTAGTAACTGCTGCTTCCATCGACTATGAACTGTATGTTTCGTGGCAGACTTTTATGTTGGAATTTCTGGCAACGGCATTATGCATAGTATACCTGAGTGAGTTGTTGGTTTGTCGAGACTCCTATCTGTTCCACTTTTCACAGGCGGCAGCGAGGAGCCTTTTATGTGATATTCACTGGCACAGGAACGGAGTATAATGAGGCGACCCTATGGTGTGAAGTTGGAACCTGGACAAACTAACTAACTAACTAACTAACTAACTAACTAATTAACTAACTAATTAACTAACTATTACTAATTGAAGAAAACATACACATTCACTTTGAACAAACCTCAGAGTCAGCAAAGACACAAATGTTGGTGGACACAGTGGATGGTGGGCGGTCTCGGGAATCCACAACTATAGTCCCGTACAGAAACGCTGGGGTGTCAGGATGTGACAGCTGGACAGATTTCTTTGTTGCAGCTGTTTGTGAGAAGTGAATGAACAGCTGACTTACATAAAAACTTCATTATAATAATCTCTCATGAATTACAATTCACCATATACTTAATTGACAGCCTTATACGTATAACATGGGTTGTGTGGAATTTTCGGCGACGTATTTGCAATGGGCAATGAATATAAATAGAGACAGACAGACAGACAGACAGACAGACAGACAGACAGACAGACAGACAGGCAGACAGACAGACAGACAGACAGACAGACAGACAGGCAGGCAGGCAGGCAGGCAGGCAGGCAGGCAGGCAGGCAGAGAAATAAATACAGATTAATTAAATATAACGTCGCCCAGAATAGCACAAAAAAGAAGCACAACAGAGTCGGCTAAACCAAAATCAAGTCCCGTAGCGGAAATCTACCATGGAGATGTGGAGCATTAGGACGACCACACTTTGTAGGCATGAGGGCAATGACAATGTGGGTTTGTAGAAGCCAAGGGCACAGTAAATGCTGTGTCTATACTTAGAGCGTTCCATAGAAGTTAACAAAGATCTATATATTTGCTTTACTGACTATACAAAGGCTTTCAATAAAGTGAGACATGTCGACATGATAAGGTTGCTTCAAGATCTACAAATTGATGGAAAAGACTTTAGACTTGTAAACAACATATATTGGAAACAACAAGCTGCCATAAGAATTGATAATGAAGTAGGTCAATATAAGCCTATTAAGAGAGGTGTGAGACAGGGATGCGTATGTCTCCAGATCTGTTTTTCCCTGTACAGTGAAAATATTTTCAGAAATATTGAAGATATGAAAGGAATCAACATTGGGGGACAATACATCAATAACATTAGATATGCAGATGATACAGTCTTGATTGCAGACAATGAACATTTAGTAGATGCGGTTGTTGCACACAGTAAACAACTAGTGTTAGAATTGAAATGTAAGAAGACACAGATTATGGTCGTCACTAGGATGGAATAAATACCACAATGTAATATACAATATGAGCATATTCATAAAAAAGTGAATGGGCATATTCATAAACAAGTGAATCGGTACATCTATCTCGGGACAGTCATAACATCTGATGGGACATGCCTTGAATAGATTAGAACAATAATTGTCATTGCTAAGGTAGCCATTTGCAAAATGAAAAATATACTGACCAATAAAAAGAGTGTTGATGTGCTACATAGAACCTGTACTTTCATATGGATGTTAAAAGTGGACAATAAGCAAACAAGCTGAAAAACATCTGATAGCTGTGGAAATGTGATTTCTGAGGAAAATGCAGAGAATACCATGGACGGAAAGAAAATCCAATGAACAAGACCAACAAGAAACAAATGAAGATCGTAAACAGATTAGAGACATTAGACAGGACGCAGGGGTGTTTCCAAGGCACCAGGGCCGGGATCTATACTGGCCAAGACCTGCTGACACGTCCACGCCGTGCGTCCTGGGCAACAGGTACCTCGGGAACCTGGCTAACATCAGTAGGATCGATGATTCCTCCGAAGTCGGAGAGTATCTGCTTGCATGGCGAGGAACCACCAGTCATCACATCAATAAGCCAGACATGGGACAACGGATACTCACGCAAACCTCAGGTCCGGTATGATATCTCATTGATGTTGGACAACAGGATGTATTCATCCGACATACAGGACTTCACGCTGGAGATCACAGCCAGCGAACACAAGCAAGCAAGCAAGTAGAGACATTAGACGTAGACAGTCAACATTTTTTGGGCATGTCGAGAAGAAATGAATTGGAGAACTTGGCGACAACTTGCAAGATCGAAGGAAAGAGATCAAGGGGAAGACCAAGAAGTAAATACCTGGATGGCTTGGCCTCGTGGCATGGTCGAGACAGAAACACGGAGCTGATCCACGACTCTGGTGATCGAGTGAGATAGCAAAACATGACCGCCCACGCTTATCGGCAAGGCACATGATGGATGGATGGAGTGCAGTGACAAATAGGTGGTCAGACTTTTTCTCCCGTAAGGGGCTTCGAGAGTTGACATTGAATTCTCGTCCGACTTGACTCATGTCATTGTTAGCGCAACGCTCTAGTACCCGCTAAGTGCGTGATAACGTGACATGACATGCGCAGTGACAGTTAGAAGACTGCATAAGTGTGAATATCAGTCGCGTTAGCGATGTTGAAAGGGAACTGCGATGATGCCATGAGTACGGTCGGACGAGGAATTGACGACTAGGCTCGTCATCTGTTACGTGTGGTGTTGAGAGATTGGCTACCTATACCCCAATGTATTTAGGCCCACAAAATGAGCCTTCATCAGCAACAAAGACAGGGCATCTGGCTTATGACTGGGAGACATTTGGAAAGACACGTATCTGCGAGTGTAAAGCCACTGTGTGATTATGATATCCAGCATAACATTTCTCACACCTTTGAGAATGCTTGTATCCGTCCATTGAAATTTGGTTTACTGTGAATATTTAGACACATTGTTTTTCGATTCCTGGGTACAACTTAATGCACACTGAGAACCATTGAGTGATACAATTACCTGTCACGGCAGTGGCGGCCTTGTTGATTTCATTGACTGAAGACTCCTCAAAGTCTAGTCCAAGGTCAGTGATGGTTATAAACGCATAAAAGGCTCCACCATACGCCACGTCAACTTTAACCCAGCCATGACCTTCAACTTTTATGTCCACATCTGAAGTGAAATTATTGAATACAGTAAATGTCACTGGGTTCAATTGTTAACTATCGTCAATTATTATTTCTTTTCCGCGTTTCCATCCTGTTTCAGGATATTGCAGTCAACACCAGCATCATTCAGCTGTATGTTGATTCCAAGGCTAGATTACGCTCATCAGCACGCCACGACTTTCTGAGCCACCGGCTCCATACTCTCGTAAGTCACTGGCGCGACTTGAACCCCTTCAGATTCTCGTGCGCTCACGTCAACCACGAGAGTATTCGGGGTTACGGAGAAAGCTGCAAAATACCTCAGCCAGGGAGACCGGTGAATTATTATTATTATTATTATTATGATTATTATTATTATTATTATTATCATCATCATCATCATCATCCTCTTCCTCCTTCTCCCCCTTCATCTTCTTCTTCTTCTTCTTCTTCTTCTTCTTCTTCTTCTTCTTCTTCTTCTTCTTCTTCTTCTTCCATCTAGCTGTTGAGAATAGCTCATCGATATATTCAAGTCAAGCGCTATGTAGCCGTATTCATGTTTTGTTGGAGTTCGGAGCGACAGATGTCTACCGGTTAAAAGAGCCAAGCTCACGCCAACGCGACTCAGTTAACTTTGACAACATGCATGACAGTTTAAGATCATTCTGTTCTTTGCTTGCATTATGAGTCCATACTCCGTTAGTGTTTTTTTTTTCCATGAGCGGGTATGGGTACTCAGTGTATGTAGAACATTATCAACATCATCGTGTATTGTTCCCAACGGAGCAGACTATCGTCTTCTTCCACAAACATCTCTTCCATTCCCGAGACTCCTGGCGAGCTAAGGAGTTCGTGCTTTGTGCGACGCTTTCAGTACTTCGAACTAGGAGAGACCGAGTCACATGCGTTAAAACTCACATGCAGTCACTCGCGCTATCACACCACATGCGTTAAAGCTCTGTGAATTAAGTCGGCCTTCTTTCCTTTTAAACCTTAAACATTTCCACCCTGGGTGTTTGTGTGTGGGTGTGTTTTATTCCTTGTAAAATATATTTTCCACTGGTGATCATATTGTAAGCCAACCCAGGATGTTCTCCCTCTGTCGACCTATATCTCTAGTACCCGAGATCTTTACTGTTTTCACAAACGCCTCCCGACTCTCTATCTCAACACGTGACCATACATGACTTGTGTCCTATTGTCACCTGTTGTCCCTGGGGTGAGAGGAATCAACAAGCACACTCTTTTAATTCTATATCATCAGCCTTGGAATCTAGTTTACCTTTGTCTACACAACCCCTTCGATCTCTGGATCACTCTCTCTCTCTCTCTCTCTCTCTCTCTCTTCTCTCTCTCTCTCTCTCTCTCTCTCTCTCTCTCTCTCTCTCTTCTTACCACGGGACAATACCCCTCTTCATATTCCTCCAGAACATACCCACACAACACTGGCTTCTAACAAATGATAAAATAATTTAATAAAGATGTATGTGTATAGAACTTCTGTAGTATAGTCTATTGTGTATGTGAGATGAGACCAGTTAGTTTAGAATCTTTCATCATATTGTCCGGCCATACCACATCACAACACAGCAAGTTCAGAGGGACCTCACCATATGAAGCGTCTCTCCGGCCAGGGGTCGACTTCTTCCAGTTGATCGTGGATAGTCCGGGTGCCTGGTTATTAATGCTGAATGTGATAGAAAACTATCACTGAGTTCGGCACACACGGTGTACCTGATACTTCACTGAGAATCCTGTGACCTAGGAACAATGGCACATTTCTCACACAATCCCTAAAAAACTGATGGTGTCTGTTCGAGTACCTTCTTCCTATCTATTTGGAAAATGCTACTGATTAATTCTGTTCACCATTCTAACTTCTCCACATAATAATGTCATAGTCCAGAGAAGTAATTACAGTTAACTAAACTCCGCTGTTTTAGGAACTCAGCTACTGACAAGCCATTCGTTCACTGTACGACAACCTTTGTTCAGACGAGACTATGCTTTTGCAGACCCTCCTTATGGCAGAGGCCATTTAACAAATTTCCCTCGGTGTTATTGTCATTGTCCACCTCTCTGAGTTGTCCTTACGTTCTCAGGCACAGTAGAACCTGTCGAAGAGAGAACATCCAGTGAGAGAAACCCGATTCAGACCTACTATATGTGAGTGTAGGCCGAAGGCCGTACTCAGATATTTATATCCTGATCAATATAGAACTAAACTCTGGCATAAGGCAGAAGAGTTCATCACACTGGCCTGAGACGTGGTCAGAAAAGGAAGAGGGAAAGCGAAGAAAGCCCAGTAGACACCCTACCGGAAAGATCCTACCATTGATATTTCCCTTCCCCCCCCCCAACCCCCAACTACTCTCAATCTCACAGAATATAATCCCATGACATTGGTCTTAACCTGCTGAGTTAAACGATATATCACTCAATCTAGTTTAAACAACGCCTCAGCCTGCCGCTGCTGACGCTTCTATAATAATATGTTCCTACAACGCACCATCACTACGCTCGATCCCTAATCTCTATCAATTAGATACCTTATGTAAGCTATTCCGTTCTCGAATTGGAATCACAAATTCACATCATGGACAAATGTCCGTTGCCTTTAAACAACACGGGACACTGTGGTTCCTTTTCTTATTTAGACTGGAACAGCAGAACATGCCCTTTCGATTCAATATATCCCGCACACTGATTGTAAACTGTTTTTCTACTGCCGAGAACTGTCTGAATCACGTCACTGACTTGGCTAGAATACAAGCGCCGATAGACTCCCTTTCTTTCATCCTCGGATCGGGGTAAACAATATTTCGACGGTCCCCTTTTGATCAGGGAAATGTTCCCTTGTACTCAAAGAATTTTGGCCGGTGTTTGATCAGGGCAAATCTGTCCCAACAACAAAGGGTTGCGGCGGCCTAGAAACGACTGTCTCTGACAATCCATCATTCTGATCGGCATCTCCAGTAATTCCGTGACACCTATCTTCATGGAGATAATTAAATGTCTTTATGAAAGCGCCTCTTGCCACACTTGGAGTTTGGTCTTCTTAGTTTGTATGGGACTATGCATTCTGCGTTGCAACCATATCGTTGTGGCTTATGGTGTTTTTCTACCCTTTTTATATAACGTTTATAATTCAAGGAAACAGCCATAACTTACTATTTCTTGTTTTTAAAGACTGTGTGCTAACAATTTCTTTTCGATTATTAAAGCGAATGAAAAACATAACCTTCGTTATTGACTACACAGAATCAATTTATAACTTACTCATTGCAAGTAAAGTATCATAACTGACCAAAGTACTTTTTACTTTTAATAGATTCTGTATTAGCTAGTGCGCACAGTTTTGGCTTTATGTTTCCTGATTTCACATCAAAACACCTTACACCTGCACACCCTTCCTGAGCACGGAAGCTGCGCACATGACCGTTAGCTCTCCATTTATATGGAAATGGTTATTTATGCGTCCTTATAGATATTTATATGGACAATTGCCGTGGTAGACAATAGAAATTCTAGCTCAAACTTGCCAACCTCAAGCGCACACACAGTTGTATGGTCAGCTTAAAATTACTGTGGTAGACATTTGAAATTACTGTGCGAATGTGTATATTTCAGCTTCACGGATTTATCTAATTAGTTTACTTTATGTTGTGTGATTTTTGCAGTATATGTACTTGACGAGATGCAACGACATATACCAGATAATAAAGTGTGCAACCTATTGTTTGTATGTTCGTTATTTAATTTCACTACGGGAAAACAATATTTTTATATATTTTGTATGTGTGTTTTTATTTCCAAGTTATAATGTTTGTTCCTTTTGTTCTCTGTGTGCTGTTTCTGAAGACGGTACTGTAATGTCGGATTTATGTGTTCTGATATAGCTTATTTATTACATTTTATTATTATTATTATTATTATTATTATTATTATTATTATTATTATTATTATTATTATTATATGCGCTAGCGAAGTTGACAGCGAACTGCACTAGTACATTTATGATCACGTTTGGACGCGGGTCCGAGGCCTAGTCTAAACGCTTGCCAGAGTGATGGAAAATTGTTCATCTATTCCTTCTTGCTCTCTGGCTTACAAAATTAGATGGCCCTATCACATCACACTTCCATTAAACTGCTTCGAGATAGATTTATATTTATTATTATTTATTTGTGTATTCTTCATGTTTAGTTTCCTCACTAAGATTTTGTTGACCTGACAACGATCGTTGTAAGGTGTCTGTGATTGTTGTCTCTCTTTCGCGGATCTACACGTATCTATTTGTTTTATTTTGCATTATTACTTTATATATGTTATCCTTCCATACACTTATTTACGATTCAAAAACATTGATATACAGTATACTTTATCAATTACTTTTTTTTAGATAAACATAATTTCATTGTAGAGCAGTGTCTAATACTATTCTGTTCATATTTAAGTCTTTTGAATGCTTCTATAAATTTCACCTTCCGTTATTACATATATATATATATATATATATATATATATATATATATATATATATATATATATATATATATATATATATATATATATATATAAGAGAGACTGTATGTTTGTGGTTGGGGATGTATTTGCTGCGTTCGATAACGGTACATCCGATTGAGATGAAATTTTCTACACGTCTTCCTTTCATTCCAGTGCAACCAACTGTAATAGTTTCTTAGGGGGCAATCATCTATTTACTTACTAAAATTTCATTTCGTAATTACATGACTTAACATAAGAAATATTCTATAAAGGGATATAACTTTTAGTAGCATTGATATATCTTAGGTTAAGTCCCCTGGCTAAATCAAATCAAATCAAAAGCTATAGCTAGCTAGCTAGATAGATAGATAGATAGATAGATAGATAGATAGATAGATAGATAGATAGATAGATAGATAGATAGATAGATAGATAGATAGATAGATAGATAGATAGATAGATAGATAGATCTGACCCGATAGATAGAGAGGGTGGGATAGACGGAGGGAGAGACGTACGGGCAGACAGACAGACAGACAGACAGACAGACAGACAGACAGACAGACAGACAGACAGACAGACAGACAGACAGACAGACAGACAGACAGACAGACAGACAGTCGGGAACGGGAACTTATATAACTACTTATATGAATTAAATGAGATGCTCCCCACCAGGGACTGGGTGAAGCCGGGCCGGGACAGACAGACAGACAGACAGATAGTCGGGAACGGGAGCTTATATGACTAATTATATGAATTAAATTAGATGCTCCCCACCAGGAGCTGGGCGAAGCCGGGCCGGGTCAGACAGACAGATAGTCGGGAACGGGAGCTTATATGACTACTTATATGAATTAAATGAATTAAATTATTTATGTCTGACTACAATGGATACAACTATCTCGGAACAGTCATAACATCTGAGAACAGTCATAACATCTGAGAACAGTCATAACATCTGAGAACAGTCATAACATCTGAGAACAGTCATAACATCGGGAGGTGCCTTGAAGAGATCAGAACAACAATTGTTATGGCGAAAGTTACCTTTAGCAAGATGGAAAAAAATACTTCTTCTTCTTCAGCTTTCCGAGCCATTGAGGTTCTTTGATGCAAATACAATCCGTCTCCATTCGTCTCTCTGGTGGAACTTCTCTTGCCAGTCGTTGATTCCAAGTGCTTGTAGGTCTGTACATTTATTATCTCTCCACCGTCTTCTTGGTCTACCTCGGGGTCTATTTCATTTATTTCCTGAGTGTAAGTGAGTTTTGTTTCCCTATTATCTTCCATTCTTTCTATATGCCCCAGCCATTGTAGTCTATTGGCCTTCATGATACCAGTGATTAGCGGGGACTTAAACAGATCATAAATGTCTTCTTCTTTTCCACTCTCCACTTTGTGTATCCCTAATGGGTCCAAAGATGCGTCTTAAAATTTTGTTCTCAAAGGTTTGTAACAAGGCTTCGTCTCCTTTCGTTGTACTCCAGGTTTCAGAGCCATACAGCACAACTGGTCTGATCAGTGTTTTGTATATTGTGATTTTGGTGTTACGAGATAGCGCCTTTGATTTTAGTAGATGTTGTAGTGCATAGTATATCTTATTTGGAAAAAAAAAAAATTAAGAAAAAAAAATACTAACCAATTAAAATATACCATTAATATCAATGGTTAGATACGAATTATATCCGAATTCCATAGTTGTAGGTTTAGGAGTATGATAGAACTGGCTAAGGAAGTCACATTTTTTTGGTATGGGGATGTGTAGTTGTTCATTCCTCGGCGTGAACTTGTTCCTGTAGCAAGGCGTCGACGTGATTTGGAGGTGACAGGTTCGAATCCTAGTCGGTAACTATAATCTTCAATGTTTATGCTGTCTAGAGAGTCCTTTAGTCCTCTACTTTCTTCTTCTCACTTCTATGAGCGCCAAATAATACTATGTGTTTGTAATTAAGAACTGTCTTAATGGCCTCAGAAAGTTCCCCAATTGATTTCCTGTGTAATATTTCACAAGGAATAAGTATCTCTATCACAAGGAATAAGTTTCCTTTTCACCAGAAAAGAAATTATCTCTGCCACAATAAAGTAGATTTAGTTGCAAAATTACCCCATAAGATTATCGCAGGTGTTCTCATATTCTCATGTTCGCATTTGACATACAAATAACGTAAACATTTACACATAAGGCGAAATTACGAAGGTATCGGACACATTGACAAAAACATTAGACAACAAATTAGAAAGAATCATGAAAGTAATGTTGGTATTCGATAAATTTTATAAGATCCCGCAATTCTCTCTAGTCTGTAAACATTCTAAATCATTCTTAATTCGTCAAACTTCATACCGCGATCCCTAATGTTTAATTATGATGCGGTCATTTATAATCGTTAAACACCATGCAACAATCCCTAATCTTCAAGCACGATGCAAGACTCCTAATTTTCAAATATCTTTGAGCATAATGCACCCTAAACTTCAAACATGATACAGCCATCCCTAACAATCAAACATGATTCAACCATCCCTAATCTTCAAACATGATAAATCATCCGTAACCTTCAGACATGATACAACCATCCCTAATCTTCAAACGTGATACAACTATCCCTAATCTTCAAACATGATACAACCATCCCTAACCTTTCAAACATGATACAACCAACCATTATCTTCAAACATCATACAATCACCCCCTATTTTCAAACACCCTGCAACAATTCTTAATCCTCAAACACCCTGCAACAATTCTTAATCATCAAAAAACGCACTGCAACAATTCCTATTCCCCAAAAGCCTTACAACACATCATTATTTACAAACAACCTGCAACAATTCTTAATCCTCAGTCCCCCTGCAACAATTCCTAATCCCGAAACGGCCTGATAACAATTCCGAATTCTCAAACACCCTGCAACAATTCCTAATTCTCAGTCCACTGCAACAATTCATAATTCTCAAACACCCTGCAACAATTCATAATTCTCAAACACCCAGCAACAATTCATAATCCAGAAACACCCTTTAACAATTCCTAATTCCCAGTCACCCTGCAACAATTCATAACTCTCAAACACCCTGACAATAATTTCTAATCTTCAAACGCACTGCAAAAATTCCAAATCCTCAAACGCCCTACGACTATTCATAATCCTCAAACGGCCTGCAACAATTCCAAATCCTCAAACACCCTGCAACAATTCATAATCCTCAAACGGCCTACAACAATTCACAATCCTCAAACGCCCTACACCAATATCAAATTTTTAAACGGCCTACAACCATAACTAATTTTCAACACGACAACATGGCACATTCCTGGTAACAGATGTCGTGTGACGTCTGGTCGGCCAGACACTGGCTTTACAAACCTGTTGCAACAACAAAGGAAGGTACACTTTCAAATCTGACACGTCCAGTTTTCAGATAGTCACCGCTCTCCACACTGACAAACGCCTTGACTATCCCACATAGGACCTGGATGTTGACCTGCGTCTCCGGGTAGGTTATCGGACGTCGTACAAGACCCTGAGAGACAGTTACACAAATATGATATGTGCAAGACCATAGGAGACAGTTTTAAAATTAGGATATGTACAAGACCCTGAGAGACAGTTATACAATTAGGATATGCAACCATGTTTCCCATGTAGTCATGGGATATTTTAAATGAAACTTGGTTCCCAGGTCGACCTAGCCTAAAATGGGTACCTGGAAATATCTTGGAAAGTAAAGGAGGCCATATGGATACTGATCACCACGTCACCTATCGAGTACCGATTGGTCTGTAAACATTTGGGTTTAGAATCATATGTCCAATGCACGTAAAGTTGTGTGAAATGGTACTTTTCTTAATCACTGACTTTGAGAGCCATGTTTTGCATAGAGTAGGAAATGCATTCGTATTTCTGTATATGGGAATCCCCTTAATAATTATTAGATAGTATGTTAACTACGGGATTCTCATGATAATTATGGGATGGTATGATAACTACGGAATTCACGTGATAATTATGGGATAGTATGCTAACTACGGGAGTCATTGTAGTATAGGAGCTAGCACATTTACCTGACAACCTGCAGGTCAAAGGTTTAAATTTGCATTGTAGTCGGTTTTTGAAACTTGTATACGCTCTCGTGTCGATACTGTCTAATATGGGTACCAACAATTATTTGGGAAGCAAAGGCAGTCCGCGGTATATTGACCACATCGCCCCTCGAGTGTCGATTGGTCGTTAGAACATTGTGGTTTGACAGCACATGCCCAATAAATCTTAAAATGTGTTAAATGGGTTTTTGCTGTTTAACTTTTGGGGTCGTTGGGAGTGTGGATAAATGGACTGTTGCTGATTTGTTGTGTATTAATTTCTTTTTTCATTTGTCTGATCTGAAGCAGACCTTGGCCATTGATGTCACGCCAATCCATATGTCCACCTGCATTAGAACTGACGTTGGTGCTGGTGTCATGAGTGGCCCAGCTGTTTAAGCTTCTCGCGTACTTCTTTCTCTGTTTATCTGTCTCCTTCTTCTTCTCGCGCCTAGTATGTTCCAACATAAGCTGATTTCTTTATATCAGTTTCTCTGTTTATATCCTCCATAGATTAAATTTCATTTATTTTATGCTTTTTATGACTGATCATGTAATATCTGCAGATCTGAACTCTGCGTTGGTTTTCTTCTTTGTCCACGACATTCTCAACCTTCTTCTAAAACACATATCCACTCCCTCCAGTTTCTTTGCTATTTCATTACTCATTGTACGGCAAACTCATCAGCAGAGAATAATAATCCATAATCAACTTACCAGTAATCAGATAACACAGGAACACACGTGTATTGTTAGTCGCTCGTAAAGACTAGAGCATGCACTTTATAACATACAAATTAAAAGCAATACTTACCAAACGGAATTCGTACCTGTCACCAATTCACACAACAAACAACAGTGATGGCTGATGACACTATATAGAAGACTACAGATGACAATCCCTCTCGCAGGCTTGCCCATACTCTTCCCCTATTTCGTTTTCTTGTTGATTGCAGATAACGCCCTTTCTAGTTATATTATTGTCAAGTATTCTCATTGTATGTCTTGTCCAGTGTCAGGGTCTTCACTTCTTGATTCGGTGGTATTTGTTTAGTTCTCTCTAAGTTCTACATTGATTATTCTGTCTTTCCAGTTTAATCCTTCTATTTTACACGGGCAACAGTTAATTAATTATTGTAGTTTATTTGTAATCTTATAACTAAAATACCTTACCTAAAAACATGTTGTTCTTCTTGTCACCCGTGTCTTGTGGCGTTGACAATCATATCCTCTGTTTCGTGTGCTGAAAACCATTTCTGATACTGATTGTCAAAGACTCGACCACATCCCCTCCGCCAGGGAGAGCGGTCAATCCTGGAGGGACCAGGAGGAGATGCGGTGCCCGAGGCAAGAGCAGGGGAGATGAGGGAATAGTGGAAGGTTAGCCACTCCCTCATGATACACGCAGGCGGTGTGCAGAGAGTTAGCACTCTAATCACGATACCACCACACCTCATGAAGCCAGAGCACAGTTGAGTAGACACTCAACAGGCCACGTTTTGCCAGCAGCGTGCGATGTGAGGTAACACGCACGAAGGAGAAGGTCACCCCCGCGTGGTGTGTAACCACGAGAGAGATGTTCGGCAGACGGGAGACTGGACTTGGGGCGTTCACGTCGTTTAGAATAGCGTTAGGAGTTTTATGTTCACTAATAGATAGAGTTAGCATAGGGTTAGCAGTTTGTGTTAGATAATTCTGTGACTGTATATTGTGTATTGCATTAGCGACTGTTTACCGCTTGTAAGCGAGCCAACGGCAATAAAATGGACCATGCATTTTGCCTCCCACACGACTTGCAAGTTGTCTTGTATGGGTGTGTGAGAAGTACCCGATGATGCCTGTCAGTTAAGTTGTTGACAGGCCAGGGTAATTGTGGTGTCAGAAGTGAAGCTTGAATGTAATATTCAAGCTACTCCACTCGTCCACGAGGCTCTAGACTAGGGTTTAATTTGTGTAGTGACGGTAATTTGTGCAGACGAGAGAAATTTGCAAGCTAGAAATGTGCCTATCGTGACGTATTAAACTGTTTAATTGTGTTTATGAATATTTATTTAGTCAAAGTATGTATTCATCAAAGCTGTAAGTATTAATATTCTTGTTTTCTTATATTTATTTATATATTTACCTTTTGGTGAGAAATGAGTACCGAAAATGATTCACGGCGGAGCGATACAAAAGCCAGCCGACAATATCGATTTTTCATCGCGCTGTGCTGTGACGTCAGATGATTGACAAACAGTCGTCTGGGCTCATTAGCATACAGCAATCAAGTGTATAGAGAATTGCTAAACAGCTGCTCGCCTGAATCGGTACGTTATATCATTTAATATTTATTTATTTCAACTACTAAAGGAATATATTTATTTATTTAAACATTATGATGTTATTTTTATTTCTTTAAAAGCAGATATGCATATTTTCGGTCATATTTTCTCTATGTTTACCGTCACGATGGAACTATTTTTTGGCCAGGCAGATGATACTTGCCTGCACAACACGTACAGAAATTAAATAGATTAGTAACGTAAGGCAATAACTGATAGAGCAAAGACAGGACATTGACATTTAATTTATTTAATACATATTCTAGTTGTTCGTGAACCTGTGTGTCATTGTCTAAGTCATTGTCCTTAGGGGTCGAGGTTAACATATCGTGTAATAGGCCTGATTACTACGGCCCTGCATATCAAAGGGCGTACTACACCTGATTACGGCCCTGTGTACCAAATATTGCGTCACAACCAATAAGTGAAAGTTGATGACGCAACACAAGAGGGGCGGGTGTGTGTCAAAGACTCGACCACATCCCCTCCGCCAGGGAGAGCGGTCAATCCTGGAGGGACCAGGAGGAGATGCGGTGCCCGAGGCAAGAGCAGGGGAGATGAGGGAATAGTGGAAGGTTAGCCACTCCTCATGATACACGCAGGCGGTGTGCAGAGAGTTAGCACTCTAATCACGATACCACCACACCTCATGAAGCCAGAGCACAGTTGAGTAGACACTCAACAGGCCACGTTTTGCCAGCAGCGTGCGATGTGAGGTAACACGCACGAAGGAGAAGGTCACCCCCGCGTGGTGTGTAACCACGAGAGAGATGTTCGGCAGACGGGAGACTGGACTTGGGGCGTTCACGTCGTTTAGAATAGCGTTAGGAGTTTTATGTTCACTAATAGATAGAGTTAGCATAGGGTTAGCAGTTTGTGTTAGATAATTCTGTGACTGTATATTGTGTATTGCATTAGCGACTGTTTACCGCTTGTAAGCGAGCCAACGGCAATAAAATGGACCATGCATTTTGCCTCCCACACGACTTGCAAGTTGTCTTGTATGGGTGTGTGAGAAGTACCCGATGATGCCTGTCAGTTAAGTTGTTGACACTGATGTTCCTCCATGCCATAAAGTCGAGCATCTTTTCTCTTGGCTTCCCCCTGCGTCTCTTGCTATTCAACTTTCCCAAAAAAATGTACAAGCAGTTTATTGAGACACTTACCCTATCTATGACGTACCGCCCCACGGACAGACATGCATGCCCGCACATGGTTGAGTAGCCCTCGTTATGAAGAAATATGGTTGCAACATCTGCTTCCGGGTTGTCAGGAACAACAAACAAGACAGCGTACATGTCAAAATGTCCATGAGGCTCGAGGATGACAAACTTGCGATAGTGGTCGTAGCTAATTTTGGATGTAAAGTGTTACATGAGTTAAATTTACCGAGGAGAGTATATGATGATACTTAACGTAAAACGTAAACACGAGTTAAGTTAGTTGCACTATCCTTTACGGGTCTCCAGCAATAACCAACGCGAGGCGGTCTGCTTCCAAATCGCGCGCAGTTGTGTTTCGAACGCGGTATGTGGGATTAGGAATTGCATTCGTAACTCTTCGCCACAGAGTGAAGTACAAGGCAATCATCATGATCGTGCAGCCGGTCCTGTGCAGAGCGTCGCTTTAATCGAGGTTCCTGAAAAAGGTTCTTGAACTTGTGCAAGCTCCCTTGCCTAGTTCATTTTCAAGCCCAGAATATCGTCAATGCCTAGCGGCCATCTTCAGCTTCTGATTTTTCTTCCAAGAGTCATGCCATTCATCATTTTTGGTTCCATTCCACTGAGGCCATTAATGTGTCCACATTATTTAATTTTCCGATTTATAATGCACTTTGTTAGCCAGTTTTCTTCGATGTTCAGTTGAGGTTAGTTGAATTGAGTCAAGAACCGTCAATATAGCACTCGGGACGTTCCCATATGTGCTCATATGCAACATTCAGCGAAGAGTCCCAATACCAGTAGCAGTCAGATTATGTGTCCGACCCTGCCCTTTCCTCGATGACAGATTTTAATAAATTGGCAGTAGTTTTTACAGCGCAATCATAACGCAGAAATAGCGCTGCACTGAAAAGAAATATAAAGTTTCTCTGAAAAACTACAGTATTAGCTTTGAAAACAGTGGGAACGCTTCAGTTTATCGCTCTGCCTGGCGTAGTGAAGTATTTGCCACGGATGATGTGAGAGGTTAAACATAACGGAAGTCACATAGAGATATACTGTATGAATACGCTTGCATAGTACACAGTTAGTAATCGTCTATCCTAAATCAAGGAAACGTTTCCTGACTCAGATTTCCTATCTCAGAATAAAAATTGCTTGCACAGTACCGAGTTAGTACTTCTCTATCGTAAATAAAGGAGACGTTTCCTGTCTCAGATATGCTACCTCAGAATAAAAATTGGCAAATGAGATCCTTGTTAACAAAACTTAAACAATACTAATAGTTGCCAAGAAGGGCGTCACACATCAGCTTTCACACAGAAGGGCGTCACACATCAGCTTTCACACAGAAGGGCGTCACACATCAGCTTTCACACAGAAGGGCGTCACACATCAGCTTTCACATAGACTGGGACATGGTATATTAATGCGATGTGATGAACTGTTTGTGACTATCCAGACGAATCATCGCTATTCCTACATAGAAAATCACCGGAGTCTGATCAATGTGTGTTAACCGGTTGATGTTTTAAGTTTACCCCGGAACCATAATCATCACCCTCATCATGTGGCGAATCCTTCACCATCTGTGCCTTGAAGGGTTGGTATGTACACAATCTGTCTTGAAGAGTCGGTATGTACACACTGTATACACCCTGTATTGAAGGGTTGGTATGCACAAACTGGGTCTTGAAGTTTTGGTATGTATATACTGTGTCTTGAAAACTGGTTTTGTACACACTGTATCTTGAAGGGTTTGTATGACAGATACCTTATTAATTCCGTATGATGAAATGGATTGGAGAACTTGGTGACAACTGGTAAGATCGAAGGGAACAGACCAAGGGGAAGACCTAGAAGCAAGTACCTGGATGGCTTGGCCTTGTGGCATGGTCGAGACAGAAACTCGGAGCTGATCCACGACTCTGGTGATCGAGTGAGATGGCAGAACATGACCGCCCACGCTTACCGGCATGGCACATGATGGATGGATGGGATGATGAATAGAACATGGAAGACGAACCAACGACACATTACACCATTAGAGAAATCCTATATGCGGACCATAAAGCACTAACAAAATCAGAAGCAGAATTACAAGACAACATAAAAAGACTAAGCGAAGTGTGTAAGGAACATAACATGAAATTTAGCATCAGTACAACAGACTATAACCAACGAAGTAAACACCAACAAAGATGCATCATAAAGAATACACACATAAACAAGTAAAAAGCTTCAGATAGTTACGAAATATAATATCTTCAAATGACAAATCAGAAGACGTAATCGACAATAGATGTAATAAGGCAAACCAACTCATTAGACAAATTTCATCAATACTAAAGAACAAACACGTATCAATGGAAACTAAGAAAACATTCTACAGCACAATCTTCTAACCAACTCTATGCTACCAATTGCAGACCTGGACAATTACAGGAAAACAAAAGAGAAAAGAACAATTACAACACCAAAACTGAGATTCCTGATAAGAATACCCAATGTATCAAGAAAAGAGAAACTTAGAAATGTTGAAATTAGAACTAAAGTGGGATTATAGCAGAGCTAGACTTCATTAGAAACCAGCAAGTCAAATGATTTGGCCATTAAACTAGATTACCAACTAACAGTATACCACAACAAGCATTGATCTAAAGACCAAATGGAAGCAGAAGAAGAAGCCGGCCACGTAAACGATGGACAGAGGGAATAGCAGAGTCCATATGAAGCTCAGTACAAGAACTGTATATAAACAGGCACTCTCCCGCTGTTTATGCTTCACCTCGACACAGCAAAGTAAAGAGGAACAATGTTTTTCTAATGGTTGGTATGCAGTGTTTTGAATGATTAACAACTTCACGGTGTATTGTCATAGTTGGTATATACATACTGTTTCTAGAATGTGTGATAGGTACACACTGTAATTTCATAGTTGGTATATACACGCTGTTTTTCGAATTTTTGATATGCATAACCGTTTTTTTTAAAAAAATACAATTCAGCTGTCACATTCTTGTATGAACATATACAAATAATAATCATATGATCTTCCGTTTCCATTGGCAAAGTGAAGGCTTATTTTATTGTTTCTTCCCTTTTGCGTGTGGGTTAGCTTTTTCTATCACCAGAAGTTCCTCATCATTAGACGAACCCACGCCGACTTCTGAGGTACTTGTAATTTACGTCCCCAAGTTAATGACTAGAAGTCAACATTTTACAAACGAACGATATAGAGATTTAACCCGCTTCACACCGGAAGTTTCACAGAGAGCACTTTTAGCCATTCGGCCATGCTTACCTCTATGAAGGATTATGTTTTGGTTATCTTTGGGTGAATTAATGTAATTAGGGACAGTGCGGCTTAGGAACAGGGACAACAGCTTTACAATTTCGACATACTGGGTTCGAATTAAGCCTAGACGATTTAGAAGCAGAACGCCTTGCGTTGACTTTCTCAATGGTATAGCCTCGGTCTAGAGAAAGCAATATTAAACAAGTAAATGTAAAACTGCAAACCGATGACAAACAGTCTAACATTGCTGGGTTGATTGCCACATCCTGTAAAGGAGATGAAACTAACGTTTAATTGTAAAGCCAAGAGTAAGTAAACTTGTATGCTGATGCTAAAGTAACACAGTGATATGCTCAGAAAATTGTTAATAATAATATGTTAGACGTTAAAGGGTTTGTGAAAGGTCAAAAGTAAAATACAATACTTCTTTCTCAAGTCTTCAATTTTATCCAGAATAGTCTTTCCTTGTGGGACAGGATATCCGGACTCCAGGATCCTGACTGGCTCCCCGCCTGTATGCATTTCTGTGGTGGTGATGACCACTTGGTGCTGCTCCTGGTTCATCATTAGTTCAGTGCTGGTCGTGGACATGATCTGTGTCTGCAAGTACACGCATTATTACAATTAAAGAGAACAAGTAAAGGTGGGTAAAAGAGGGAGGAGCCACTGTGATGCAGTTTATAGCACACGTGCCTGCCGATCCGATCCAGAGGTCACGGTTAGGGGTAGTGAACACAATTTTACAATCCCAAGGCTGGAGGCGGGATTAGATTTTTTTTCAAATTTGGTATGTCTTCTCAAGTAGACCTAGCCTACAATGAACACGATAATATTTTTTAGGAAATAAAAACCAACTGGTCTAAACATATTAGATTAGCACCAGATACCCAAAGGTGCTTGTGGCGTCAAAAGGAGACCTTGCCTTACCTGTACTCAACGCTGGTGGCACAAACTAGTTGTATACCAGTATTTCCCACGTAGACAATTTACAGCTGTGTATTTGATACGAATGTGCGTATACAAAGAGTGGTTGTGCATATACAAAGAGTGGATATACTTGAGTGGTTGTCAAATGATGCTAAAATATAGAAAAGCTCAGTTATTGATAATTTTATGGTTGGTATTATCTGTTGTGAGCTTACTGCATGTTGTGTATTTCTATTATCATTATTAATATTGTTATTGTGTCAGGTCTTAGTAAGATATGACTGAGCTACCGTATAACAGTAGACGGTATTACCTGCTTTCTTTTAGCGACGAAGTTGGGCGGCGCTTACCAAACCCGACACCCCACATTGTGGCAACGGCTTAGGGCGGAAGAGCGCAATTGGGAGGGCACAAGCCTTATCCTGGTGCGAGGAAATGCAACCTAAAGACAAAGTGTCATGGCAGGGCAGACCAGGCCCTAAGCCTTGGTTGGCGGCTGGTCTAGGATCGAAGCTCCGAAAGGCGGACAATTAGAGCATTGCTTTGCTGATCCGGCAGCTTCTGCAGCTTGTCTTGTTCCAGATGTAGAGGTGTTACCTTTCCTCTGGAGTGAACTAGGCAGGCCAAGAGAGGGATCATGCTGCATGGGCAACACATGATCTCTATATTTTAGCCCAGGCTTTGTGCTATGGAGAGGCAATAACTCCATCCCTTACAAACTATCGTCTGTCAAGACGGCAAGGTGCCAATGATAGCATATACAAAGTGACATCACTATCTGGTTGGTTGACCAGACGTTTTCATGCCAAGTTTCTCCATCCTGTACCAGTTTCCTTGCCACAGTCGTTCAAATGCCACTTTCACTGCCACAGACGTTTTATTGCCAGTTTCAATGACACAGACGTTTTCATGCCAAGATGTCTGCATGTTCCATGTCCATGTCCGTGCTGAATAACCATTGCCTTTTCTTACGTGCCTTTCATCCTTGTTGTGATTACACCACTGTGACGTCTCATATGGCCAGAGCATGTCAGTTTCCAATCCAGGATTCTAGTTATGAGACAGTTTTCTTTGATTATCATAATCTTGAATAATGCTCTTGGTTTTCTTCTTCTATGTCCATGATATTCTAAGCATTCTATTTATTTATTTTTTGTTGTTGTAATATTGACGTTCAAAACACTAGATTCTCTTCTTTAGGGGGGTTT
>JACEFZ010024295.1:20000-27949 GCA_014155875.1 Cepaea nemoralis | reverse complement strand
AACCAAGAATAAAAAGATATCCAAGGGACACTACTAGTGACACAGAAATATTATTGAAAAACAAGTGTCATCATATGTGTTCATCGCAAATTTGTCATCTATCAAGGACACATAAATCTAAAACAAAAACAACACATAAAGCTGCAGAAGTTATGCAGATACAGAAATAACACCATCAAGAAACATTCATGCAAACAAACAGTATGCAAAAAACAAACAAAACAATTGACTGCACAAAAAACAAAGTTGGAAACGATTGATACAAACAAACTGCTTTTTGCATAAACAAAAACAAACACAATTTGACTGCAACAAAATCAAAGTTAGAAACGATTGCATAAAAAAACAAACTGCTTTATTGCATGCCCAAAAAACACCAAACGATGCAGGTCTAAACCCATCAGTACAAGACTACTAGGTTAACTCACCATCCCCCAAATTTTACCATATAAAAAGCAATTTCTTCGAAACACACAACTGAACCAACAAAAGTAAACAATCACATTCACCAAGCAGTAGAATGAACAAGACAAATCACTGACACTTTTCCCTACTTTTGCTGTTAACGCAACTTCAAAACTTTACCTACCTTTCAAAATGATTTTTCACCACTATCCGATAACAAACAAATTGTTCATCATATTTACCATCTCATTCATATCCAATCAACTTTTGGGCCAAATTGAAAGAGCAAAAACATGCTACAGTTCATTAACTCCTTTTGGTGCAAATTTTTCATATAACTTGATATATGCCTATAGTAAATTTATTTTCACTCTTACATTATTGAGACTTTTTTTTTACATCGATACCTATAAAATTATGTAATATGTGCATTGTAAGATATCCGTTTAGAGGATGCAATGTAAAAATCAATTCCGGTTTCAAGATGGCGACGGACGGTCGTGTTGTTATGTGTTCGTTAACTTTTTCGCGTAGGGGATGGATTTATTCATTTCTTGCGTGTAATTGGTGTGCCATGATGTAAAACCAGGAGTTTCTACTCAAGATCTGCGCGGGTGCTACGGAGTTCGTGCATCGAGCGAAGCCATCCTTGAGTGAATTTCCAGCAGGTGTGTGGTTCTCAAAAGTCTGTGTTTACGTTTTTTCAACATGGCGGAACAACGTGTGTTTTCCGAGCGATAAGCAGTCAACATACCGAAGCGGCGTGGTAGCCGCGCAGGGAAAAGAAGCCAGGTAAGCGCGGTGGCTTTGAGACGTTTTAGACTCAAGTGTCACCGTCTAGGGACTCAGGAACATCCGTATTCTATATTGGAACTGTGTCAGTGTAAAACAACGGGGCTCTATTTTAGAAACCCTAGTTTACAGGAACGACATTGTAGCACTCCAGGAGACGAGACTGGGCGATCAGCTACTCCGAATTGCCGGCTTCAAATGTTTCTACAACAGACGACATCTGGGAACGGCGATTCTCGTTCGCGACAGCATGGTGGCGTCAGAGCTAGACATGTCCAGTTGGAACAGTGACGATATACAAATACAGGCGTTGAGAGTTCATTCCAGTATACCATTCGTGTTGGTTAATGTTTATGCCCGCAATGCGAGTGTGGACGCCCAGAAGTGGCAGTGCTTAAGTGGCATATTAGGCCACGAGAGAAATGTTATTTTCTGTGGTGACTTCAACGCTAAAGGCAGATCATGGGGAAACACTTCCTCCAATACACAAGGGGAGGAGCTCGAGACTGCACTGGAAACCATCGACCTGGTTTGTATCAACAGTGGCTGTGTCACCAGGACAGCAAGCCGTCCAGGCGATGAGGACAGTGCTATTGATCTGGCGCTAGTTTCACCTTCACTCACTACAGTGTGTAGATGGGGTGTCCTAGGACACCATGGCAGCGACCACCACCCTTGCAGCATATTGGTGGAGAAAGGCAGAACCAGGCAGCACAAGCTAAAGGTAAAGACGTTCCAGTATGACAGTACAGGGCAAGATGTGGTGAGTAAAATAAGACGTGACAAGCGCAGAACGTTTCAGGGCAGGAAAAAAAGCTGGGAGCAGCCACCGTGGTGGAGTTTCGAGGTGGAGAAGGCTTGGGTGGATAAGCGTAGTGCTGTAAGGAGATGGCAAAATGCCAAGAAGAACAGAGCTGGTCATCCTAGTCCCTGCTTGCACTTAGAAAGAGAGATGCACACAAAAGTAAGCTATTTCAAAAAACTGGTCAAGGTGGTTAAAAGCGAAAAATGGGCAGAGGTGTGTCAAAGAGTAAGCACAGACAAGTCACTGAAATTGTTCTGGCGACTACATAAAAGCATGAGTGGTGTAGTCAAGAATAAGAGCATTTCTGACTTCCAAGGTGCTGACCTCATCTGGCAGAGGACTGACGAGGACAAGGGCAAAGCCCTCTTTGAACGCTACCTTGAGCAGAGCAACCAGACAGACATGGGAGGCCGGAATCTGGCCAAGGAGGTCACCTCAGACAGATGCAAGGCCCAGAACACTTCGGATGAAGACACAGTGACAGTGAAAGAAATCAAGGCTGTGCTTCGACGATCAAAAAACAGTGCTCCAGGTCCTGATGGCATAAGATACGACGACATAAATAGGTGTACCGACAATGAGCTAGAGAAACTAGCAGACATGTACAACAACAGTATAGGGAGTGCTAGCATCAAGGAGGAATGGTTACACAGCTATCTGATTCCCTTGCCGAAGCCTGACAAAGACCACAAAAAAATTCAGGGATATCGAATTATAACCATGCAGAATACAATAGGCAAGCTGCTGGAGAAGGTAATTGCCAGGAAAATATCAAGCCAACTAGAGAGGCAAGGTGTTTTCCCACCTACCCTGGGTGGGTACCGTCCAAAAAGAGAAACCTGGACCAATGCAGCAGTCTTTGCCCATGATGTCTATGAAGGTTTCCACTCAGGCACTGAAACCGTTGCTGCAGCGATTGATCTTGAGGACGCATACAACAGAGTACCACTGGATTTTTTAATGTTTCAGCTTCTTGAACTAAACGTAAGTCCATTCCTCCTTAGTTGGATCGCTGCAGCCCTCTTCCAACGGAAAGTAGTTTTTAGATGTGGCAGTTGGACTTCGGAACCAACAACAATATATCCTGGCCTACCACAGGGATCACCATTATCTCCGGTACTGTTCAACGCCTACACAGTGAGAATCACCAGTGAGCAGATCACTGGACCTGGCAGGACATTGTCATATGCCGATGATGTTTTAGTGTATCGTCAGGGTAAGGATAGAGAGGAGGTTGCTGTGGAACTACAAACCGAACTCAATCGCATAAGTACTTGGTGTGATGAAGCTGGGGCAATGGTCAACCCAACAAAGGCAACAGTGACTTGGTTCTCGTTGAATAATCATATTGTCAACAATCCAACACCAACTGTAATGCTGTGTTCAGAGACGGTGGAAAGAACGCAGGCAATGAATTACCTGGGGATACGGTTTGATCGAAGCCTTGCTTATAATGTGCACATAGACCAGGTGATAACAAAGGCCAAGCGGGGTTTGGCAGCGATGCGGGTGATGGCGGCAGCAAACTGTGAGCAGCGCCATCTATGTCTTCTGTACGAGGGGCTGGTCATGTCTGTTTTGGAGTATGCAATGGCAATCCTGACTCTCAGCCATAAGCAGATAGAAAGGATGGAAAGGATACAGAATGAAGCTATGCGCATTATTCTTGGATGTACAAGAGATACAGCATGCAGGGCGATGCGCTACCTTCTTGATTTTCCAACCATTGAAGAGAGAATGCAAGTTTGCAGGGCACGCGCCTACCTCAGAATTAACGCAAACACACAGCATCCACTGCATAGTGAAATTAGGAAGGTGAAGGGCAGCAGGTTAAAAAGAGGACGGTCGTGGATGGGTCAAGCCGAAGACATTCTTCAACAGGTGTGTTCACTTGAGGACTTAGAACCTGGCGAGGAGTGGGTGCAAGTGCCAACAGACTTCTGCACATCCTTTTCAGTTTGCATCCAACTAGATAGAAAATGCAGACAAGAAAATCCGGCTGCTGTTGAGGCTGAAGTACAAGCGTTGATTTTCGAGAATTCGCTAGACAGTGACGCGGTCATCTACACAGATGGGTCGGTCGTCCGACATGTGAGAAGCTCATGGGCCTTTACAGCTCGGGCCGGAGGGAGAATTGTGAAGGAGGACTCTGGTGCTTTCACTGAAACCACAAGTAGCCTGACCATGGAAGTCATGGCAGTAAGTAAAGCAATAACATGGCTCGAGACACAGACATTCACTAGGGCTTGTTTCCTTAGCGACTCAATGAACATGATCAAGAGGATAGAGGAGGGGTCGATCCGAAGAGAATGGTTGCTGCCTCTGAAGCGGTCTCGGCTGGCAAAGATTAGTTTCATCTTCGTGCCAGGGCACAAGGAAATGAGCGGGCTGACAAGCTCGCAGGTGAGGCTACTGTGGAGGGCGGACGCGCCATGGACCAGGCTGACATTCTGAATGCTCTACGAGAAGTGAGACTTTTGCAAGAACCAAGTGATGACTGTGAATCTACAACAATGGCCAGACTGCGAGAGCAGAAAATTAAAAGAGGGGTGGCCAAACAAGAACACTACGCAGGAAGCCAAAGAAGATTGATAAACCAACACAGAAATGGCGTCGTTAGCCGCTACACGCTGCTGGATTTGCTGAGGAGGGGATCCGAGCACTTATGGACTGAATGGTCCGATGTGCAACGAGGATGATCTGTCGACTAACTAACTAACTAACTAAGGATGCAATGTGCAAATTGAAAACCATTTTTTCGAATCCACCCATATTGAGATTACCAAACATAGATTTACCATTTATATTAACTACAGATGCAAGTGCGATCACCATTGGAGGATGTCTGATGCAGGAATACGGACACGTGAGATACCCGATGCTGTATGTCAGCCGTAAACTGAAAACAGCGGAAATCAAGTATTCGACAGCTGAATTGGAGGCACTAAGTTTGGTTTTTTGTGTGAGTCGTTTATCTAAGTTCCTCTTAGGTTCCCAGGTCGTTGTCTTGACGGGTAAGGCGCCACTGCTGGTAATTAAAGAAGGCACGGATAATGTAATTGCCGACATACTATCACAATTACCCAATGCACCAGCAGATTAACACTATGTACATTAATTAGTGGCCATATGATAAGCTGTGATATTTTAGTCTGTTACATAAAAAAGTGTACCTCTACACTTACTGTAGAACTTTAACTTAGAAGTGTCAACAGCTGATTTAATACTCTACTTATAGCTATCACAGACATGAAACGTTGAGAACCGCTAACTATATTGGGCCACATTGGCAATTAGCAGTACATCAAAAACATTCCGAACTGTGGAGACTAACATTTGTGAAATTATTTCATCAATCACAGAACTGAAAGTTACCATGCGAATATTAATAACTGTGCATACGCGTGATTTCAATTGACTTCGAAAACTAACGGAACAGAACATCGCACATACAAGCAGCGATATACTATAACGATTACGACATATGAGAGACAACACAACAATGTGACACCAAAACGTTACCTACGAACTGTAAAACATTATTGGAACAACACACGGACGAAAGAACGACAACACACGGATCGTCGTTGGTGTTAATTAATTTAATGTTATTAGTTAAATATGTATTACATTTGTGCTTTGTTATATACATAAATATGTGAACATGTAAATTGTACATTTTCTATCATAATATGTCACAAACATTTTCATTCATAGTTAAAACTTTCTCCCAATACAATTGTGGCAATTTAATTTATAAACCATTTCTTATCACCAGTACAGATAGTACTTGACGCTTTTGAATATAGCATATCGCCAGTTTCCTTTTTCTAAGGGTGACAAACATTTACCTCAGCTTAATTTGTATATTTTAACAAATTATTATATTGAATGAAAGGTGTGCGAATCAGAGAGTGAATGAATTAAATGAGAGAGCGATATACTGAGCGGACAAATTGTACGCAAAAAGTATTTATTTTAATTTGTCTTCGTTTTGTGTGTAAAATGTAACACGTGTCTAAAATTGTGTATACATGTTTAGTGTTAGATAAAATAGGTTCACTCTAAGAATCACTGTTTGAATACCCTGTACATGCGTTACACAGATGACGTAATTCATGACAAGGGATATTCCAGCTCGTGACACTTAGAGATGTACTACACACCACATACACACAGGTAGCACACACTTTAGACATTGGGTAGGACAGACTCATAAAACTAAACACTAACAATTAAATCACACACATTTTAGAGCAAGTAACAAAGCAGTAAAGACACTAACAGGCAAACAGGAACATAAGTAGTTACTTGGGAGAAAACAAGAGTGCATATATATATTAAGCACTATAAAACATACGGAAGTAAAAGTGTATCAAAATACACATTCAGGACAAGAATTGCAGGTGTTCTTAAATAAGCCAAGACAATTTGTCTTGTTAAACCTCTCTAACACAGAGTTTAATATCTGGGTATCAAATGGATACTTGAGAAGGGCGCGGTTGCAAATACAACTAGAAGCGTCAGGGAACTTCGGTCGGATATGCATGTTTAAGGATATGGAAGAGATAGGGGCTCTTCAGCAAACACCCTGGATTGTTGTACAGGGAAATACATGAGTTAATAGTGCAAATATATAGATGGCCAGGTTCCCATCCACGAAACTACAAACACCAACTTCATGTGATCCTATGACAGAATTAGTGCCGACTAATTACCATATACTAACCCATAGAAGCGGGGGAGGGGGACCCCTGTCAGAGTCTCACATGGAGTCGGTAAGAACATAAAGATAGAAGGGAACTAGAGAAGGGACATAACCCCAATACAAGGGAGACACACTCGAATGCTCGAACAATCTAGAGCCTTCGAGAAGGTCAGTTCGCCTACAGCTCCGTGGACACGCTGACCGCGTGCCAGGACCTGTTCCACGAGAAGCTCGGGGAAAGTTACAGCCCGTGTCCGAGACACGTTAGAGGGCAGACGCCGACTGGACATCGAACAAGCAACAGGGCTTAACTTAAGGGGGACTTGATAGATTGAATACACAAGTGTATTTAGGAGTGTTACTCACTCGATAGATAGATGATAGAGTTTGTTGTAATGATTATGTATGATGGATTTGTTGTGAACTCCTATGATCATGTTTGCCACGTCGCTGGCTGCGAAAACTATTTTCGCCAGCTTACTGTAAATAAATCATGTCAGATAGTATCAGAACGGAGTTTGTTGCCTGTATGAACCCAAGTTTCATTCCCCTAGGTATCTAGGACGTTGACAGAGACTGATATCACTATATATGTTATTGTCGATCATCTGAAAATTTTATCGGCTGATTTAACAGAAAAATTGTCTGATTTGAAACAAATTGGTTTCCCAACTTGGATGATGCAGCCAATGTTAGTGGATGTGTATGATATTTCAAATATGCAGTATCAAGAAGAACTCGCAGAAATGAAAAATGATGAGTCAATTAAAACTTTATTTAATATACAAGGAGCGATGGCGTGCCTTTGTAAGGAAACCAAAATCAAATATCCAAATGCAACCAAATGTGCAAGAGAACTATTCTTACCGTTTCCATCTTCATATTTAGCTGAATGCGGATTTAATGCTATAAATGATTTGCTGCTTAAAACAAAACAAAAAGAAATCGGCTGGATATAACAAAACGGGGAGACTTAAGACTGAAGTTAACTAAATTGTAACCTGGCATAAAATCTCTTTGCAGCAAGCATCAAGCGCAAGGATCTCACTAAATTTAAATAATACATAATTACTAATAATTAAAATAATATAGACAAATCTTTCATTAAAATTATTTTGTACTTTAATTTCAGTTCTCCATTATATGTTTTGAAAATTTACTTACTGTGTTTGTTCAATAATTTCCTAGTGATCTCTTCCTAAAACCTATCATTCAAGTTTCTTTAGTGAACATTTCAAT
>JACEFZ010024295.1:0-15000 GCA_014155875.1 Cepaea nemoralis | reverse complement strand
GTACACAATTGATGTGTTCGCATGTTGGAGTAACACACTGTTGTTTCACATGTTCGGATAACACTGTTCTTAAAGAAGTAAGGATTAAACTTTGGAGTAACACACTGTTCTTTCACATGTTCGGATAACCCTGTTCTTAAAGAAGTACGGATTAAACTGTTCTGGATGTCGAATTCCTAACTGTCGTCTATATAACACAGTTGTAAGGTTAAAATGTTCGAACAATCTGCTGTGCTTATATCGCTAGTATACATAAGCGCAGGTACTACGGATATTACCAACATATGGCGTAAGGTAAGTTTGTAAACACATGTAATACTGTTCTTTGAGCACTGTTCGTAGCAATATTACTACGTGTTTAAAATACTGTCCTTCCTCATTCTAATCGTTCATATATTCATCATATTCACTTGTTAAAAATGTACTTTGAATCAACTAGACTTCGTCTTTACCACAATAAGTCACTTCTCACAGCGTTGTTTGGTTAACTGAAACACTATTTCGCTGGATTGTGATAGCTATCTGAGCGCTATAGGTAACAGGCTACGTTCACTGCCTCAGTCTTTGCGCTCAGGCGTAGTTAGCCTGTCGTCGGACATCTCGAGAGGACATCTGGAAAATACATCTGCAATCGTATTCTGAGTCCCGCTGATGTGTCTAATCTCAAAGCTGTAATTTTGAAGTAACAAAGACCATCTTGCGGTCCTATGGTTTGTCGGTGTACCTGTAGTAATACCAGTCAACGGGTTGTTGTCTGTCTCCACGATGAAATGTTTACCTAACAAATATGTAGACAATTTCTTAATAGCAAAAATTAACTCCAATCCTTCCAATTCTGGAGTTGACCATCTCCTTTCTCTTGGTGACAATTTGCGACCTACGTATCAGACTGGGTGTAAGATGTCATCGTTTGATTGTAGCAAAACAGCCGCAATAGCTATGGAACTCGCGTCAGTTCTCAATCTGAAAGGAATTTCTAAATTTGGCAATTTGAGGATGGGATTACAAGGAAAATATGATAATACTTTTGTAAATGCCGGTCTCAGGCCTTCCCTTTTTACAATTTTATTTGGTTTTGTGTTTGGTTAATAGATTTGTGAAAGTTTCTGTCAAACTAGCACAATAAGGTATGAATCGTCTGTAATAATTCAATTATTCTAACATGCTTCTTACTTCCTTTTTGGTTGTTGGAAGTGACAATTTTAGAATTTTTGAAACAATGTTGTCATCGGTGGTAACATATCCATCACAAATTGTATAGCCCAGAAAATTATTTTCATGGTAGGCAATTTCTACCTTTGATGGTTTCACTGTTAGGCCGTGTTGTCTGATGCGGTCAAGTGTTTTTCGGAGTGTCGTTAGGTGCTCTGTCATTGTCGTAGTGTGTATACAGATGTCGTCCATGTATGATAGTATGTTTGGTATGTCTGCCAGTAACAGTCTTGTCATCCTTACAAATGTTGCTGGGGCATTGACTAGCCCAAATTGTAGTTTACGCCATTCGTATAGTCCCTAAGGTGTTGCAAATGCTGTTAAGTGTATCGAATCTGCAGTCATCGGTATTTGCCAGTACCCTTTCGTCATGTCAAGTTTTGTAAAGTATTTGGCATCTGTCATCTCTTTCAGTATGTCCTCACAGTTAGCCATGGGTTCTAAATCTAACTGTGTGATTGCGTTGAGTTTTATATTGTCGACGCATAGGCGTATAGATTTGTCCTTCCTTTTGACAATCACAGTAGGAGAAGATAATGTGATTGTGATCTTCTAATAATTTTTTGGTTTTTCTCCAGTTCTAAAATTTCTTGATGTAATTTGTCCTTGTAGTGTATGGGAATTGATTACGGTCTGCATTTTATTGGTAAGTGAGTTGTCAGTATGATTTGATGTTCTACTAGATCTGTCTGTCCTGGATGGTTAGAGAAAATGGTCCTATAGTCTTGTAAAAGTTGTCTGCAATTGTCGGTCTCAGTCTGAGAAAGATCAGGGCATAGTTTGACGTCTTGCAGTGTGTCTGACGTATCAAGTGATGGGACTGGTATTTTGTCTGTTATCTTCTGAGTCTGTATGGTCCACTACGGTTGTGCTTGCTGCTGTCTCGTCGTTGTCTCTGTCTCTATTGTAGTAGGGTTTTAATATGTTAATGTTGAAAATTTTGTTTTTGTTGTTTATTGCAACTTCGTAGTCTACAGTCGAAATCTGTCTGAATATTTTGAATGGTCCTTGCCACGAGTCTATTAGGAGATGTTTGTCACTGGGCAAGAGAAGTAGTACGTCTTGTCCTGGTGTCAGTGTTATTGTCCTATTTCCTCTGTTGTCGTACTCCCTGTAGATGGCACCAGATTGTCTCAATGATTCTTTAGCTAAAATACATGATTTCATGATCCTGTCACGTAATGTTGTTACATGATCGTACGGTGACAATATTTTCTGTTCATTATCTAGTTCAGTTAACAAAGTATGATAGATTGATAATAGGCCGCGTGGCTTTGGCACCATACACTAATTCAAAAGGTGAAAATCCAGTGCTCGAGTGAGATACTTCTCGATATGCGAAAAGTATGGCAGGTAAAAAGGTGTCCCAGTCATTTGGGCATTCTTGGGTGACTTTCGCCAACATATGTTTCAAGTCGCCATTTAATTTCTCTATGATCCCCGTTGAATGAGGGTGATAGGGACTGTTGAAAGTCTGTTTGATGCCTAGCATTTTGTTAAAGGCTTGCGTAGCCGCAGAAATAAATTGGGTTCCTCTATCGGATAGGATTGTATCAGGAAAACCTATCCTTGCAAAAATATGGAAAAAGACCTCTATGATATCCTTAGAGGTAATATTTCTAAGCGGAATCGCTTCCGGCCAACGTGTACATAGGTCAATAACAGTAAGAATATATTTATTCCCTCTTGATGTAATATGGTTTAAAGGACCCACAATATCCACTGAGATTTTCTCAAATGGTCTACTTGCAAGATCAGTTGTTTGAAGTTCTGCTTGAGGGTGTTTTCCCTTTTTTTACAAGCTTCTGGCAGATGTCACACGGTCTACAGTATTTCTTTATGTCACTGCAGAATTTGGGCCAGTAGAACTGTGTTAGTATTCTTGCTCTGGTTTTAGCATAGGCCATATGCCCTGCAAACGGTATGTCATGTGCTAGTTGCAATGCTTTTGGGCGGTGTTCAGCTGGTAACACCGTTTGTGCAATTGTATTGGCAGTCTTTAGTGTAGTACCTTGTTAAGGATACCACCTTTCAGATCAAAGTGCCAGCTAGCATTCTTTGTTCGTTTTGGCTTTTGGCCCACAAGTTTAAAATATTTTTGTAATGTGACATCGGCCTTTTGTGCCTTCACAAAATCTTCCCTCATGTTTCTTAAGAGGTGTAATACATGGACTTAATATTTCTAAAGTCTCAGTTTGGTCGGTTTGTGACTGCAATTCTGCAGCTGATCTAGTTACTGCATTTGATAACAATACTTTCATAGCAAGATGTTACAAAATCATGTGGCATACCATTCACTTCGGGCAGGTTACCAATAATTATATCACAACATGGGTTACATAATGCTGCGTATTTAACCTTGCCTGTTAAGAATGGTGTTTGAATATATGCCCATGCAAGTGGGTATTTCTCAATATTTCCTGAGAACGTTCTGCATGTCATATGTTTGCCTGTGTAATCTGCAGGTAGGATAAAGTCTTTCTCTAAACCAATAAGGGTGTTTCCGCTATCACGTAAACACTGGCTACTTTGTCGTTAACATAGCCCTGATGGATATTCAGCTTGCCATTGGAATCTATTACCAGATTAGCTTCCTCATTTGCAATCGGTATGGAGTGGCCGTATGTTAAAACGCCATCTTCATGGAAGCGGTTACAGGTTGTGCATTTCTCCAGATGAAATACATCAATGGTTTCAGCTGCATTAACTTGATGTTGACTCTCTACTAGTTCTTCGTCTGAGGAAGAGCTATCAAACATTGCCGCGTTGGCTTTTAAGATGCACCACGATATATCTTATCTCCGAGTAGCCGCGGACAGACTTAAGATGCACCACGATATGTCCTCCCTCCGAATGACTGCGGACAAGGATCGCCTCCTGCATGAAGCCCCGGACAAAGATAAATGAAAATCGTGCATGGCTTGGATATATATATATATATATATATATATATATATATATATATATATATATATATATATATATATATATATATATATATACACACGTGTGTGTGTGTGTGTGTGTGTGTGTGTGTGTGCATGACAGTATGCGAGTATATGCGTGTATTTATGTGTGTAGCTTGGCTTGGTTAATACAAGACCACTACTATTAAATACGAGTATCTCCATTTCTCTCCCATTGATCACAGAATGAGAATCTTAGCACAGCCCACGGATTTCCGTAGCTTCATTGAGGTTTTAATGTATATATACCAGAATCGTATTAGATGTGCAGATGATACAGTATTGGTTGCAGACAATGAGCAGGATCTGCAACATTTAGTAGATGTGGTTGTTGCACACACAGTGAATAATTAGAGTTAGAATTAAATTATAAAATGACACAGATTATGGTCGTCACTAGGAAGGAAGAAATACCACAATGTAATATACAAGTAAATGGAAATATTCTTCAACAAGTGAATCGGCACAATTATCTTCGAACAATCATACCTTCTGATGGGAGATGCCTTGATGAGATTAGAACAAGAATCACCAGGGCGAAAGTAGTTTTTAGCAAGATGAAAAACATACTGACCAATAAAAAATGTCAACTGAAACAAGAAAAAGAGTGTTGAAGTGCTACATAGAGCCTATACTTTTGTATGGATGTGAAGCTTGGACAATGAGCAGTCAAACTGAAAAACATCTCATGGCTGTGGAAATGTGGTTTCTGAGGCGAACGCAAAGAATACCATGGACAGACAGAAAAACAAATGACCAAGTCCTACAAGAAACAAATGAAAATCGTAAATTGATTAGAGAAATTAGACGCAGACAGTCAAAAATTTTTGGGCATGTTATGAGAAGAAATTAATTGGAGAACTTGGTTATAACTGGCAAGATCGAAAGTAGCAGACCAAGGTGAAGACCGAGAAGTAAATACCTGGATGACTTGGCCACATGGCATGGTTGAGACAAGAACACTGAGCTTATCCACGACTCTGGTGATCGAGTGAAATGGCGAGTCATGACCACCACCGCTTTCCGGCATGGTACATGATGGATGGACCAGAATCGCACATGCTATACACACTCTTTCAGTGTGTTATCTTTATAGAGTGCCATGCCAGATATCGTATGCGTTCATGTCTCTCCACAGATCTCGATCTTTGGTGTTTTGAGTCAACTCTGCTGATGATATCTGCCTTGACGTAACTCCAGTAATAATTCAACATGAAATCTACAATCAAAAGCTTCTAAAAACTCGTTAACTTAGAACATGAAAACTTCTCACCTGAACTCCAGAAAAATATGAAATAAACTCACGCAATCCAGTGAACATTTCCACACATTTAATTATGCGCTGTAGAATAATAGGATTCAGCTCTTCTAGAATATAAACTGCCCTTAATACAGGGTCGTCGTCTATTTACTATCTACGAATAACCTCCCTATTCTATCCTGTTCACCTTGAAGCCGAGTTTTCCATTTCACAATTCAGAATTCACGAATCGCCTCGGTTTTCACTTCCCAGTCCTTCCATTGATTGCTTCTTTTCAATAAATTCCTCCTACTGTTGTTTACTTGCCGATCTTCGTAATCATTGCATCCAGATATCCACTTGACACGGACTTCAGAAAACACAACCGCTTAGTAATACAGCCTCACAACGTCTGACTCTTTGTTGTCCTATGACGTCTCGTGTCTCCCTTGGTTTTTCCTGTGCATCGTCCACTTTGGTGCATTTTTTTGCAAAATCCCTTTCTTCTGTTTCCTTGTATCTTCTTCTGGCGTGCCTGTCATATGGCAATATCCTTCCACGCCACCGTTTCAGTCCACCCAACATCATTTCTATTAGTCTGCTGCTGCGTCTCTTCCCATGTCAGTTGGCAGGTTTTATGAATTTGAGATCCAGCCTGGTCAGCGGCTATTCGAACCGTACTTATTTTTTTTTTCGTCTGCCAGAGAATGTTTTAACTTGTGTGACGTTCATGGGGATAATAATAGTTCTACTTGCCCTTTGGGGGGCAGACTAAATGTGTGATGATTGGTATATTATAAACATCTAAGTAATTTGTTAGCTTATTAACTATATATATATATATATATATATATATATATATATATATATAATATATATATATATATATATATATATATATATATATATATAATTATGCTTCATAGCCTTACTCATAGCCAACATAAGTTATCACAATTGCCGAATAGATCTTATGGATCCCGTTACCCACCCTAAAAAAAATAAAGTTATATGACGGGCACGCCCACCTGTCCAAACCCCCGTTGGACGTCGTGTGGCCGACCCATGGGAAGGTCGGTCCAACTAATTTTCATTAGTCCCTACCTTGTCCAAATGGACAAGTGTCCTCACTCTAGGTAATACCTGGAGTTGCGGACGAGGGTAGTAATGGGGTTCCACGCAATCCATATCAGTTGCTGTTGAATGTTGTCGCTGCTCATGCATATCTTACTTGTTTTCCATCAATTGTCTGTAGGTAAGGTAGACGCCTTCGCTTTTCTTCATGCACCTTGCTTTAGCGATATTCCATTATCATCAAGTGTAGATATTCCAGAAACCATTGATCAGTTCAATTATTAACTGTTATTAACTAATGAACCAATGATTAGAAATATAACTATTCTAATATAATACTAATTAATATAACACAGTTACTTATTTAATTAACTAATTAATATAACATAATTAACTATTTTTAATAACTAATTAGTAATTAACTATTTAACAACCGTAATTATTTCAATATAATAACTAACTAATGAAATTCATTCCGTTAATGACCATTAGACAATTCTTCATATAAGTTAAATTTACAAACGAATTCAATGTTAGTTCATGAAATTCACACAATTATCATGTTCTAAAATTATCAATTAAATTGTTCAGTTCAAACATGTTTTTGTGAATAACACAATAAAACCACAAATCTTCACTGACGAACAATACTTAATGTCAGCAATGTTTTTCACATGACGTATGAGCATGACGTTACAAGTACCCATCGATTATGCAGGAATTAGTTATCGCAATCCAAGTTATTTCATCAATTCATGATGACTCTGCCAACAATGAAAATCAAGAAACATATGTATCCATTTGACTAACTATATACTTATAATAATAATAATAATTATTGCACAATTGATGATTGTTATATGCATTGCTATTTAATTAGGTGCAATCAGTATTTATATACATATTACATTTCCTAACACTCTTTGAATGAAACAGATACATTAACTTACAAGTGAACAACTTGTGAAGCAGACCTATCTATTTATAGTCGACTAAGAATATCCGCAAGATTGTTATCCTTTCCAGGAATATGACAGATATCAAATTCATAATCCTGTAAGAGTAAGGACCATATGTGAATTCTGGAATTCTTAGGATGACCAGATTTGAATATCTGTAGAGGTTTGTTATCAGAAAGAACCAGAAATTTTCTACCAAGTAGATATCTTGAGAACTTCTCAATACTTTTAATTAATGCTAAAGCTTCTAGTTCAGTAATAGCATAATTTCTCTGTGTCTCTGATAGCTTTTTACTGAAGTAAAGAATGGGATGTAGACAATAAATTCCCCCTCCTGTTGTTTACTTGCCGATCCTCGTAATCATTGCATCCAGATATCCACTTGACACGGACTTCAGAAAACACAACCGCTTAGTAACACAGCCTCACAACGTCTGACTCTTTGTTGTCCTATGACGTCTCGTGTCTCCCTTGGTTTTTCCTGTGCATTGTCCACTTTGGTGCATCTTTTTGAAAAATCCCTTTCTTCTTGTTCCGTGTATCCTCTTCTGGCGTGCCTGTCATATGGCAATATCCTTCCACGCCACCGTTTCAGTCCACCAAACATCATTTCTATTAGTCTGCTGCTGCGTATCTTCCCATGTCAGTTGGCAGGTTTTTATGAATTTGAGATCCAGCCTGGTCAGTGGCTATTCGAACCGTACTTATTTTTTATTTTTTTTCCGGCTGCCAGAGAATGTTTTAACTTGTGTGGGGGATAATAATAGTTCTACTTGCCCTTTGAGGGGAAGACTAAATGTGTGATGACTATCACAGGCTTATGGGGGATACTTTTAGAAGAATACTAGGAGTGTGATTGACTATCACAGGTTGGGGGGGGGGGGATTTTAGAAGAATACTAGGTGTGTAAGTAACTATCACAGGCTTAGGGGGAAAACGTTTAGACGAATACTAGAGTGTGATTGACTATCACAGGTTTAGGGGGAGGGGGGACTTTTAGAAGAATACTAGGTGTGTACTAGCAGCTGAAAAAATGCTGGTGTTGACTGCAACGTCCTGTAAGGGATATGCAACACACACACACACACACACACACAATTGTCTATCACAGGCTTAGGGAGGAAACTATGGTGCCGCGGTGGCAAAGTGGCTAAAGCCTATGACTAATAAGACATAAATGTAGGTTGGATCACCAGTTGGGGTATGATCAGTTTTCTGTCTCCTCGAACAGCACGTTTTCGTGGCTGACACATCCAAAATAAATATGGCTATCAGACAATTTTCAGACATTTGGGGTTACTTGTCCGTGAAGGTAATCGACAAGGAAGGCACTTGGTCAACCCACCTCGAATAAGTATCGTGTCATAAAAAGTATCGAAGCTTACCATTTGGCTGAGTATAGACGTTGTCTGTTATCATTATCGTCATTTGCCAATGCTGATAAGTGTGGGTGCTAAAAGCTACACAAAATGGTATTCTGAAATCGACATCATCATAGTATAACACCGAATCATACCAGCTTCCATATACATATACATTCTATTGGTGATATTGCTGCGAACGTACATCAAGCACACTGTTCTAGAGACCAAAACCAACTGTTTGGCAACGCAGCACACATTCCCTCAATGCACACAACAACGTGTTAATAACAGAAGCACACTATTCTTTTAACACAAAACAAGCCGTGTTGGACTTGCTTTTATTATTATTTTTTTTTAAAAAGCTTGACAGAAAATGATTCCACTGTTTTTGTTCAAGTGTCAAATTACCTCTCCTTGATTACATTGTCCGCTAACACACATTAAATTATAAACTAGGCATGTTTTGACTGTACAACTGAAGTGCAGAAAAAATAAACTCATACGCCTCTAAGTGCAGAAATAATAAACTCATGCATCGGTTAAGCTAATGTTGATAAGTTGCAACAATCGATGGATGACAGCCAACAAATATTTAACATGGTGTTTATTTGCAAATTGATTACACAATGCCATCTAGCCAAACATTCAGGCTTAGCTGATGGGAAAATCAATTCCGCTACTTTGATTTTAGTTTGAGCATCATAGCTTTTGATGGGTAATCTACAGTCTTTCGCTCACATTATCATTGTTTGACAACTGATACTCGTGTGTTATGTTTTTTTTCCCCGCGTTTCCATCCTGTTTCAGGATATTGCGGTCAACACCAGCATCTTTCAGCTGTATGTTGATTCCTAGGCTAGATTACGCTCATCAGCACGCCACGACTTTCTGAGCGACCAGCTCCATACTCTCATAAGTCACTTTTGCGATTCGAACCACTGCTAATTCTCGTCGCGTCACGTGACGAGAGTATTCGGGGTTAGCGGAGAAAGCTGCTAACCTCTCGGCCATGGAGCCGGCCTGTGTTATTGCTATCATCGTCAAATCAATCCTGGTGCTATGCTTCTGTGTCTCATCGTCGCACAATGTCTACACATTGTGGTGATGGAAACTAACATCATGGTTTCGTTTGACTCTTCCTCCATCTCCCGTTTGACTCTTCCTCCATCTCCCGTTTGACTCTTCCTCCATCTCCCGTTTGACTCTTCCTCCATCTCCCGTTTGACTCTTCCTCCATCTCCCGTTTGACTCTTCCTCCATCTCCCGTTTGACTCTTCCTCCATCTCCCGTTTGACTCTTCCTCCATCTCCCGTTTGACTCTTCCTCCATCTCCCGTTTTCGCTCGCTCGCTTTGACCTCAAGCATAGTCCAGACCCGTTCTACTACTTCTGGTGCACTGGACTGATTTTTGCGTGTGGATTACCAGTGTCCCTCGCCATTAGGCGAACTCACTCCGACTTCAGAGGTACTTGTAGTTTACGTCAAGTCAACGACGAGAAGTCAACACTTTAGTCCAACTGACAGATGTGTGGGTTGAACTCGCTACCTCGGCATCAGCACACCGGAAGTTTAAGAACTGGTACTCTTATCAATTCATGTGAGTGTGTGTGTGTGTGTGTGTGTGTGTGTGTGTGTGTGTGTATATATATATATATATCATTCATTGGCACCTTGCCGTCTTGACAGACGATAGTTTGTGCTCTAAAAAGGCATAATAACTTTTAACTATGGCGGTAGCGAGTGTGACTGATAAGGCCAATTTGCGCTGTAAATGTCCGTTCACAGTGGGTGCATGTGAACACGTGGTCATTTCCACCATCATGCACCATCTTACGTCTCAAACGCTTGGTGTGTGACTTTTCTGCAATAATTTTCTCCTTTGACTTTATTCCATTTCTGATATTTGCCCTCCATGCAACACGTTCAGCGGCGACTTGCTCCCAATGTGCATTATCAATGCCTGTATCAATCATGTCCCGCTTACACACATCTTTGTATCGTAGTAGAGGCCGACCCTGAGATCTCTTACCCATCTGTAATTCACCAAAAAAGATATCCTTTGGTATTCTACCATCATCCATCCTCCTAAGATGTCCTATCCATCTAAGTCTACGAAGACTGAGCATGGAATAAACTGTCACACAACCTGATCTTTCCAATACTTCAGTATTTGTGATTTTGTCTTGCCACTTAATACCAAGAATTCTTCGCAGACACCGCATATGAAAGCTGTTTAAATTGTTCTCTTGGTGTGAGTAAGTTGTCCAGGTTTCACTGCCATAGAGAAGAGTACTAAGGACACAGGCTTGATAGACAAGGACTTTTGTTTTGGCAGTAAGCTTCCTGTTCTCCCAGACTCTTTTTCTTAACCTGTTCATTGTTGTTGCTGCCTTACCAATCCGGATGTTGATTTCCTGATCTAGGGATAATTTGCTATTTACCACTGATCCTAGATATGTAAAATGGTCTACTATCTCTAGTTCGGCGTCGTCAATAAAGATTGATGGTACCCCATGTGCACCTTGTGACATAATCTGTGTCTTCTTTTTGCTAATTGTTAAACCAAATTCAGAACAAGCATTGGAGAATGCAGATAGTAGACATTGCAATTCTTCCTCAGAGTGGGTCGTAACTGCAGCATCATCTGCAAAAAGCAACTCTCTGATCAGTACCCTCCTAATTTTGGTCTTAGCCTTCAATCTCTGAGCATTGTAGAGGCCGCCATCTGAGCGTGAGTGAATGTATATACCACCATCCTGATCACTGAAATGCATATTTCAGTAGAAGTGAAAAGTATATTCCAAAGAGGGTGGGAGCTAGTACACAACCTTGCTTAACTCCACTCTTGATTTCAAATTCTTCAGAAGTTGCACCATCAAACTTGATTATACCCTTCATGCCTGTGTGGAACGATTCCACAATGGACAGAAGAGTTGGTGGGCAGCCAATCTTCTTTAGTGCCTTGAACAGACCCTCACGACTGACCAAATCAAATGCCTTTGTGAGGTCGATGAAGGCAATAAACAGTGGTTGATTCTGTTCACGGCATTTTTCTTGCATTTGTCGCAATGAGAATATCATATCAGTGGTAGACCGGTTCTGTCGAAAGCCACACTGTGATTCGGGGTAGACTTGATCTCCTAGGACTTGAAGTCTGCGCAGAACAATTCTGGCAAATACTTTTCCAACAATACACAGAAGTGAGATACCCCTATAGTTGTTACAGTCGCTCCGATCACCCTTGTTCTTGTACAGCGTTATGATGTTTGAATCTTTGAAATCCTGTGGGACTTGTCCTTCACGCCAGCATAGCTCTATTAGCTGGTGGATCTGTAGAGTGAGTGTACTCATATATATATATATAGAGTGACTCATATATATAGAGTGACTCATATATATATATATATATATATATATATATATATATATATATATATATATATATATATATATATATATATATATATATCCCTGGCGGGGAGCGTCTCATGAAATTCATATAAATAGTCATTATACATTCAAATACATTTCCCGTTGCGTTCGGCTCCTGCTCCCGTTCCCGTATGTTCCAATGCTCGTCTGTTTGTGATGATCCCGTTCCCGTTCTCAAAAATTAAAAATTGATTTTAAACTAACTATTTCAGTTGAGAACAATAACTGTTCATATTTAATTTCTGGTTTAATCAGAGAGTGAGTTCCCTTGGAGCAAGATGCGGGACATTTCTTCGTCTGTTTTTCTGAAGCGAGTGCCTTTTTCTTTCGTTCTTGAGGGAAAATTATTGATTTTAAACTAACTATGTCATTTGGATCCGCGGGAGTGAGAAGAACATCTATACAAAATTTCATCTCAATCGGATGGATCGTTCGGGATCGCATAAAGGACACACACACACACACACACGCACGCACGCACGCACACACACACATATACATACATACATTGACTTATATATATATATATATATATATATATATATATATATATATATATATATATATATATTGGCACCTTGCCGTCTTTGCAGACGATAGTTTGTTACATTGTGCTTCAAAAAGGCATAATAACCCATGACACTAGTGAATGTGGCTGATAAGGTCAATTCGAGCTATAAGTGTTCGTCCTCAGTGGATACATGTGAAAACATGGCCATTGTTACCATCATGCACCATCTTACGTCTCACACGCTAGGTTTTTATATATGTAAAAGTCAATGTATGTCCGTATGTTCTTTATGCGTTCCCGAACGGTCCATCCGATTGAGATGAAATTTTCTGCATGTGTTCTTCTCATTCCCAGTGCAGTCAACTGGCATAGTTCGTTAGTGTACAAACAGTTATTTATGTAATACAATTTAATTTTTTAATTTACACTATAATTAATATATAGTGAGGGGACTTACTTAAGAAAAGTTATATCAAGGGATATAACTGTTAGTAGCATTGCTATATATTTTATATATAATTGTTGCATTTTTATCAAAGCTTTATAAAATGTTTATCTACAGTTATCTACAGGCATATGCATAATATATAATGATAAATCTTTAAGGCATTTTTACAGTTTTCATAAAAATAATACGTCTATTTTAAATACGTGAAAATTTTCTATCTCATCTTTTTATTTTTCTTCAGCAGCACATTAGATGAGTTACTCAATTTTTTTTAAACAATCCCATATGTATGGCAGTTACACCCACAGCAAAGCAAACCGACAGAAACTCACCCTACATGCATGCATTGTAAATGCAACTGGAACAACAGCAACAGCACAGATACCTGGGTGCACTAATTAGAACAAAACTCAACACCATCACACAAGAGACACCCAGCAAACAATACATGGCAATAGAACAAATCATACAGCGTAGCAAACAGATAAACACAATAATAGACATGCAAAGAATCACACATACAGAAACCACACGCATAACAGAAGCATTCCAGCAATACTATAGACACTTATTTACTGCAGAGACAGTAAACACACAAATACAAGATTGTTTCTTACAATACACAAATAAGATGTCAGACACAGACAAAGAAATATTGGACACACAATTGCCATTAGAAAACATAACACATGCACTTAATAAAATGAACACAGACAAGACACCAGGACCAGACGGATTAACAATAGAATTTTATCAACAATTCTTTTCTACCATAGGTAACCTTCTTCTAAAAGTCTATCAAGAAGCCTTTGACAAACAAGAACTCCCTGATAGTTGCAACATGTCTTATATAACACTTATACACAAAGCAAAGACAGACAAGACACAACTGAAAAATTATAGACCAATTTCACTTCTTAACACAGATTACAAAATTCTGGTCAAATCACTAGCACACAAAATCACACAATTCCTACCAAAGCTAGTACACCCAAACCAGCAATGTAGTGTACCGCACATGAATATACAAAATCACACACACCTTATTAGAGACATTATAACATACACACACCAGAAAGACTGTCAATCCTCCCTCTTGTCTTTATACCAAGAGAAGGCCTTTGACAGGATCGCACACTCCTATTTGCACAAAACCCTAGAACACTGCAATATAGGACAGTACTACAGAAAGTGGATACAGATTTTGTATAACAACCCTGAAAGCAAAGTCTTAGTGAACCATTCACTCACTGTTAGCTTCAGGTTGACAAGATCTGTCAGGCAGGGCACCCACTATCACCACTTCTGTATATACTGACACTAGAGCCATTATTAAAAAAGATAAGACAAGATACCAGCATTAAAGGAACTTTTATACAGGAAATAGGAGAGCAAAATGTCATTGCTTATGCAGACGATACTGCATTCTTCCCTACAAGCTAAACGTCCATCAGAAACATACTGCACACTTTCTCCCACTTTGGGAAAGGCAGTGGAGCCAAAATTAATATACAAATATCACAAATTAGGGGCCTGGGAAAGTGGAAACAAAAGTCTGATTTCCCACCAGACCTAACACTTACACAAAATATGAAACTGTATGGAATCACATTTCCATGTGACCCCCGAAAAAAACACAAAGAAACATGGCTACAACTAACACAACAGATCACAGGCATGCTACACAGATATAAATACACAAACAGCAACAATATTTGGTAGAAAAAAGGCCCCCTTTTTTAATAAGGTTTTCACACCTAAAAAAAATCATTTTTTTTAAAAAAAATAAAATAC
>JACEFZ010024294.1:0-28413 GCA_014155875.1 Cepaea nemoralis | reverse complement strand
ATATGATTGTTGTATTACATAAACCTCTATAGTTTCACTATCATCATCTTAAAAACCATCATATGTTCAATTATATTGATATTAATTAAAGTGATTGTAGTTTATTTTAAACTCATTGTTATTTGTTATTTTCCAAATGTGCATAGGTGTTTCTTTGTGTACATTGGTGGGGGAATACATATGTACCAGGGAGGGGAGTATTGACTGGGGTAAAAACCTGCACTGTCTCGTGGTCTAGCAGCATACATAAACCTAGGCATCTAACTTTCCCTTTCACACTCCTTCAGGGATATCAAGACCAGCTAATTTCACCTGTGTTTAACGAGCCATTTCCAGCTGTACTCTTGGATAATCATTTGCTTAATCTGTATTGCAACCATATAGATTTTGTCCAGAGTCCATTTCTGACAAATTGGGGTTGCCCGACAGTGATAGTACATAACTTGGCGGCACGGCACCCCCACTTCTGACAAGTACACTAGGCAGAAGACTGGACAGACATGATCACCAACGACACACGGCATGGACTATAAGATGATGGGCAGAAAACTGTGAATAGACATGATCACCAACGTCACATGGCATGAACTATAAGAAGATTGGTAGTACACGAGACAGTAGGCTGTGGATAAGACAAGATCTTCAAAGTCTCACGGCATGGACTATAAGATGATTAGCAGTACACAAGACAGAAGATTATGAACGGGCATTATCACCAACGTTACACAGTAATTACTATAAGACAATTGGCAGTACACAGGACAGAAAGTTGTGGACAGACATGATCACCAAAGCCACGCGGCATAGACAATATGACAATGAAGAAACATTCCAATATGCAATTAATAGATTTTGACGTTACAGACTCTTCGTGCACACCCTGCTGGTTTCATAGCTTGGAGTGACAAGGGAAACCTCTACACAATCGAATCTGAGATGGTAGTTTGATACCTGATCGGGATAGAAGCCTCAACAGCAAACTTGCTCCGAGATCTGCAAGCCATGTAAAGTGTTCAAAGATTTGCACACCAATGAATCAGACTTTAAGTCATCTCTTCGTCCAGGATCTCTTACATCGCTGATGTTGTCTGGCCCATCCATTGCCTTTCCCTCTTCGATCATCGCCATGACCACCATGCGATCGAATCGCTTGTTGCCTTTCACGCCCGCTTGCCCCGGAATAGATATTACATTGTGCATACATGCAGTACAACAAACATGACCTAACCGAAATATCAAAGACAATACATGGAATAAACGGGTGTAAAACTGCAGATAAAGAATAACATTGACGACAATAGATACTGTTGAGAGGATATATTTCATGGACGGCTGTCTATTTGGGCATTTCATTATCGCTTAAACCTGAGATGTTTGCAGCATCATCAAGTGCCTTGATAGCTGGCGTAAGCGATCATTTCTCTCCAAAGATCTCTATCTTCGGTGTTGTGGATCAACTCTGCTGATGATATTCATCCTAGCAACCGTCTCAGTCCGTCCAGCCTCATTTCCCTTGTTCTACTCTTTCTCTCTTGCCCTTGAGCTGTCCAGTCGTCATGATGTGATTCAATGCCTCTCTTCTCAGCACGTAACCATAGAAAGCTGTTTGTCTCATTCTTAGTGTTAACTATAATTTTCTAGTTTCATTAGTCTCTTTCAGACATGCTCTAAGCCAGCTGGCATGGCACTTGATGATGACGATGCGTCATGACAAAACCTCCGGTGTCTTTCTTACCAATTGCCTTTGAATAATTGCATAATACCAGTCAGGTACGACTGAGCTACCTATGACAGTAGATCATTGCTGTACTAACTGCCTGCATTCTGTTAGCACCGAATATTGGGTCTTAGTTAGATATAACTGAGCTACCGTATGACCGTTGACTGTACTACTTGCTTTCTGTTAGAACCGGATGTTATGCGGCGCTCACCAATCCCGACACCCCACAGTGTGCTAACGTCTTCGGGAAGAGGAGCGCAAATTTTGAGGGTACAAGCTAGGAAATGAAACCTGAAGACTAAATGTCATAGCAAGGCAGACCAGGCCATAAGCCTTGGTCGGCAACTGGTCTAAGATGGAAGCTCCGACAGGTGGACATGTTGAGTATTGCTTTACTGATCCGGCAGCTTCTGCAGCTAATCTTGTTCCAGATTTACTGATATTACCTGTCCTCTGGAGTAAATATGACAGCCCGAGAGCGTGACCATGCTGCATGGACAACACGTGGTCTCTAAATTCAGCGAAGACTTTGTGCTTTGAAGACGTATAACTCCATTTTACAAACTAACGTCTATCGAGACGTCAAGGTGCCAGTCAGCCATTGACCGTTTCTACTTTCGCCACCATGTTGTTTATATAAATAGTTCATTAATTTTCTTGCGATTGTTAAAAAATTATTAGCACAAGGGAGACCCATTTCCTCAAACATCTCTAATCCACGAATATAATGCATAGTCTTTTAGGATAAGGACGCATTAGTTTAGTTTAGTTCAGTTTAGTTTAGTTTAGTTTAGGGGCTGCGTGGTCTCGAGGTATGATGTCCGCCTCGAGTGCTGGAGGTCCCGGGTTCAGGCCCCGGTGAGGACCAGGATTTATTTAAAGAATCCACCGGGACTTCCAGTAATTTCCCCTGGTCTCTGGGTAGTGAGATCGGACGCCCGTGTGTATTGTTGCGCACGGAAAAAATCCCTTGGCAGTTGGAAATCGAAAAAGAGTAGCCTAACGGCGCTGCCCGGACAAAATTTCGAGTTAAAAATCTACCCAAGTATTTCAGGATCCTCGACGGTGCTACGGAGTTCGTGCACTGAGCTGAGTTTCTCCAGACTCAGGTTTGAGTTAGGAGGAGAACGGAGCGCTTATGGGTTGCACCCGTGTGCCGTGATGTTGATCCATAAACTAAACTAAACTAAACTAAACTGGTTATGTGAAGAGCATGTGGATTTCTAATTATAACGGTAGAGTCCACTCACACATGGTTATATAGTGGTCTGATCATGTGAAGAGTATGTGAATTTCTAATCCCAAGGGTAGAGTCAACTCAAACATGGTTATACCGTGGTCTGCAAAATGTGAGGACCTAGCATTTCTTACTCTAACAGAGTGGCATTTGGTTATGTAAATGAAATAACACTGAGATCAACTTCTACAGTCAGGATTTCGCGTGGTCTCTCAGTTGTTGAATTGCTCTAAATTCGTATTTTCAGAATCATCGCACACTAACTCCGTTGTCGAATTGCTCTGAATTTCTTTTTTCAGAATATTAGCAAACTAACTCCACTTTCGAATTGCTCTGAATTCGTATTTTCAAAATCATCGCACACTAAACTCCTCTGATGAATTGCTTTAAGATTACACTTTCAATGCACGGTTGTTTGTGTCCGTAGTTGAAATGCTCTGAAATTTTAGATTCAAAAGCATGGTGAGGTCTCTGTTGTTGAGTTGCTATGAACTGTTACTTCAAGAGCGTTGTGCTCTCTTCAATTGTTGAATTGATGTAAACTTTTACTTCCATAAGCTCCAAATAATTGCCCTGTTGATGAAATGCTCTGAACTTTTACTTCCAGAAGCTCTGAGCACACACACTCTCTCTCTCTCTCTCTCTCTCTCTCTCTCTCTCTCTCTCTCTCTCTCTCTCTCTCTCTCTCTCTCTCTCTCTCTCTCTCTCTCTCTCTCTCTCTCTCTCATTACATTGTTGAGTTTCTCTAAAGCTTTCATCAGAATAGTCGTAGACTTTTTCCGTTATTGAATCGCTCCGAACATTTACTTTCAGAAACATTGTATATTCTCTTCGATGTTGAACTGAGAAGCATCCTAAATAAGATCTGCCACAACTGAAGAATTGGTCTTCCTGAAGATGTAGAATATCTCTCAAGATTCCAAACATAAGAATTTCTCATCTGGGACAAACAACAGCGGGGTGCAGTAGAAAGTCAATCACCCTGGCATCGAGTTGTGTTTCTTGTGCATTTCGATTATTATCTACTATCTAGGTAAAGGTCCGTTATGGTTCTGTGTCTATCCAACACTTGCCATTAAGTATGAGTTTGTATGGTTTCTTTAAGTTATCTACATCCAACTGCCATCTGTCATCTACTGCCGATAGTACAATATCATTAAGTATCGGTGTGCATATATTTATGTACATTATCTACATCCAACACTTGCCATTAAATATGGGTGTGCATGTTTTCTATAGGTTATCTACATTCAACACTTGCCATTAAGTATGATTGTGTGTGCTTTTCTATAAGTTATCTACAGCCTCATTTGAAATTGTATCTGCATGTTTCCAGGAGATACATTGCAGAAATGTCACTATAGTGACAATCAAACATTACACATATGTAATTATATGTTTCTGTATACATTCCTTAATGTATTTTAACTATATATCTATCAAATGTAATCCAATGTATCCATTGTGACTATATGTCAGAAAAATGAAATTATGTCTGTCCCTTGTAACAATATGTATGTCAAATATAAATGCATGTCCTGCATTATGCAATCATATGTCTGCAAAAGTAACAATGTCTGCTAAATGAAACCAAATGATTGCCAATTTTAACTTTTTTTTGCATATCCCGTATAGGACGTTGCAGTCAACATCAGCATTTTTCAGTCTGCTGCTGTTGATGGACTAGGCAAGATTACGCTCAGTAAATGTTAACTATATGTATGTCAAATTTAACTGTGTATGTCATATTTAGATAAATGTTTGTCAAATGTAACTATATAACTGCAAAATTTAACTATATGTCTGCCACATCACTATGTGTCTTTAAAATGTATCTCTTTGCCGTACAACTTTAACTATACGTTTGTTAAATGTAACTATACGTTTCTCAAATGTAACTATACGTTTGTTAAATGTAACTATATGTCTGCCAAATATAACTACAGTATGTGTCTGATAAATGGACAATGTAACGATATGTTTTCGAAATGTAATTATATGTTTATAACCGCCGAATATCACAGTGAGTGTTCATAGACTAAGTGTTGTGGTCAAATTCGCGTATCTTGGCAGCACTGTGTCAAAAGCTGCCATAATTGATGACGAAGCGAATGCAAGAATCTCCAACGCCAGCGCGGCCTTTGGCAGACTGTACAAGAATGTATGGGACAGAATTGAAATAAGCCTGCAAACAAAGCTGAAAGTCTATAAAGCAGTTGTATTATCCACACTGCTATGTGCTTGTGAAACCTTGACTGTTTACCAGTGACACGCTAGGAAATTAAACCACTTCCACACAGTCTGCTTAAGGAAGCTACTGAAGATTAAATGCCAAGACAAGATCGCAGACACTAAAGACTTTGAAAGAGTGTCCATGCCCAGTATCCACACTATACTATTGAATAACAATATATCCTGGCCTACCACAGGGATCACCATTATCTCCGGTGCTGTTCAACGCTTACACTGTGAGAAACACCAGCGAGCAGATCACTGGACCGGGGAGGACATTGTCATATGCAGACGATGTTTTAGTGTATCGTCAGGGTAAGAATAGAGATCAGGTTGCTGTGGAACTGCAACCCGAACTCAATCGCATAAGTACTTGGTGTGCTGAAGATGGGGCAATGGTCAACTCAACAAAGGCAAAAGTGACATGGTTCTCTTTGAATAATCATATTGTCAACATTCCAACACCAACTGTTAATCTGTGTTCAGAGACTGGAAAGAGTGCAGGCAATGAACTATCTGGGGATACGATTTGATCGAAGCCTTGCTCATAATGAGCACATAGACCAGGTGATAACAAAGGCCAAGCGGGGATTGGCTGCGATGCGGATGATGGCAGCGGCAAACTGTGAGCAGCGCTATCTATGCCTCCTATATGAGGGGCTGGTCATGTCTGTTTTTGAGTATGCGATGGCGATCCTGATTCTTAGCTGTAAGCAGACAGAAAGGATGGAGAGGATGCAAAACGAAGCTATGCGCATTATTCTTGGATGTACAAGAGATACAGCACGCAGGGCGATGCGCTACCTTCTTGATTTTCCAACCATTGTAGACAGGCTACAAATTTGCAGAGCACGTGCATACCTCAGAGTTAACGCAAACACATAACATCCACTGCATAGTGAAATTAGGAAGGTGGGGGCAGCAGGTTAAAAAGAGGAAGGTCGTGGATGGGTCACGCCGAAGACATTCTTCAAGAGGTGTGTTCACTGGAGGACTTAGAACCTGACGAGGAGTGGGTGCAAGTGCCAACAGATTTATGTACGTCTTTTTCAGTTTGCATCCAACTAGACAGAAAATGCAGACAAAAAAATCCGGCTGCTGTGGAGGCGGAAGTACAAGCGTTGATTTTAGAGAATTCGTTAGACGGTGATGCTATGATTTACACAGATGGGACGGTCGTCCGACACGTGAGAAGCTCATGGGCCTTTACAGCGCTGGCCTGGGGTAGAATTGTGAAGGAGGACTCTTGTGCTTTTCTTGAGACCACAAGTAGCCTGACTATGGAAGTCATGACAGTAAGTAAAGCAATAACATAGTTCGAGATACAGACATTCAATAGGGCATGTTTCCTTAGCGACTCAATGAACATGATCAAGAGGATAGAAGTGGGGTGGATCCGAAGAGAATGGTTGCTGTCTCTGGAGCGGTCTCGGCTGGCAAAGATTAGAATCATCTTCGTGCCATGGTATGCGGGAGTACAAGGAAATGATAGTTAGTTAGTTAGTTAATTAGTTAGTTAGTTAGTTAGTTATGTACTCGGCTCGCGATGATGGTGGAATTCTACAAGAGGGGTTGAGATTTTAGGGCACACCATTTCAGAAGAAGGCATTGGCACCATGGATGATAAAGTTGCAGCCATAAAAGAAACACCTGTGCCCAGAACTCAGACAGAACTTAGGTCATTTCTAGGGTTAGCCAGCTATTATAGAAGGTTTGTCCCAAAGTTTGCTAATATTGCAAGACCACTACATGAGCTGGTTGGCCAACTCAACCAGCAGCAAACCGGTGATACTAAGAAGAAGAAAGGACCAATAGGACATCTGTGGACTCCAGAGTGTGATGAGGCGTTTAATCGCTTAAAAGAGGCACTGACATCAACACCCCTTTTAGGCTTCCCAGACTTCTCATTACAGTTCATATTGGAGGTAGATGCCTCATACCAAGGTTTAGGTGTTGTCCTCTCATAAATTCAAGATGGTAAGAAAAGAGTCTTAGCTTACGCTAGCCGCACACTTCGCCCCTCAGAACGAAATGCTAAAAGCAGTTCTAAGCTTGAGTTACTTGCGTTGAAGTGGGCTATGACTGAGAAGTTTAGAAGTTATCTTTTAGGTACTAAAGTAGAAGTTTTTACAGATAGTAGGAATTTAGCTTTGTGGCAAAAGGCAAAACTGGGTGCCATTGAGCAGAGATGGATAGCACAGATGTCGATGTTTGACTACACCATTAAGCACAAACCAGGTCGTGCTAATGGAAATGCTGATTATTTGTCCCGCTACCCTTTTGAAGCCCCAGGAAGATCAGATGAAGAAGGTGACATTCCAATCAGTCACATAGCTGCTACACCAGTTAGTCCAAACTTAAGAACTGCTAGGATAGGAGAGATTGTAGATGTAGATAGACAGAATAACCCTGCGGGTAATGTGCCACTGTTATCATTACCATCATATTCAGCTGAAGAGTTGATAAAACTACAAGCAGACGATGTGCATGTGTATAAAGTGTTAACTTGTGTGAGTGAGAGAGTGAGACTGAGTAAGATAGAGATGAGGGGTTTACCCCCTGAAACCAAAAGCTTGTTGAAGCAGCGAAAGAGGTTGAGTTTGATTAATGGGTTGTTGTACAGGAAATTAAAGAGGCCAGGTAGAGGGTGGATTTCTCATTTAGTGATACCTGATGCATTGAAGCAGAGAGTGTTAGAATCGGTGCATAGCACCGGCCATCAGGGCAGAGATAGGATGATACAATTCCTTAGAAGTAGGTTTTATTGGGTTGGCATCACGAAAGATGTTGAACTGTTTTGTAAAAGATGCCAGAGGTGTAATATTGCTAAACCACCCCATATTAAACTGCAGGGTCCTTCAGGTAATTTATTAGCATCTAGGCCTTTTGAGGTGGTGACCATGGATTTTACTATGTTAGAGAAGGATAGTCGAGGGTATGAAAATGTGTTGGTTATTACAGATGTTTTCACCAAATTTACAATTGCTGTTCCCACAAGGGATCAGAAAGCCTCGACAGTTGCGAAAGTTCTGGTTGAGAAATGGTTTTTGTATTTAGGTGTACCCCATAGACTCCATTCAGATCAAGGTAGGAACTTTGAATCGGCTGTGATTGCAGAACTCTGTAGAGTGTACGGGATTCAAAAGAGCCGTACCACGAGTTACAATCCAAACGGGAACGGTCAGTGCGAGAGGTTTAATAGGACCCTATATGATCTTCTGAGGCCACTAGAGGCAAGCCAAAAAAAGAAATGGTCTGAACATATAGCTGAAGTTGTGTTAGTCTATAACTCTACGCCCCACTCGTCCACCGGGTATTCCCCATACTACTTGGTGTTTGGAATCGAACCCAGATTGCCAGTAGATTTCATGCTAGATGCTAGTGATGATAGTGATTGTAATAATGGGGAACCAAATGTTGAGAACTGGGTGACAGGACATCTTTCCCGTCTGCGTAACGCGCATGTTAGGGCAGGCGAACAGTTAAGAAAGTTAGCTGCTGTAAGGAAAGAGAGATGTGACAAGACATCCTCCCCTAATTGCTAACCATAGGAGAAGTAGTTAGGAAGACAGTCCACTATACAGAGAGGTGCAAGATTAAAGACCAGTGGTCTGTAGATAAATATACAGTGGTACAGGTCCCAAAAGCATCAGGAGGCCCATATGTTATTAGAAGAGTGGGAGAGAATGGACTTGACATTAGAGCAGCAGGACACGAGTTAAAGCGGTGTGAGAAAGATGCGGTTATTGAGGTACCGGAGGCGACAATAAGACTACCAGAATTGCCTGTCGTGGTAGAGGTTGAAGAACCACGGGATAGACCACCAAGAAGTGACTGGTACATGTTTGAACCAGGAGACTTGAATGTGAGGCGATCAGAGAGAATCCGTCTTAGAAGAGACAGGTGATGTTATTTTTAAATGCATTTTGTTTTAAATGTTCGGCGTTGAGGCAAATAGTAACCCGTATAAAGGTTGCTGGTTTACTGGTTATGAAACTTTTATGTTTGTTGAATTTGTATGTAAAAAGTGAGGGTTGTATTCATTTTGTTATGATTGCTCATGTAGCAGAGGGGCTATTTCTCCTCACTGATGTTAGTTTGATCACTGAGTATTAACTTGTACTAGTATAAGGATGGCTTATGCTTAAGTGTTATTAATGTTATTTTGGACTTATTGATGACTGGTGATGTACATGTATACTGTTTCACATTATAAATCTGGATAGAATGAGTCAATTTTTTTTAATAATGGTACGGTTTAGGGATGTAACCAGCAGTTCAGGTGTTGAGGGCAGTGTCCTCAAGTGTGACAGGTTTTTTTGTGTTGCCGAGAGATATGTTCCTTGGCATAGAATTATCAGAGCATAGAGGTGTGAAGATAACTACTTGTTTGATAAGTGTACCAGGGACGTGTGGTCCGGTTGTCGAAACGACAACAGTTAAAGAGGGGGAATTATTCATTGTTTTTGTAATTGTTCGTATAATATTGTGAACACTAAGGTGGCGGGAGACTGTCTCCCTGTTGATTGCATTATTTTTTTTCTTCACTGCTGATATTAGTTTAGTCATGAATAATGACTGGTATTAATGTGACCATTATTCTTGTTGGTACCTGATGTACATTTTTGGGTTGTTTTACTTGATGGGTGATGTCTGGTGAGGATAGGAAAAAAAAATTTTAGTTCCATCAGTAGTGGAAGACTATAAGATAGGGGTCAGAAATTATCCCTCCTTTACCCAAGACACTAGGGGTGTAATGTTCAGTTGTCGGGACGACAACAGTTAAAGATGGGGAATAATGTATTCTGCTCGCGATGATGGTGGAATTCAGCAAGATGGCGTCTGATTGATCTGGAACTCTGGGAGTCAGAACGACCCCAGTATATAAGGCCCCCGCACAGGTAGAACTGGCCTTTTTCCGTATTCCACCACACCGAGTGACGAGGCGCCAATGCCTATTGCAAATGTGTGTTTAGTAGTTAGACCCTGAAGTTTTGCAGTGGAAACGCCAGAATTCTAGTTTTAGATCTTATATTTTCCTGGGTTATTAGTGGATTAGGAGTTTTGGTAAATTGGTTTTTAGTGGACTGGAAGTTTTTGGTAGATTAGTTTTAGTATACTATAAGTTTTTGGTAGACTTGGAGAGTTTATGCTGGTTTAGAAGTGTTTCCTGTACTTAGAAGTGTTTGCTACTCTTAGGAATTTTGTTTGTGGAATTAGTGGTTTTGCTGTTTGATCTTTGCTGTATCTTAACTTCTCTGTTGATACTACATGTCTATATATTATTGTGAAGTTTAGAAGTTTAATAAACAAATGATGCTTGTGTTATTCTTACTTTGTCGTTTAGTTGATAGATTCTTGTTATAGCCATTGGTGTTAGAACAGCCCTCGGAGTAATTCTTTGTCTGGGATTGTAGAATATTGTTCTAATCCCCTGTCGGCCCACACTGGATCTTCTTAAATCTTATTTCTTTTCTATTCTTGTTAACCGAGGACGGTGAGAGGTTCTTTCTCTTTATTCATTTTCTTCTTCGGCCCTACGCAGTCAGAGTTGCGCTCTTCTCCTCACATCACCGTAGCAGAAGTAAGTGGTCCTTGCTTCCGTTTTAGTACCTCTGTTTCAGTTAGTTAGTTAGTTACTTAGTTAGTTAGTTAGTTAGTTAGATTAGGTAGTTAGTTAGTTAGTTAGTTAGTTAGTTAGTTAGTTAGTTTGGTTTGGTTTGGTTTGGTTAGGTTAGGTTAGTTTAGTTAGTTAGTTAGTTAGTTAGTTAGTTAGTTAGTTAGTTAGTTAGTTAGTTAGTTAGTTAGTTAGTTAGTTAGTTAGTTAGTTAGTTAGTTAGTTAGTTAGTTAGTTTGGTTTGGTTAGGTTAGGTTCGGTTAGTTAGGTTAGTTTAGTTTAGTTAGTTAGTAAGTTAGTTAGTTAGTTAGTTAGTTAGTTAGTTAGTTAGTTAGTTAGTTAGTTAGTTAGATAGTTAGTTAGTTAGTTAGTTAGTTAGTTTGTTTGTTTGTTTGTTTTTAGTTAGTTAGTTAGTTAGTTAGTTAGTTAGTTAGTTAGTTAGTTAGTTAGTTAGTTAGTTAGTTAGTTAGTTAGTTAGTTTAGTTAGTTAGTTTAGTTAGTTAGTTAGTTAGTTAGTTAGTTAGTTAGTTAGTTAGTTAGTTAGTCGCGGTTCCAACTTCACGGCAACGGGTCGTCCCCATTATGCTCCGTTCCTGTGCCAGTGAATATCACACAAAATTCTCCTCACTGCCCTATGTGAACAATGGAATAGACAGGAGTATCGGCAAGCCAACAGCCCGCACAGGTACACTGTGCATAATGCCGCTGCCAGAATGCTAATACAAAAGGCCTCCACGAGAAATACAGTTCATTTTCGATGGAAACGGCAGTCACCAGAAAGACTTCATTGACCCGGGTTGTATCCCATATGGCTCGGTCTCTTTCCGCAGGGCGACCCGCCAAAAGCGCCGCACAAAGCACGAACTCCGTAGCCCCAGCAACGACTCCCAGGAGTCTCCTGAAAAATGCACTCATGAACCGAAAAGGCAAACCAGTCAATCCAGCAACAGCCGGCCGCCATCGTTCCGAACATGCAGTTCACGCTACAAACTGCGAACAGATGTAAAAGAATTCCATGCGAAATCCACAGCTCACAGTGTCGCGCCATGCCTTAACTCAGTAGCAGGGCGACGGAACCATAGCATCTTTAGTCGCCTCTTACGACATGCATGGTAGGCAACAGTGTTACTGTTTGCTCCCCTACATGGCAACACACGGGCGACAAGGAAATGAGCGGGCTGACCAGCTCGCAGTTAAGGCTAATAGGAGAGCCGAAGCGCTATGGACCAGGCTGACATTCTGGAACGCTCTACGAGAAGTAAGACTTTTGCGAGAACCAAGGTATGACTGCGAATCTACAACCATGGTCAGACTGCGAGAACAGCAAATTAAAAGAGGTGTGGCCAAACAAGAACACTACGCAGGAAGCCAAAGAAGATTGAAAAACCAGCGCAGAACTGGTGGCGTTAGCCGATACACGCTGCGGGATTTGCTGAGGAGGGGATCCGAGCACTTATGGACTGAATGGTTCGATGTGCAATGAGGTTGATCTGTCGACTAACTAACTAACTAACTATCTAACTACTAATGAATATTTAGTTTCGCTGGGCTGGTCGCTTGCCAGATTACAGGTTCCCCAAAAGATGTTTTTTACCGTGAGCTGCGCCGTGGTAAACGCTCACAATGCATCCAGAGGAAGCGCCATAAAAACACTGAAGATCCCATTAAAAGCTTTTGGTTTTCATCACGACAATTGGGGGACTGCTGCCAAAGACCGATATTCGTGCCGTACATCATTACGCAAGGATGCGGTCACTTGTGAAACAAACAGGACTGCAAGAACTGTGAAAAACAAGCTTGACCAAAAACCTACTGCTGGAGATCCCCCTCATGGAACGTCAAGCATTCTTTGCCCACATTGTCAAAGAACATTTTGAGCAAAAATAGGCCTCACCAGCCATCTTAGAACTCACGGCTCCAAATTTTCAATCACACAAGATGAAGTGAATGATCATCATCATTCTTGATGGACAAACATTATATACATATATATATATATATATATATATATATATATATATATATATATATATATATATATATATATATATATATATATATATATATATATATATACCCCTGGTCTATGGGTAGTGAGATCGGACGCCCGTGTGTATTTTTGCATGCGTAAAAATCCCTTGGCAGTTGGAAATCGAAGAAGAGTAGCCTAACGGCGCTGCCCGGGCAAAATTTCGAGTTAAAAATCTACCCAAAGTATTTCAGGATCCTCGCCGACGCAACGGAGTTCGTGCCTTGAGCTGAGTATCTCCAGGCTCAGGTTTGAGTTAGGAGGAAAATGGAGCACTTATGGGTTAAACCGCGTGCCGTGATGTTGATCCATCGACTAAACTAAAGTAAACTAACTGGCACCTGCCGTCTTGACAGACGATAGTTTGTTACATTATGCATCAACAGTAGCACAAAGCCTGGGCTAAATTGTAGAGAACTTGTGTTGCTTGTGCAGCATGATTCCTCTCTCGGCCTGCCTAGTTTAGTCCAGAGGACAGGTAACACCAATACATCTGGAACAAGACAATCTGCAGAAACTGTCGGATCAACAAATCAATGCACTAACTGTACGCTGGTCGGAGCTTCCATATTAGACGAGTTGCCAACTAAGGCTTAGGACCTGGTCTGCTCTACCACGACATTTATTCTTTAGCTTGCATTTCCTCGCATCTGGATAAGGCTTGTACACTCCCAATTGCGCTTCTCCGCCCGAAGCCGTTGGCATATTGTGATTGTGAAGTGCGGTTTTGGTAATCGCCCAACATTCGGCTTTAAGACCCGAGAATTCCTTTACATTTACGAATACAAGAAATACATTCATATTCACAACTGATAATATTACATTTATGGCCATGTGCAATTACCTTCACACTACTTGATGATGATGATGATGATGATGATGATGATGATGATGATGATGATGATGATGATGATGATGATGATGATGATGATGATGATGATGATGATGATGATGATGATGATGATGATTATGGAGTTATCATCTTCTCTCATGCATACGCAATATCTTTCAATATAAATTCTTTCACACTCCAAGTATTCTCATTCACACCTAGAGCATATAGAGATTGATCTGTTACATTGGTATTACCTCACAGAATCATGGAAACAGCCATCATACAATGTAACAAGAAATCTATAAATGTTCACATGTATGCAATTTAACGGTATCACTGAATATGTCATACACTAATGGATTCGGTGCCGAAAAGTGATATATCGACAAATGTTACCACCCATTTGGAGAAAAGGACGTTATATCTCCATTTTATTGTCATCGTTTTACTTGTTTCGTTTCTCGGTACTTTCACAATTTTAATGCTCAGTGGATGGACATGTACATTATAATACTTGTTCGTGTGATTGTGCATCATGTCTGGTCCAGACCTACTTTTCACTTGAGTCAGTTCAACACTGATGATGACTGTAGAATTCCAGTCGAAATTAATCACCGCCTTTGTCGACTTTCAAAAAGCCTTCGACAGTATCCACCGTCCTTCACTTTGGAATCTAATTAACATCTATGGTTTCCCTACCAAATATATCAACATCATAAAATCTTTCTACAAGGAGAAATCAGGAAACTCTGACTGGTTCTCAGTGGAAACGGGAGTGAAACAGGGTTGTATCTTGTCATCGATGCTCTTTGGAATAGCTATCGATTGGGTCATGCGCAAATGCACAAACAGCACAAATAGGGGTATTCATTGGGTTGACAAAATTCTAGAAGACCTGGACTTTGCCGACGACATAGTGCTTTTAGGTTCAACACACCCAGATGCCCAAGAGAAAATAAACCATCTTCAAAATGTTTCAGGACAAAATGGTCTCCAAATTAACGCTGTAACAACAGTAAACTTCAGTAAACTGTCAAACATCTGGAAGTCAAAGACACTCAGCAAATATACAAAACGTAAAATGTTCAACTCATGTGTGATTCCAGTGCTAACGTATGGATGTGAGAGTTGGAAATCAACGGTAGCTTTAGATAAAAAATTAGACACTTTTGAGAACAAATGTCTTAGAAGACTTCTAAACCTCCACTGGACAGATTTCAGAACTAATACGCAAATAAGACAAGAGATTAAGAAAGATGTTGTATCCAATTTTGTAAGAAAACGCCGTTGGAACTACATCGGCCATGTACTCAGAATGGACAAGACAAGACTCCCCATCCAAGCCCTTTTATGGTCACCAGTAGGGGAAAGAAAACGGGAAAGACCAAGAGAGACCCTGTGTAGAACCATCATCAGAGAAGGCTCATTCAACGGCCAAGTGAACATCCAGGATCTACAACAGGTAACATCGAACAGCCGGACATGGAGAGCCATGACTTCTGCCCTATGCGCCGCCTTAGGCTCAAGAGGAAAGACTAAGTTCAACACTGCAACAAGCGTCCCATTTCACAAAGTAAATATGACAGATGTATACATTAGTAAATATACTGTTCAAATAAAAAAAGAAACGCAACATTTTTGATGTTACTTTTATAAAAGATATCCGTTGATTGGACATCATTCAACCTGTCAAATGTGTCCATCTCGTTTAACTTCTCGTGGTTACCTGAATTGTACTCACCTCATGATTCGTGAGGTCATGGAAGAGGTCAAGGTCAAAACAACATGTTTGGCAATAACTTGTGACAGGTTCATGGTAATCCAGCGAAACTTACTGAACACAAAACTCTCTAACCATATTATTGAATGCCTACAAAACATTGACACCTCATCGAATAATTTCAGTTGAAGATTCAATGCGCAAATATAGCTAATCTCACTACAGAATAACGATTCATCATCATTGGACGCTTATAGGTTGGACAGTCACAAAGTGTAGTAGCCAGAGAATTTAATGTGGTTAGAAGCACCATAAGTCGCCATTGGGGGCGATTAAAAGAAACTGGCTCAGTGGCAGACCAGCCGCGCAGTGGAAGACCCGGAATCACAACTGCTGCCGAAGACCGCTTCATGCGGCTGCGTCACCTTAGGAATAGATCTGCATCTGGGTCCTCCACAGTCCAGTCAATGCCAGGAGCTCCTCGAAGTTCAGATCAAACGTTGAGGTACTGGCTGCACGACGCTGGTATTTGGGCTAGAAGACCCTACACAGGTCCTGTTCTTACGGACCTGCATCGCCAGAACCTACTGCAGTGGGCGAATCAGCATAGTCAATAAAATGTTGGTACAAATTTGCAATGGAAACTGCAATAATGTTGCGTTTCTTTTTTTTTCTTTTGAATAGTTTATAGCTTTCTTCTTTCGCTCTCTTTAAACTCAAGCGAAGTGCATAAATGCATGAGGAGTACCTTTCCTTATTACTAGTTTTTTTTTTTTTTTTTATAAATGCTCGCCCCATTGGGTTCCCGTGTCCCTGTGTGTAAATCGGATGACCACCTCTGCTGGTGGCCCTGGCAAGGTCAAGTGCAGTTACTACATTTTGATCTTAGCCTAAAGGCAGAAGAAAACACCATTTGATTATGATCAAATCGGTTCCCGGCCTTTGCCTAAGATCAAAGCGTAGATTTATCTGCTCTTGAAATGGCTATGACACAGTGGCCTCGTAGTCCCACTTTGTGCCTTTCTGCCCATTGTGGTCTACCGAAGCCCTTCTGTCAGTGTTAGTGTTCAGTGATTCACATTGTGGTCTACCGAAGCCCTTCTGTCAGTGTTAGTGTTCAGTGATTCACATTGTGGTCTACCGAAGCCCTTCTGTCAGTGTTAGTGTTCAGTGATTCACATTGTGGTCTACCGAAGCCCTTCTGTCAGTGTTAGTGTTCAGTGATTCACATTGTGGTCTACCGAAGCCCTTCTGTCAGTGTTAGTGTTCAGTGATTCACATTGTGGTCTACCGAAGCCCTTCTGTCAGTGTTAGTGTTCAGTGATTCACATTGTGGTCTACCGAAGCCCTTCTGTCAGTGTTAGTGTTCAGTGATTCACATTGTGGTCTACCGAAGCCCTTCTGTCAGTGTTAGTGTTCAGTGATTCACATTGTGGTCTACCGAAGCCCTTCTGTCAGTGTTAGTGTTCAGTGATTCAATTGAGCAGTTTGGATGAACGCGCTTGCACCCTGGCCAGATCAGGCGCAGATGTATCTACACTTTGATCTTAGCCAAAAGACCGAGAACGATTTGATTTTTGCCAAAGGGCGAGGCACATGGACTAAAAATCCCCAATTATATCAATCCCTCACATCCCCGGCTACATTTAATCAGGCTGCATTAAGTATAAACGCGGTTGTGAACATTATAACTCAAGTCTTAAATCAATTCACATAACCGTAACTCCAGCACTATTCAATTATGAAACTATTAGCTTATGTGTAATGACGGGTGTCTGTTTTATATTACTAAATAATGTTCTTTCTGTCTTAGTCGTATCTTTTGGGTTGGCACATTTCACATAAATACAAACACTCACACACAAACAATCACACACACGCGCACACATCATCATCATCAACATCATCATCATCATCATCAAGCGTGCATTTTCTTAACCAAGGGCATTAATTTAGTAATTACTAAACGCAAGCTATATCGTTTTTAATTTGGTAGTCTCCCCTACTTTGCACTTAAACACTATTTTATGCCCGCAAGTCTTTGTCTCAGTCGAATATTTTGAAGAATTATGTTTTTTCTGCCAATAATTGAATTTCCGCAGCGAAAACTGCCATTTTCATGTTGACATAATTCATATTCATTCAACTTTTTAATTATCAGTGGTAATTGATTGATGCCTAATGGTGCAGTACGTAGCGTGTTATTAATCTCATAGTCTTGCGTCAGTTATCAATGGCAAGGTCGTAAAATACAAAATATAACTATACGGCTAAGCATTTCAAGTACGCACAGATAAGCCTAAAAGGTGGTAAGTTTTGTCTGTGGTTTATAGATGTCAGACGTCATGTTGCGAGATGAGGTCACTGGCTACTTTACTCTTGCAAGTTGTTAGGTCAGTATTTCTGGTCAAAATCTCCCGCCTTAACTGACTGGCACATTGCCGTCTGGAGTGACGATAGTTTGTAAATTGGAGTTATACTTCTAAATAACACGAAGCCTTGGCTGAATTTAGAGAACATGTGTCGCCCATGCAGGATGATCTTTCTCTCTGCCTGCCTAGTTTACTTCAGAGGAAAGGTAACACCAATACGTCTGGAACAAGACAAGCTGCAGAAGCTGCTGGATCAGCAAAGCAAAGCTCTAACTGTCCGCCTGTCGGAGCTTCTATCCAAGACCAGCTGCCTACCAAAGCTTAGGGCCTAGTCTGCCCTGCCATGACATTTAGTCTTTAGGTTGCATTTTCTCGCACTAGGGTAAGGCTTGTACCCTCCCAATTGCACTCCTCCACCCGAAGTCGTTGGCACTATGTAGGGTGTCGGGTTTGGTTAGAGCCGCCCAGCATTCGGCGCTGACAGAAAACAGTTATTACCGCCTACTGTCATACGGTATCTCAATCATATCTGACTAAGATCCAACATTCAGCGCTGACAGAAAGCAGTTATTACCGCCTACTGTCATGTTAGTTTAGTTAGTTTAGTCGTTGGATCAACATCACGGCACACGGTTTAACCCATAAATGCTCCGTTTTCCTCGTAACTCAAACCTGAGTTTGGAGGGCTCAGCTCAGTGCACGAACTCCGTTGCATCGGCGAGGATCCTGAAATGCTTTGGGTAGATTTTTAACTCGAAATTTTGCCCGGGCAGCGCCATTAGGCTACTCTTTTTCGATTTGTTTTACGTGCGCAACAATACACACGGGCGTCCGATCTCACTACCCAGAGACCAGGGGAAATTACTGGAAGCCCAGGTGGATTTTTTAAATAAATCCTGGTCCTCATCGGGGCCTGAACCCAGGACATCCAGCACACGAGGCGGACACCATACCTCGAGACCACTTAGCCCCCTACTGTCTACTGTCATACGGTAGCTCAATCATATCTGACTAAGATCCAACATTCGGCGCTGACAGAAAGCAGTTATTACCGCCTACTGTCATACGGTAGCTCAATCATATCTTAACTGATGGGGTGGTAAGTCGATTATCCATAATTCTTACCATTAAAATTATTGTTTATGTAAACATAGCCGGCCATGAGGTGAAGAATGTAATTCTCAATCCCGCAAAGAAATGACATACAGGCTGTCTTACAGTATGACACCTACAGTACAAGTAGAGGCGTGCAGAACCATACAGATAATCTCATGTCAAGTATGCAGAAGCAACACATCAACTATACATGCACAAAAGTCACACCCACATATATAACACTCAAAAATTACTACAACACACACACACACATATATATACAAAGCAATCTTTCTCAACAGAATATCGAAACCACAAAAAGTACATACAAACACAATTACTCACATCGTTATCTCACTATAGATATATAATCTGGACTTGCAGAAATAAGCAAAATATTGATACAAACACAGATCTAAATACTAGTTAGTTATCTCAGTTATCAGTTGGGGTATCGTCGTTGCACTCCGGACATGTCCATAGGTGCTCAGATCCTCCCCCCAGCATATGCATCAGCGTCCGGTGGCTAATAGTGCCAGTTCTGTGTTGGTTGACGAGGCGCTTTGTTTTCCCGATGTACTTCTCGCGTCTGGCTGTGCCGATTCTTACTCCCAGGTCTTTCATCCTGGAAAGCGATGTGGAATCACTGGCGTCAAAATCCTCTGTTCTCGCCATATCTTTAAGGGCGTTAATGACATCGGCACGATCCATGGGCTGGCCATCTACAGGGGGTGCAGAGCCAGCCAATTTATCAGCTCGTTCATTTCCCTCGACTCCCGCATGTCCCGGGACGAAGATGAAGGTGACTTTGCGGACAACAGACTTCCGCAGCGACTCAGTCCACTGTCTACGTACAGATCCAGCTTCGACCTTCTGAATCATGCTCATTGAATCACTTAGTACACACACGTTGGTATAATGCTGTGATTCCAGCCATATGAAAGCCTGTGTAACTGCCATCACCTCCATCGTCATGCTGCTCGTGGTCATAGAGTGGGCACCACTGGATTCTTGAACGGTTCGGCCCGCTGAACGGGCTGTAAATGCCCACGCACTTCTCTGCTGCTTTACAACAGATCCATCTGTATAGATGAGCACTTCGGGGCTATCTGAGTGATCATAGATGAGCGCGTTAACCTCTGCATTGACAGCGGCAGGGTTCTGCTCTCTGCACCGTCTGTCGAGTGTGATAATGCAGGAGAAGGTACACTTAAAAGCTGGAGGCACCGGCACCCATTCCTTGCCGGGGTTGATACTGGTAAGACTGCAGACCTGTCCGACGACATCTTCCGCCCGACCCATCCATGATTTGCCCCTCTTTAGCCTGTCACCCTTTTCTCTGAATACAGCGTCATGCAGAGGGTGCTGCTCATCTGCACTTATTTTTAAGTATGCACGAGCTCTCCAGATCTTGATCCTGTGTTCCATTGTCGGGAAGTCAAGGAGGTATCTCATTGCTACACAGCTGGTGTCTCTCGTGCAGCCCAAAATGATGCGCATGGCTTCGTTTTGTACCTTTTCAAGTCTTCCAATCTGTGTAGGGCTGACAGTGAGGATGGCCAGGGCATACTCGATGCGTGAAAGCACAAGTCCTTGGAACAGAAGTAATAGCAGTCTTTGCTCGATATTGGCAGTCGCCATGACTCTCATTGCTGCCAAACCTTTTCGAGCCTTCGTTATGACATAGTCGACATGATCTTTGAAGGACAGGCTACGATCAAGCCTCACGCCAAGATATGTCATTGACTGGGTTCTACTCAGAATGCTCCCATCCATTCTAACTGCCGGCAGGTCTGTTTTCACAATATGGTTGTTTAGTGAGAACCATGTAACCGTTGCCTTTGCAGGGTTGACAAGGGCATCGGCATCAGCACACCATGAGGAAATTCGATCTAGTTCGCCCTGCATATAGTTGGCAACCGCCTGTCTATCTCGACCCTGTCGATACACGAGGATGTCGTCAACGAATGATAGAGTCCTACCCCTCCCATCCAACTGTTGTTCAGTGATCGGCACCGTATACACGTTGAATAGTACTGGTGACAGTGGTGAACCCTGTGGCAATCCTGGACATATCGTTATCGGCTCAGAAGACCAACTCCCGCATCTTAGCACCACCTTCCTTTGGAGTAGAACTGCAGCTATCCATCGTACAAGGTGAGGGTGCACTTTCAGTCTGAGGAGGGTTTGCATCAAGTGCTCGAAAGATACTCTGTTATATGCGTCCTCTAAGTCTATGGCGGCCGCACATGTCTCTTCTCTGACCTGAAATCCTTCGTAAACATCTTGAGCAAAGACCGCCACATTCAGCCATGACTCTTTGTTGCGTCTGTATCCTCCAAGTGTGGGCGGGAAGCAGCCGAGCTGTTCCAAGTCCCAAGCAAGTCTGTGTGCTACAATTTTCTCCAGTAGCTTGCCAACAGTATTCTGCATCGTAATGATTCTGTAGCCGCTTATCTTGGAGTGGTCTTTGTTCGGTTTTGGCAGCGGCAGCAAGTAGCTGTGTAGCCATTCTTCTTTGACCTGACCCCTCTGGATACTGGTGTTGAATTCTCTGGCCAGTTCTTCCATGTCATCATCTGATATCACCATTAGGTCACCATATCGGATGCCGTCTGGGCCTGGGGCGGTGTTAGGTGATTTCTTGAGCATTGCACGCAATATGTCAACTGTGATTGTCCATTCTTCGTCTGTCCCGACCCCCTCGCACAACTGAGAGAGTGTTGTTGTGGTCCTATGTCTGGCGGGCTCGTCTTTCTGGTCAGTCTGTTCTATGTAGCGTGCAAGAAGGGCCTTACCTTTATCCGCATCCGACTTTTTCCATGCGAGGTCTGTGCCTTGAAAGTCTGGTATACCCCTACGTTGTGCAGCACCGTTCATGCTCTTGTGGAGGCGCCAGAATGTCGTAAGAGATTGCTCGAGTACACCTTCCTGCAGAACTCGTCCCATTTGTCGGCCTTGGCCTGTTTGGCGCAGGATTTGAATAAAGTCGTCGTCCTAACGACCTCAGTCTTCAGGTTCGCCAACTCAACCTGTGGCATGTTAGCCTTTCTGGCCTTTTGCCAGTCTTTGACAGCCTGCCTCTTTCCCAGCCACACCTTCTCGACCTCTCCATTCCACCATGGTGGCTGCAGCCATCTTTCTTGTCTCCTACGGGAGGAAGTTAGTTTCCTTCTTCTGATCTTGCTTATGGCGTCTTGACCAGTGGTGTCGTACTGGAAGGCTTTGGTCTTGTTTCTTTGACTCATGGCCCCGTCTTTCTTGATCAGGATGACACAAGGGTAGTGGTCACTATCGTGGTATCCCAGTGTGCCCCACCGGCACCTTGGTGCGATGGTGGGCGACACCAGAGCCAAGTCAATGATGCTGTCAGAGTCGCCTGGTCGAGTGGCCATTCTAGTGACCTTCCCATCATTCAGACAGATTAGGGCAGCAGATGCCAGGGCGTCCTCCAAATCTTCTCCCTGTCTATTGGTGATGCAGTTCCCCCATTGACTGCCTCTGGCATTGAAGTCCCCGCAGTAGATGATATGCCTTTCATCCATATCGAACAAATTCTGCCATTGTCGCACGTCGACCTTCCCATTTCGCGCATAGACGTTAACGATTACAAGCTGCACTGGTGTCATTATTCTTAATGCCTGCACTTGCAGGGCATCGCTGTTCCAGGCGGACATATCGATCTCAGACACTAGTATGTTGTCGCGGACCAGAATGGCCTGTCCGAGGTGCCGCCTGTTAAGAAACCCTGAAATCCCGCAACTTTGACTGTTCCGTCGGTGAGCTGTGTTTCTTGCAAGACTACAATATCGTTTCCGTAGAGTAGTTTTTCAAGAATGGGTCGGCGTTGACTAAATGATGCACAGTTTCCAGTACAGTACTCGAACATTTCCGATACCCAATCTGTCACATTTTAAGCGCCTTCTGCGCGCGCCCGCCCTCTTACCACGTTGTGTCCTAGCTGGTCGTCTGGCCGTCATGTTAGGCTTAACTATCGCCACCGGGCGCCGATGATACGCCGAAAGAAGACCGGACGCGCGTGCACGAACTCCGTTGCACGGTCCGAACTCCATTTCACCACGAAAAAAGCACTTAATCCATACACATTTCAGAAAAAACACGTTCCATTTTACGGGACGAAGAAATGTCCCGCCATCTTGCTTCAAGGGAACTTCCCTTCTAAATACTATACATGTGCAAACTCAAACTTGTACAGATATTACTTTAATGCAGTGTGTACAATTTGTATTTAACCAGGCATTCTTTGTGTTAATGTGATTATCACGGTTTAACTATAACTACTACTACTACTACTACTACTACTTGTACTACCTGTAGTACTATTATACTACTACTACTACTACTACTACTACTACTACTTATACTACTGCTGCTACTACTACTGCTACTACTACTACTACTACTACTACTACTACTTGTACTACCACTACTACTATTATACTACTACTACTACTACTACTACTACTACTACTACTGCTGCTGCTGCTGCTACGGCTACTACTACTACTACTAATACTACTACTACTTGTACTACCACTACTACTATTATACTACTACTTTTACTTCTACTACTACTACTACTACTACTTGTACTACCACTACTACTATTATACTACTAGTACTACTACTACTACTACTACTACTACTACTACTACTACTACTACTACTACTACAACTACTACTACTACTACTACTACTACTACTACTACAATTCATCAATAAACAATAAACACATATGTATTGTCTGTCGCTCATAGAAATGAGAAGACGAAAGTAGAGACCAGAGGACGCTCTAGACAACATAAACATTGAAAACTATAATTACCGACCGGGATTCGAACCTGTTACCTCCAAATGACGCCCCGCTATATGAATAAGTGTTCCTCGACGCATGACCAATACTCCCCTCCCCCCTCTCGTCTATTTATCTCTATATATAGTTATTCCTCTCTCTCTCTGTTTCTCTCTGTCTGTCTCTCTGTATATCTCCGTCTTTCTCTACCTCTCTTTCGCGCGCTCTCTCTCTATCTCTCCCTATCTCTCTTTCCCTCTCTCCCGCGCTCTCTCTCTCTCTCTTTCTCTCTATCTCTATCTCTCCCTCTCTCACTTTTTCTCTCTCTTCCTCTCTCATGCTTTCTTTCTCTCCCCTCTCATTCTCTCTCTTTCTCTCTCCCCTCTCTCATATACACACACTCTCTCTCATTATCTCTCACCCTCTCTCTCTTTCTCTCTAGCCCCCTCTCTCTCTCTCTCTCTCTCTCTCTCTCTCTCTCTCTCTCTCTCTCTCTCTCTCTCTCTTTCTCCACTTCTCTCCCTGGTTCGCAAACGGCCTACATACCAATTTTCAATTTACTTTGTACAATGGCATATGCGTTGCAATGGTTAATGTATGATCCAAACAATAATAAGGTTAAATTTGTTTAAATCTGACAAAAATATACCACATTTGAAACACAGCTACACGAGATTTGGTAACAGACAGCCTTGGGCTGGTTTTCAACCAATCGTATGAGTGCCGGTCATTCAGAAAGCAGTGGCAAACTACTGAATAATAAATCACAAACAGCGACAAAATGTTGGAGAAGACTGCGATGTCCTGTAAAGAATACGCAGATGGAGTTTTTATGTGAAATATGTTGTCAATAATTGTTCCATTTATTTTGATGTTACATTGTAAGAGACAGAGAACGGAGAGACAATGGGATAGATAGAGTGACGGAGAACAGAGAGACAATGGGATAGATAATGATAAAGAACCGAGAGACAATAGCATATATAGAGTGACAGAGAACGGAGAGATAATGGGATAGATAGAGAGACAGAGAACAGAGAGACAATGAGATAGACAGAGTGGCAGAGAACAGAGAGACAATGGGATAGATAGAGTGACAGAGAACAGAGAAACAATGGGATAGATAGTGATAGAGAACCGAGAGACGATAGGATACATAGAGTGACAGAGAACGGAGAGGTAATGTGAGAGATAGAGAGACAGAGAACAGGGAAATAATCTCTCTCACTCCCTCTCATTCTCACTCGCTCTCTCACATATACATACCCATGTACGCATGCACACCCACACAATTGCTCTCTTACTTCCTCTAACACTCACTCTCTCAATCTCTTTCTCACTTACTCGCTCATTCACTCACTCACTTACTGACTCACTCACTCTCTCACTCTCTCACTCACTCACTCACTCACTCTCTCTCTCTCTCTCGCTCTCACTCACTGTCTTACTCACTAACTCCATCTCTCACTCACTCTCTTTTTCACTCACTCTCTTCACACACATGCACACACACATAGGAGGGACAGAGTGAGACACAGAGAGACAGGAGTAGAGGTAGAGAGAACATATATATAGAGAGAGAGGCAGTCACAGATAGACACAGAAAAAAGGAGACATGCGGACAGAAGGAGACATTGAGATAGAGAGAAATTGCACATCCTGGCTGTATAAAATGATAATAATATCACATCCTAGCTATATCATGTCTTAGTAACATCATATCCTAGCCTTATTTATCACGTTTTTGTACTACTACATCCTAGCTTTATCATATATTGGTACTAGAACATCCTAGCTATATTACATCTTGATAATAGCACACACTGGCTATATCACATGTTGTTAATGGCACATACTGGCTATATCACATCTTCTTAATAGTATACTCTGGCTTTATCACATCTTGTTAGTAGCACATCTTGGCTATATCATATCTTGTTAGTAGCAAACCTTGGCTATATCACATCTTGTTAATAGCACACCCTGGCTATATCACATCTTGGTAATAGCACACACTGGCTAAATCACATCTTGTTAATAGCACATACTGGCTATATCACATATTGTTAATAGCATATCCTAACAATTTGACATCTTGTTAATAGCACACTCTGGCTTTATCACATCTTGTTAGTAGCACACCGCGGCTATATAACATTGTGTTAGTAGCACACCCTGGCTATATCACATCTTGTTAGTAGCACACCCTGGCTATATCACATCTTGTTAGTGGCACACCTGGTTAAATCACATCTTGTTAATAGTACACCCTGGCTATATCACATCTTGTTAATAGCACACTCTGGTTCTATCACATCTTGTTAGTAGCACACCATGGCTATATCACGTCGTGTTACTAGCACACCCTGGCTCTATCACATCTTGTTAGAAGCACACCCTGGCTATATAACGTCGTGTTAGTAGCACACGCTGGCTATAACATATTGTGTTAGTAGCACACCGTGGCTATATAACGTCGTGTTAGTAGCACACGCTGGCTATAACATATTGTGTTAGTAGCACACCGTGGCTATATCACATCTTGTTAGTAACACACCCTGGCTATATCACATCTTGTTAGTAGCAGACTCTGGCTATTTCACATCTTGTTAAGAACATATCCTGACAATATGTCATCTTGTTAATAGCACAAACTAGCTATATCACATCTTGGTAATAGCACACTATGGCTATATCACATCTTGGTAAAAGTACACCGTGGCTATATCACATCTTGGTAAAAGTAGACAATGGGAGAGATAAAGAGACAGAAAACAGAAAGACAATGGGATAGATAGAGTGACAGAGAACCGAGAGACAGTGGGTTAGATAGCGTGACGATAACCGAGAGACAATAGAATAATAGATAGAGAGACAGTGAACAGAGAGACAATGGGCAAGATAGAGAGACAGGGAACAGAGAAACAATGGGATAGATAGAGAGACAGAGAACAGAGAAACAATGGGATAGATAGTGATAGAGAACCGAGAGACAATAGCATATATAGAGAGACAGAGAACGGAGAGATAATGGGAGAGATAGAGAGATAGAGAATATGGAGACAATCTCTCTCACTCCCTCTCTCACTCCCTCTCTCACTCCCTCTCTCACTCCCTCTCTCACTCCCTCTCTCACTCCCTCTCTCACTCCCTCTCTCACTCCCTCTCTCACTCCCTCTCATTCTCACTCACTCTCTCACATATAATACCCATGTACGCATTCACACCCACACAATTGCTCTCTTACTTCCTCTCACACTCACTCTTCAATCTCTTTCTCACTTACTCGCTCATTCACTCACTCACTTACTGACTCACTCACTCACTCACTCTGTCACTCACTCACTCACTCACTCACTCTCTCTCACTCTCACTCACTGTCTTACTCACTAACTCCATCTCCCAATCACTCTCTTCTTCACTCACTCTCTTCACACACATGCACACACACATAGGAGGGACAGAGTGAGACACAGAGAGACAGGAGTAGAGGTAGAGAGAACATATATAGAGAGAGGCAGTCACAGATAGACACAGAAAAAAGGAGACATGCGGACAGAAAGAGACATTGAGATAGAGAGAAATAGCACATCCTGACTGTATAAAATGTTAATAATATCACACCATAGCTATTTCATGTCTTATTAACATCATATCCTAGCCTTATCAAGTTTTTTGTAATACTACATCCTAGCTTTATCATATATTGGTACTAGAACATCCTAGCTGTATCACGTTTTGATAATAGCACACCCTGGCTATATCACGTTTTGATAATAGCACACCCTGGCTATGTCACGTTTTGATAATAGCACACCCTGGCTATATCACGTTTTGATAATAGCACACCCTGGCTATATCACGTTTTGATAATAGCACACCCTGGCTATATCACGTTTTGATAATAGCACACCCTGGCTATATCACATCTTGGTAATAGCACACACTAGCTATATCACATCTTGGTAATAGCACACACTGGCTATATCACATATTGTTAATAGCATATCCTAACAATTTGACATCTTGTTAATAGCACACTCTGGCTTTATCACATCTTGTTAGTAGTACATCGTGGCTATATCGCATCTTGTTAGTAGCACACCGCGGCTATATAACATTGTGTTAGTAGCACACGCTGACTATAAAACATCTTGTTAGTAGCACACCCTGGATATATAACATCGTGTTAGTAGCACACCCTGGATATATAACATCTTGTGAGTAGCACACACTGGCTATATAACATCTTGTTAGTAGCACACCCTGGATATATAACATCGTGTTAGTAGCACGCCCTGGATATATAACATCGTGTTAGTAGCACACCCTGGATATATAACATCTTGTGAGTAGCACACGCTGACTATATAACATCTTGTTAGTAGCACACGCTGACTATATAACATCTTGTTAGTAGCACACCCTGGATATATAACATCTTGTTAGTAGCACACCCTGGATATATAACATCGTGTTAGTAGCACACCCTGGATATATAACATCTTGTTAGTAGCACACCCTGGATGTATAACATCTTGTTAGTAGCACACCCTGGATATATAACATCGTGTTAGTAGCACATCTTGGTAATAGCACACAATGGCTATATCATATCTTGGTATTAGCACACTATGGCTATATCACATCTTAGTAAAAGTACACTGTGGCTATATCACATCTTGGTAATAATACACACTAGCTATATCACATCTTGGTAAAAGTACAGATTAGTATTGACAT
>JACEFZ010024293.1:0-28943 GCA_014155875.1 Cepaea nemoralis | reverse complement strand
AAGGACGGGGGGTGAAAAGTTCTGCAAAACTGCAGAATGGGAATTGCTTTTGTCTAAGGAATGTTCGAAATCTGGCAAAGAATGGAGAAATTGCTTGTCTGTCCATGATGAAAACAGTGTTCTGCAAAACTGGACAAGAATAGAGAAATTGCTTGTCTATCCATGATGAAAATAGTTCTGCAAAACTTGCTAAGAACGGAGAAATTGCTTGTCTGTCCATGATGAGAATTGTTCTGAAAAACTGGGCAAGACTGGAGAAATTGCTTGCTGTCCATGATGAACATTGTTCTGAATAACTGGACAAGACTGGAGAAATTGTCTGTCCATGATGAAAACAGTGTTCTGCAAAACTGGACAAGAATAGAGAAATTGCTTGTCTGTCCATGATGAAAATATTTCTGCAAAACTTGCTAAGAATGGAGAAATTGCTTGTCTGTCCATGATGAGAATTGTTCTGAAAAACTGGGCAAGACTGGAGAAATTGCTTGTCTGTCCATGATAAAAGCAGTGTTCTGCAAAAGACCAGCTGGAAGCTATTGGAAGACATGGCAATGAAATCATCCATCAGACCAAATGTTCCAGTATACAATGAAATCATTAATCAGACCAAATGTTCCGGTATACAATGAAATCATCAATCAGACCAAATGTTCCTGTATACAAATCATGCAGTTTAAGACTTAGGTAAATTATAATCAAATGAACAAGTTGCCTGGTTTATAGTGGAAAGCGGTCAGAAATTATTTGGGATGATATACTGAATGCCTATTCAACTCGGGATGATATACTGAATGCCTATTCAACTTGGGATGATATACTGAATGCCTATTCAAGTCGGGATGATATACTGAATGCCTATTAAAGTCAGGATGATATACTGAATGCCTATTCAACTTGGGATGATATACTGAATGTCTATTCAATGAATGAATTGATCTACAATCTTGAGCAGACTGGTCTTGCAGTCTGATGTTCACACAATTCCAATATAGAATGTGGACAGACCTAAAGAGGCATAAGTCACATTCTTGCAGTTAGACAATTTCACTTTACAATGCAGACACAGACCTAAACAGACATATCTGAGCCACATTCTTGTTGTGTGACAATTTCATTTCACAATGCAGACACAGACCTAAACAGACATATCTGAGCCACAATCTTGTGGTGTGACAATTCCAACATAGAATCTGGACATAGATCTATACCGACAATATGAACCACATTGTTTGATGCTCACACAATTCTGATATAGCATGTGTTGAGGCGTAAACAGACATATTCTTGCTCCAAAAATGGAGTTAGCAGCTGCCAAGTTGCTATTGGAGTCTGAACAACTTTCATTGAAAGCTTTGGTAGTCCAAACAAACATGACTTTCATTGCCAGCTTTTTTAGTCAATCTAGCTACCTGTGAACAGGTATTTCTTTGTGTAATTTTTTATATTTTTGTTTTCACTTACATAAAAAGCCAGCACAGAGTCCCAGTACTAATGGTACCAGTCACAGGCAATGTTTGTGTCTGGCCTGTCCTCGAAGTACTGATTGTCAGAAAGATATAGTCACTGCCTGCTGCACCAACCTGTCCAGGTTATGACCCCACACCATACACATGTCAGAAAGATATAGTGACTGCCTGCTGCACCAACCTGTCCAGGTTATAACCCCACACCATACACATGTCAGAAAGATATAGTCACTGCCTGCTGCCCCAACCTGTCCAGGTTATGATCCCACACCATACACATGTCAGAAAGATATAGTGACTGCCTGCTGCACCAACCTGTCCAGGTTATAACCCCACACCATACACGTCAGAAAGATATAGTCACTGCCTGCTGCCCCAACCTGTCCAGGTTATGACCCCACACCATACACATGTCAGAAAGATATAGTGACTGCCTGCTGCACCAACCTGCCCAGGTTATGACTCTACATACACATGTCAGAAAGATATAGTGACTGCCTGCTGCACCAACCTGTCCAGGTTATGACTCTACATACACATGTCAGAAAGATATAGTGACTGCCTGCTGCACCAACCTGTCCAGGTTATGACTCTACATACACATGTCAGAAAGATATAGTGACTGCCTGCTGCACCAACCTGTCCAGGTTATGACCCCACACCATACACATGTCAGAAAGATATAGTCACTGCCTGCTGCCCCAACCTGTCCAGGTTATGACCCCACACCATACACATGTCAGAAAGATATAGTGACTGCCTGCTGCCCCAACCTGTCCAGGTTATGACTCTACATACACATGTCAGAAAGATATAGTCACTGCCTGCTGCACCAACCTGTCCAGGTTATGACCCCACACCATACACATGTCAGAAAGATATAGTGACTGCCTGCTGCACCAACCTGTCCAGGTTATGACTCTACATACACATGTCAGAAAGATATAGTGACTGCCTGCTGCACCAACCTGTCCAGGTTATAACCCCACACCATACACATGTCAGAAAGATATAGTCACTGCCTGCTGCACCAACCTGTCCATACACATGTCAGCTGCCCCAACCTGTCCAGGTTATGACCCCACACCATACACATGATCAAAGGGTCCTGACCAAATCTACCTTATTGTGCACCAATACCCCACCAAGCGGTGCAGACCCAGCCAATCCGTCCACCTGCTCACTCCCCAACACCAGGATGTCCTTGGGGAACAGATTCAACATCACTCATCTCTATCTTAAGATAAAACACCCTTGACTGACACCTGATGTTACTTGGGACCAGTTTGTCATTCTGACAGTTGTTCTTACTGCACATTGTTTTGATACATAGCCTTGATGTTAACAGCTGTCCTGTTACACCGTATTCTTCCAGCACTCCACATATTTCTGTTTCTTCTGTCAAAAGCTTTTACTTGATCTATGAAAGCCACATTTAGTTCATTGTATTCTATAGATTTTTCATATGTCTGTCTCAATGGAGAAAGGCAATACATCCTCCCCTTTTCTGAAGCCAAATTGAGCACCACATAGAAGCGGTTCTATCTTGTTATGTTTTATACATAAATGTACCTACATGGCTGAGTAAAGTTATGCCTCTATATGTGTTGCAGTCTTTTCTGCTGTCCTTACACAAATGTACAATCGCAGCTCTTCACCAGCATTGTGGTACCCTCTTGCCATGCCTGGTTAAATACATGAACCATGTTATCCCGATCTTCTGGCATGCTTTAATGTCTTCAACTGAAATAATTCCTGTAGCTATTTGTTGGCGCTTTTTTTTTAATTTGCTTCTCTCACTTCATGTTCTAAGATACATGGTTCATTCATTTCTACACAGGAAGAATTTAACTGGTCACTGCCATCTGTTTGTGAATTTAATATATCTAGATAATAGATAATAGATGCCAACTTTCAATCTTTTCCTGGTCGAATGTGGTTTCCATCTGTTTTATAATTTATCTTTTCATTCTCTAATTTCTTTGCATTGATTACTTCTGTAGTCACTTTTTGGCCAACTATGTCTCAAGTATAACAGGACTATGGTATGTGTCTATATGAGTGGGTTACCATTACAAATCTATTGGCAAGTCTTGTTAGTACAAAATTGACTTTGGACGGTTGGCTTAGGTCCTTAGATTTATACCATGTTTGAATTTGACGGTTTAAAGAATGTATTTGACAAACAGCATGTGCTCAGGAAATAAATTTAAATGATTACATTCTTTTGTGGTGTTACTATGTTCCAGGCTGTTTATTCCACAGAAATCGTATTTTCCCTACTCTAAATGTAAGTAATCTATAGTTATCCTGGATTTCATTCAAAATGATACATCGATGGCTGGACATTGACACTTTTGATTCATTCTTTAGTGGTGTTACTATGGTGCAGGCTGTTTATTCCACAGAAATCGTATTTTCCCTACTCTAAATGTAAGTAATCTATAGTTATCCTGGATTTCATTCAAAATGATTCATCGATGGCTGGACACTGACACTTTTGATGAAACCAATGGTATTTTTTATTGACAAGGGTGATTTATGTCTGGACACGCCTGACACTTTTGATGAAACCATTGTTATTGACAGAAGAGTGATTTATAAGTTGACCTGCCAGTCCAGTGGTCCTGTGACAATCTTTGAGGTTGTCACGGAACCACTGTAATGAACGATAAGATGATAAAATAACAGAGACAAATGTATGCACAGCTGCAATTGTTTGTTACTAGTGGAAAAAAACATTCACGTCGGATCAAAGAACTGCCAGTCTTTGAGAATTCCCCGGGAAACGGGAAAAGAGTCGGCCGGTTGTTTTGCCCAAGACTCAAGATGAAAGACAAAGCGCCGCCTTGATTCGGTTGCCACATGTTGTTGACAGGAGAATGACGTCACTCTGACAATTCCCGACTGCAGAAAACAATTTTTTTGCCGCCAGTGTGAAGAATGTGATTTAACTAGACTAACGTGTGGGCTGGCTCGGTTCTAATATTGAAAAGAATCTGGTGTGTTCGGTATCAATTAATGTTGAGGAACATGTGTCTTTCATGGCAAAGTGTAGATTCGATTCAGGATTGAGCTAGGATTTCATAAGGTATTTACAAATAGTATTTAGATGTAAATAATGTAGAATAGTCAAGTGATGGCTAGAATTTAGGACTTGAACATAGTGTTGTTGCTTTGTGGTTAGGTATTCAAAGAGTGTCGGCGACAGTAGGCAATTGCATTGTTAAAACTAACTAGTGTGAGATGTCAATTAGCTCAGCTGGTTGGGAATAGTGAAGTGGGATGATATTTAGAGAGATTGAGGATGGTTGGAGGATAGGGGAAATGTCCAATGGTGGGATCTTCCCGTGGGGTGTATACTGGGGTTCTGCACTTTGCATTTGGTCTTTCCTTGTCTTGCCCTAACTCAGACCGAGGTGATGAGCTCCTCTGCCCATGACAGAGTTTGGTTCACTGTCATTATCTGAGTGAGGCCGTCGGCCTACACTCATCTAATAGGGGTCAGTATCGGGTTGCTCTCACTGGGTGTGTTGTCTCTCTTTCACGGGTTCCCCTCAGGTTGCAAAGAGAAGAAGCTGAAACATCACTGTTAAAAGTATGGATGATTCAGTGAAGGACGTTTCATTCAGCGGCTTTTGCATTGAGCCAATGATCAGGAGGGTCTGAAGGAACGTGGCTCTGTTGAGCAGAAACATATAGTTATCTAGGAACGTTTTCTTTGTGACAGAGTTCACTATGATTACGGGAAGTCATTTTCCATACCACATGTACTATGAACACTACGGGTTTTAGAAGGAACACTGAACATAGCATTTTTCCTAAAATAGTAGATTCCTGTGGAATTGTACTCTTTACTTTGCGATCGTGAAAACTTTAGGACAATTAGTAATAAACAATTGTGTCACACGGGACAGTGATACATATTTTCACGATACAAGGATTGATGAACATTAGAACTACAGGGACAGTTAGTAACTGTGTGTGTGATCGATTCAGGATCAGTATTGGACTATATCCGTGATTGGTGACCAGGTATCTGGGTTATCAAAAAGCTACCGGAGGAAGTCAACATCTAGCAGGTGGGACATATCGTTTGGTGAGGTTATCGTGTACTGACCGATGATGATGATGTGTGATCCTTACAGGGATGATCAGACTTTGCTCCTGAGCTGTTCGGTCTGATTCTGCAGACACCCTAGAGTATACGACATACATTCTACACATACACTTCTCACATACATACACTTTTCTTCATTAAATTAATTTGTATTAATTTTAGAAGCTAGAGTTGTTTAGTATGTTGTTTTGGGGAAGTGTGAGAGGGGGCATGATCCAGTGGTGAGAGAGAGAAAGAGGGATCCATTGGCTGAAGGAGTGTTGTGGACGGAATCTGGTGGATTCTCCAGAATAATGATATGGGGTTAAAAATAATGTGGGTGTTGATTCCCCTCACTCCAGGGACGACACTATAAAGAAAATCCACGATAGAGGTGAGAATTTTAAAATGACCCCACTAACGTCAACCCAGACTAATATGTGTACCAGGAAATTAACAGGGAGGTAATGATACCGACACCACCCATCAAATGTCAACGGGTCTAACATAAGTGGCCAGCACACAGATTCATGTGACGGGTTTCTCTAAGGTTACTGATACCATCACTCCATCTTTTACCTGCTCTTCCCCTTGCATTTCATGATATGCCTCCAATGTGGCTCTTTGTGGCAGATGGTAGCAAGGCATTCTTGTAAGGTGGCCAAACCATTTAATTTGTTCTTGAATGAACTGCATGACAGGTTTCAGACCTAGTCTTCCACATTACTGGTTCTGTTACTCCAGCAGCTCTATGATATATTTGTTATGATTTTGTGCTCAGTTGCAGTAAGCATCTAGGTTTTTACATTGGTAGCATGTTGGCCAAAATATAGCTGAGATTTGCTTTAGTACTTATAGGTATCTATATGACATGTGGTGCTTTGTTAAGGTGAGGAACTATGTGGAGGCTGTGTAAATGTTTTAGAATGATGAGACCACCACAGTGAATAGAAAGATTATATCTGGAAAGAAATTAACTCACAAATAGAGAAATGGTTACATCAGGCAACAGACCACATTCTTTTTGCATGTCAAGACAAGAATGATAGTTTGCCATGAAACTGTATGAGACAGGAAAACTGGGAAAGGTCTAAAATATCTTTCCAGCAGGTAACGAGTTTTCTAAAACGATTTGCTCGATTAGTATTAAAACTAGAACATGAGGAGGACTCTATTCTCATGGTAATCTGAACAGTCAAGAACAAGTGTTCAATCAGTCACAAAAATGCATAATCTTGATTATAGAAATTAGTTTCCTCACTGATGTGTCTCCACTGTGAAGAGGCAGGGCTTGCATGCTCCAGCGAACCCAAGAGCTATGCCAATGACGGTAGCACAGCAACTGGTAGGGTCTCCCATGTCGGACATGCCAAAGATATGAACCAGACGGAGAGACAGACCTGCTGCCTTGTAGGTAAACTGGGAACAGTCAACGGCTAAAGAAAGAAAATCCCAACACAATTCTTGATGTACGATGTGTTGAGCTACAGGCTTGATGGAAACAGTGCAACGTAATTCACTTGAAGAAATCATTGGCCTCATTATTCATGTGGAACATAAGTGTGGACACCAACTGCCTGGAGGAAAACCAAGACCAACAATGTCTGTCTGCAGGATCTGTTGTCTACTGACTGACTGACCAGCCATTTGAAGCATTTCATGAATTATGCACATTTCTGGATTAAAACTAATAATAATAATAGCAAACTGAATGAAAACAATGTAGATGTCCTACTCTGCTTAATATTTGTTATTAAATTGTTGTCTACTAGCCACTTTAATAATGTTCAAAATTGCTTTTTAATTATGCAGCCTGCATAGTTGGATACCTCTTGAAAAATCAAATCCAAGCGATCTTATTCAAGTTTGTAGGTCAATTCTGAGTGGAGATAATGTTTGTGTGTCAGTTTATTATTTAATATGAATAAAGAGGAAAAGACTACTTGAATACTTTGACACAGTGTGACCTAAATGCATATGCTAAGGGGAGAAATACTGCAGATTTTTCCTCGCTAAAGGGGATAATGCATGTTATGTTTAGGGCCTCCGTGAGCAAGCAAAATTCAAATGAAAACCTTAAAACTCCATTCTCCCAAATGAAAAAATAGTGCAACATGACTGTCATGTAGTAATTGAAATTGTGAATAATGGATGAGTCTTAATAATGTTCCCTTTGTTTCCTCCATTTATTCTTTAAATGGCTTATTCGTTATTCTATCCATCCATGGTTTGCATTTTCTTAGAAACCATATGGTCATTGCTATTTAAGTTTTCACAGTGTGTCTAATTATTGTGTCTGTTTCACATTCATATAACAGTACAGGTTCTATGGAGATCAATGTCAACATTCTTTTCCTAACTTCAAATGAAGTTCCTGTTCTGTTAAAGAAGAGTTACCATCTAGTAATTAATTTTAATGACTAACTTTACAAAATCCAAAAGCTTCCATTAATGCGGTTATGTTAAAGGGATCTGAGCAAGATGAAGTCAGAGTCAAGACAGAATCAGTGTGGAAAGATATGGGTAACAGAACAGTGTGACAGAACAGTGTGACAGAACAGTGTAACAGAACAGTGTGACAGAACAGTGTAACAGAACAGTGTGACAGAACAGTGTGACAGAACAGTGTAACAGAACAGTGTGACAGAACAGTGTGACAGAACAGTGTAACAGAACAGTGTGACAGAACAGTGTAACAGAACAGTGTGACAGAACAGTGTGACAGAACAGTGTGACAGAACAGTGTGACAGAACAGTGTGACAGAACAGTGTGACAGAACAGTGTGACAGAACAGTGTGACAGAACAGTGTGACAGAACAGTGTGACAGAACAGTGTAACAGAACAGTGTGACAGAACAGTGTGACAGAACAACCAAAGAACATTGTCTATTTCCTATAGTTGTGTATATTGTTCAACTGTTATTACATTATCCAGGCACGAATTTAGTTAGGAAAATCTCAGTAGTCTATGACATTAAATAAAGTTTATTTATTCCATAAATAAAATATTTGTGGTGGCTTTCAATTTTTGTAAAATGCCAAATCATGCATTTTATAAAAAGTAAATAACCAAACCATGGTTTAGTCTGCAAACCACCATTTAGTCTGCATATACAAACATTATTCTATGACATCATAATTGAGTCACTTATTAATCAGTTACATTATTAAATCTTTCACCAATTCAAATCATAAGATATAATAAAATAGTGACACCATCTGTTCTGCTTTCTTGTCCCATAGAGATCAATATGTTTGGTTTGTGTGGGCTTTATTAATAGAGTGTATTATGATTTACTTTAGAAGCTGACTGCTGGGTTTATTATGAGCCCATTTAAATTATTTCCATCAGGTCACATCTTACAATAATAAATTATAACATTCTATTTGTTTTGCTTTGCCGTACCACAATAAAATTATAGTGTCAGTGTCTATGATAAGCATGCCAAAAGATGTTGCATACACTTACATTGAAAGCTACATATTTTGCTACCCACTTAATTTTTTTCATTAGGTCAGATCATATGTTAAAGTTTCTCACTTTTAATAAAAATCAACAGTATATGGTACACAATTCATTTAATATATAAAGTCCTGCTGCTGGCATATTTCTTGAGTTTTAGGATTATAGGCTATAATTTATAGCTATGCCTGGTTGGCAAGTTTTCTTATGCATTACTTCGACAAACTTACAGCACAATAAATTGTCTCAATATTACACGCCACTGAACTATACAGGTGTCATTAAGATTCTTCTGAGTATACTTTTTCATATAGTACTTGTGACATTTATTGCGCAGACTATTGCACAGACTATTGCACAGACTGGTGACATTTAGTGAATAGTGGTGGTGACAATCTAGACATTACTATTGTCATAAATGACAAATGGCATGCTACTGTACTGTGAATTCCATTGAAATGAACTTAAAAAGCAATTCTTCTGGTTTGATATGACATTTTGATCTTGTAAAAAAAGTGACAATGGGTGCCAACACATTATAGAAATATTAAGTTGCTTAAAAATCAAAGGTTTTTAGGCTGAACCATGCAATTATATGTATTATTGTGGGCTGACAAAACAAGCATAAAGCAAAATACTTGCCATATTACACATTCTGAGATAACACATGGGGCAGAAAGGAACATTTTGTGCTATATTCACTGGGACAGGAGCGGAGCATAATGGTGACAACCCGTTGCCGTGAAGTTGGAACCGCAAATAATGACACAGATAACGAAGCAACCAAAATGGCCAACAGATTTGATTCATAATGAATCCATCACTTCATGACATGATTGTTGTTGTTGAGTCAAGAACTGATATCACTGCACTCAGGACATTCCCATATGTGCTCAGTCCCCTCATACAACAGCCAGCGAAGAGTCACACTACTAATCATTCTCACCGCTATCTGATTAAATGTTCTGGTCTTCCCTCTCAGTTTTGAGATTCTTCCAGAATCCCTGCCGATCCCCCGCAATCTCATTCTTTCCACATATGGGTTCTCAATCTGTTCCTCCGCCTTCTCCACCTGGTCCCACAAGCGCATGATCACCTCCCCCTTGTCCATAGGCAAGATACCACCAAGAGGTGCATTCCCTGCTAGCCTATCAGCCTGTTCATTCCCCATACACCCGCATGGCCAGAGCGAAATATCCATACAATTCTCACAATCTGTGACATGATTGAAGTAAGCCCTATATATGCTGATTGACGGGTCAAGAGTACCTCACGACATACTATTTCTTTTTATATTGAACATTTTGAAGCTCAAATTAAATGATAGCCAGCAATTAATTTTTGTTAAATATGTTAATTCTTTAGAAGAAACAGACATCTGAAATGAACCACAGAAACCCTACATATTTATATATATACATTTTGTACATTGAAAAAGCACTGAAAGGCACAATGCCTGTTCTGATTGTACACATATGCAGTCAGTGAAGCATTTAAGAAAACTGGAGTGCTTTTCGCACTGACTAAATAACTGAAATATTAGAATCAATTAATAAATTATAAAAATTATATTTCAGTCCGCGGAAATAAAATTGTACCAAAAGCCACTTTTATTTGCTATTATAGTGCATGTTCTAAAGAAATTAACCACCAATCATATTTTAAAAAGTAAAATAACTAAAGTAAATTATTTGAGATTAACAATAGAGATCTAACTATGTATGTGTTTGTGCACACATAAAGCACTGTTCACAACATTACATCAATAAAAAAAACCATTCACTACTAATAAACCATTCACAGCTGATTCACATGTTCAATTATGCTCAGAAGTCAAGAATTCTCTATCATATTCATGGACACTATGTATAGAGATATCACCTCCTCATACAACAGCCTAATTGCAGTGTCAATTCTTTGAACAGCAGCCTTCTGAACAGATTTCTTCCTCTCAACCAGAATCTGCCCTACCTTGGTTCCATGATGGATCACATACCCAACAAGGGTCTTTTGCATTTGTCCATCTAATGACTCTACCCATCTTAAGAGTTTTATTCTGCACTGCTTTACCTTGGCAGCAATAAAATCAAGAGTGGCATTAGGAGCTCTTAGCCATAGGGCATCCATGACCCAAAGTTTTCTTTCCGCATGCATATTGTGCATGGAAGGGGGGGGGGGGGGGGAGGGGGGGCGCGGGGTGTGTGCGACCGCATACCTGAGGCAGTTTGTGCACATAATTCTGGGGACTTCTCTGACAAAAACACTCTCATCAGAGGTTCTAACTGCCTATTGAGCAATACTAAAATGAAGTTGCTCAATTTCTAGATGTAATAATGAAATCATCGCTATCTGACTCACCTAAATGCTGCAGCACAGACTCCATGTTTCTAAGCCGAAAAAATCTGTGGACATCGTTAATAGCTGCTAAGGCTTTCTTCAACCTCTTTGAATCTCTGCAAACATTTGCGGACATCTGACTGGATGAAATGAACATCAGAAAAACATCAGAAAAACCTTGGAAATTAATGTTTTGCAAAAGTTCAAATAACAACAATAACATGAGCCACTTCAAGTGAGTAGAATAAAGAACTTATAAGTAATAAAGAAATAGGTGACACCAAAATGTGAAATAGAAACAGAAGGGAACATTCTTAACAAATGGATAATTTTAAATACGTAGGGGCATTTAAACCATCAGATGGAAGATGTACAACAGAGATTAAGAGCAGAATAGGGTAAGCTAAAGCTGTATTTCAGAAAATTAAAAGAATCTTATTAGAATAAAGAACTTAAAGTAATAAAGAAATAGGTGACACCAAAATGTGAAATAGAAATAGAAGGGAACATTCTTAACAAATGGATAATTCTAAATACATAGGAGCATTTAAAACATCAGATGGAAGATGTACAACAGAGATTAAGAGTAGAATAGGGTAAGCTAAAGCTGTATTTCAGAAAAAAGTATCTTATGCAACAGGTCACTATCTCTAAATGTAAGCGTATTGTTTTGCTGTCTGGCTGTGAATCTTGGAATGTAAATGAACAAATAAAGAAATTAGAAAGAGGTGGTTCCTGAGACAAATGTTGCAAATTCCTTGGACTGTTAAAGTAACTAAAAACGATTGCCTGAAAGAGGCTAATGAAACTAGAACATAATATACAACAATAAGAAAGAGAAAAACAGCTTTCTTTGGGCAAGTGATGAGAAGAGAGGCATTGGAAAACATCCTGACAACTGGAAAGATCGAGGGGAAGAGAGGCAGACGCAGACAAAGAGAAATGATGTTGGATGGATTGAGACGGTGGCATGGAGGAATATCATCAGCAGAGTTGATCCAGAACAGCAAAGAACGAGATCTGTGGAGAGTCATGAACTCCTACGCCAGTCGGCATGACACTTGATGATGATTATGAACAGAAGGTATATGATGGTTATGATTCTGAGGTGTGCTTTACATAAATGTGTCTTGTTTACATGCAATTAGATGTACATTAAAATTTATATGATATGTATATTAACTGCGTGAAGTTCTGTCCATGGTTGACTTGTTCATAATTTATTGTAATGCATGTCTCTACTTTTACAATCTTTCTGTGCAAACATTTCTTCGGATGCATGTAAGTAAGAGTACAAGTGAGAATGTCAGTATCTGTATTGTATGTGTTGAACAATGACAGTTACACATCATACACTTACTGCGGACAAGTGACTCCACTGTAACTGGGCATCCTAAACAATCGGCACTCAAGGGCCGGGGCCATGTCTGGCTGTTTTCTCCTGTCGCTGTCTACTCACGGACTGACACAGCGGCCAGACAACCACAGTTCACGGCGGCGATTGCAAGAAGTCTGCACCATAGTTGCCATTCTAGATATTTTATATCCAGATCTAGAGGTTTTTGCCGGCGTCTGGATACCGTTTTCTGACGTTTGGATGCTGGATGTAATTCTAGATACTTTTCATTTGGAGTCGGATATTTTGAATACTTTCTAGATTTTACTTTTCTTCGGGGTCTTTTACCCATTATTTGTTTGATCAGGACGCGCGTAAATTATGGTAACTGTCATTATTTAAACTTTGAACTGACTTGGGTCAACGCTCGACAATCTGGCAACCCCCCCCCCCCCCCCCGGTAATGAGTAAAATGTTGTCAATAGATTATAATAACATTATTTGAACTGTAAACTCACCGTGTTGCGAATTATTGCTGTGATGCCGACTTTGTGGTTGTTTTTCATGTTATTTTTTTATAATTGCTCACGTTCAATTGTGTCTTCCACTTTGAACAAATCTTTCAACATGCCAAAAGTAAAGTAATATGAACAAAAATTTCGGAAAGAGTGGCTGCAGGATGACATAATTAAAGATTTGGTGATGTCAATTCATGGAGATGCGACTAAGGCTCGTTGTAAGTACTGCAAGTGCAAAATGAAAGCGAAAATACAAGACTTGAAGAACCATGCAGAGACTAAAAAACATAAAAATTCAGTGCCATTTAGGGATATGCCACCGTTGACATCTGTTTTCAGAACTAAACAGAGTAATGAATTATCAAAAGTTGAAGGATCTGTCGCAATGTTTTTTAAGTTCTCATCGTGAACTGTGACCATTTGATTGATTTGTTTAAAAACACTATTTCTGACAGTAAAGTGCTAAAGGGCATGAAAATGCATCGCAGCAAGTGTACAGATATGATCAGAGGTACTTTGTTTTCTCGCATTGAAGAAGATTTGATCAGTGATATTTCTACAAATAAATATAGTTTATTATTAGACGAATCTAATGAATCAAAATGTTGATAAAGTTAAATTACTTGACGATCTCACTTTGCTATTTCACTCAATTGGTAAAAGACTTATATTGCCAACTTCTAAAGCTGACTTGTTCACTTCCACTATAGAGAGCTATTTCGCTCCAAAGCCATACCTGGGATACCAAACCGAATCAAAAATTTATGGTTTAAAAGCAAAAAGACTGTTAACAGAAAATGAAGAGAACGACTTAAGATAGCGCTGTCAAGATTTTATTCTCTCATTATTCAAGCAACTGAAGCAGAGACTTCCTGAAAATGTAGATGTAGTGAAACATATTTTACTCTTTTCTGTTAATAACATACTTCAGCCAGTAAAGGACATATTAAAATATTGTCAAGTTATGAAATGTTAGGGGCTACTGATAATAGTGTGGCGGAACCAGAATATCAGTTAACCAAAATAAATTTGGTTGACTGGAGAAACAAAACAGAAACTGAAGCCTTTTGGAGTGAAGTAAGACAATTCAAAGATGCCTCAAGTGACAGTCCACTCTGTGAGCTCTTTGAATGTGCGATGTCTACCATTATACTATCCCATTCAAATGCTGATGTGGAAAGAGTTTTCAGTACTATGAATTATACAAAATGCAAACTAAGAAACAGGATAAAACTTGACCTCTTAAATGCTATCTTGGCAATAAGATTTGGCCTTATGAGAGCAGGAAAATGCTGTTCAACTTATCAGCTCCCTGATCGTGTATTAAAAGAAATTCGAACAGCTAAAGCATACCAGAGTCATTTTGATTCTGAAGCTTCAACTTCATCATCCAAGCTAAGTGCATCTTGTGAGACAGACATCAGTGAGGATGAGGACATGATTCTATAGGGTAAGTCACATCATTTTTTTTAAATGTTGAATATACTGCAAAGAATGAGGAAGAAGATACAACCTGAAATAGGGGAAGAACAATGCGGGTTTGTAGAAGGAAAGGGTACAGTAAATGCTGTGTATATGCTGCGAACAGATATTGAACGTGCTATAGAAGTAAACAAGGATACACATCTTTGCTTTATTGACTATACAAAGGCTTTTGATAGCGTTAGACATGTCAGCATGGTGGATATGCTTGCAGATCTACAAATTGATGGGAAAAACATTAGACTTATAAAAAACATATTGGAAACAACAAGCTGCAATAAGGATTGATAATGAAGTGGGACAGTATCAGCCAATTAAGAGAGGTGTTAGGCAGGGATGTGTGATGTCTCCAGATCTTTTTTCCCTGTACAGTGAAAATATTTTCAGAAATGTAGAGGATATAAATGGAATCAGCATTGGAGGACGAAACATCAACAACATTAGATATGCAGATGATACAGTATTAATTGCAGACAATGCGCAGGACCTGCAACAATTAGTAGATGCGGTTGTTGTACACAGTGAGCAACTGGGGTTAGAATTAAATTGTAAAAAGACTCAGGTTATGGTCGTCAGTAGGAAGGAAGAAGTGCTACAATGTAATATACAAGTAAATGGAAATATTCTTCAACAAGTGAATTGGTACAATTATCTTGGAACAGTTATAACATCTGATGGGAGATGCCTTGAAGAGATTAGAACAAGAATCGCCATGGCGAAAGTAGCCTTTAGCAAGATGAAAACCATTCTGACCAATAAAAAGATGTCAATTGAAACGAGAAAAAGAGTGTTGAGGGGATGCATAGAGCCTGTTCTTTTGTATGGATGTGAAACTTGGACAATGAGCAGTCAAGCTGAAAAGCATCTGATGGCTGCAGAAATGTGGTTTCTGAGGAAAATGCAAAGAATACCATGGACAGACAGAAAAACCAATGACCAAGTACTACAGAAGACAAATTAACATCGTAAACTGATTAGAGAAATTAGACGTAGACAGTCAAAAAATTTTGGACATGTTATGAGAAGAAATGAGAGAACTTAGTGACAACTGGCAAGATCGAGGGGAACAGACCAAGAGGAAGACCGAGAGGAAAATACCTGGATGTCTTGGCCACATGGCATGGACGAGACAGGAACACTGAGCTGATCCACGACACTGGTGATCGAGTGAAATGGCGAGTCATGACCGCCCACGCTTTCCGGCATGGCACATGATTGATTGATTGATATCCCTTATAGGACGTTGCAGTCAACATCAGCATTTTTCAGCTGCTTTTGATGTACTAGGCAAGATTATGCTCAGTAGTTTGCGATTGCTTTCTGAGCGACCGGTTCACATACCCCCTAAGTTACCAGCGCGGCTCGAACCACTGCCGGTTCGGGCGCAGCTGCATTACTCACGAGAATATAAGGGGTTACGGCGAAAGCCGTAAAGCCCTTCGCCAGGGAGACGGCAGTCACATCAATACATGTGTAATTTCTTACTTTCTCTATCTGGATATTTTTCCTAGATACTTTCCAACGAAATCTAGATATGTATGGATGTTGTTTGGGCCGTTTCTAGATATTTTTGGTTAAAAAAAAAAGTGGCAACCCTGGCCTCTGCACACTTCTGGTTTAAGAATAATAACGTTAGACTGAAGTAAAAGAACGCTAGACTGAAGTAAAACAACGTCGTGCCGCTGTCTGCCGATGTGTACTCCAGAAATCACCGACCGGTCAGACCAGGACTCACGGACATTTTGAATGAAGTTCACGGCCTTCACGAAGTCTGCAGACGAGTCGATTAAAAATGATCACCACAAACTCAACGAAACAAATATATTGCAATAATCCGCTCTCCGACACGAAGTGTTTATTTTTATTAAAATGTTCACTCTCAAACGATGTGAATGGGGGTAAAGCCGCCTGCCTCGCGCTCCGAAGATTGTGGGGTCGATTCCTGGTTCCGCCATTTGGTTCACGACTGCAGTTTTCTCGTAGATTCCTGGGGGTCGTCGCTGGAGCTACGGAGTTCGGTTTTGCTCGATGCTTTCACCGAACGACCGCGCCATATTCAATAAAACCCGGTGCAATAAATAACTTTAAACGCCCTTAAGCGGTGTGAATGTTGTCAATGTTTTGTCCCTGTTTGGTCTGTGTGTTTGGTCAGTGCTTGTTTGGTCAGTGTTATTGGTCAGTGTGCTTGTCTGGTTAGTGTTTGTTTGGTGAGTGTGTGATTCGTCAGTGTGAGTTTGGTCAATGTTTGTTTGGTCAGTATATTTGTTTGATCGGTGTATGTTTGGTCAGTGTGTGTTTGGTCCGTGAGTGTTTGGTCAGTGAGTGTTTGGTCAGTGTGTGTTTGGTCCGTGAGTGTTTGGTCAGTGTGTGTTTGGTCAGTGTGTGTTTGGTCCGTGTGTGTTTGGTCAGTGTGTGTTTGGTCAGTGTTTGTTTGGTCAGTAATTGTTTGGTCAGTGTTTGTTTGGTCAGTGTGTGTTTGGTCCGTGTTTGTTTGGCCCGTGTGTGTTTGTTCAGTGTGTGTTTGGTCCGTGTTTGTTTGGTCCGTGTTTGTTTGGTCCGTGTTTGTATGGTCCGTGTTTGTTTGGCCCGTGTGTGTTTGTTCAGTGTGTGTTTGGTCCGTGTTTGTTTGGTCCGTCTGTGTTTGGTCAGTGTGTGTTTGGTCCGTGTGTGTTTGGTCCGTGTTTGTTTGGTCCGTGTGTGTTTGGTTAGTGTTTGTTTGGTCCGTGTTTGTTTGGCCCGTGTGTTTGGTCCGTATGTGTTTGTTCATTGTGTTTGGTCATTGTGTGTTTGGTCAGTGTGTGTTTGGTCAGTGTGTGTTTGGTCAGTGTGTTTTTGGTCAGTGTGTGTTTGGTCCTAGTGTGTTTTTGGTCAGTGTGTGTTTGGTCAGTGTGTTTTTGGTCAGTGTGTGTTTTGTCAGTGTGTGTTTAGCTAGTTTTTGTTTGGTCAGCGTGTGTTTGGTCCGTGTTTGTTTGGTCAGTGTGTATTTGGTCCTAGTGTGTTTGGTCCGTGTGTGTTTTGTCAGTGTTTGTTTGGCCAGTGTATGTTTGATCCGTGTATGTTTGGTCAGTGTATGCTTGGTCAGTGTGTGTTTGGTCCGTGTTGTTTGGTCAGTGTATGCTTGGTCATTGTGTGCTTGGTCCGTGTATGTTTGGTCAGTTCTTGTTCGGTCAGTATTTGTTTAGTCCGTATTCATTTGGTCAGTGATTTGCATATGTTGTATATGGGTCTTATTTTCATCGGCTGTCCGTCATCCTCATGTGCCTTACAAACTGACGTGAGTAATCACGCTTCTTCAAATCTTGCTACCTACAATGGCATGTATTCGTATGGTCAGTGCTTTTTGGTTGCGTGTGTATGGTCCGTCATCGTTTGGTCAGTGTCTGTTACACACTAACAGCATGTATCAATTTATTACTTCTTTTATCAATTCGTGTGCTGACTCCCTTCCGTGCCATGACACAGACTGTCAAGAATTTTCTATCGCCGTCTACCTCTACCTCTCTTTCCGCAAATCTCCTCGGTTGTCACATGTTCCATTTTTTTTTTTTTTTTTGGTCTTCTCATAATAACGTCACAAAATTAGGATTGCCTCTTTCTAATGTTTGTTATAGTTTGTCTTTGTGATGTAGCCTCCCTCGATGGTTTTTGAGAACATTGGTAGAGTAGAGGAGTGGGTCAGAATGCCAGGGGTAAAGTCAGAGAGGTGCATGGTCATAATAACATTGGATCGTAAATGCCGGGATTAGCCGGCAGGCTGCAGTGAATGGGAGATGCAACAATTGATCTACGACAGTTCGCTACAAGTTGATGTAATCATCTACAGTTCTACACGGATGGCTCTGTTGTAAGAGGTAAAAGATATACTTGGGGGTTCGTGGTGAAGGTCGGTGGGCGATGTCCTAATCCATGTTTCGGCAGTTCTACAGCCAACACGAGGCCTTTTCGGCTGCCTCGCCCAGTTGTTTTTATGCCTGAGTTCTTGCTTGTCCTTGTATGCCCATTTGCTTTAACACATCATACATGGAGTGGGAGACGAGATCCTCTTGCGCCTATCTCAATGGCGCATAGCCTGACAGTGTACCCGTCCTGTCTGAGACTAGCAACCGTGTTACCGTACTTCTCCATCTTGTATACGTACTGCTCCTTCATATTTGACTTGTATGGGACTGTCAGCTCAATCAGCATTTAGCTATGTGGCTGACGAAGAGTGGAGTACGATGTTAGGTCGCAAGCCAAACTGTCGGATCACCATAGGATACCCTCCCACGGCCCTTTAGGTCCACGGTCAGCTCCCAGTCACCCACGCCATCGAAAACGGTCGGAAACGCTAAGTCGGCAGCGCAGCCTACCGTGTCTCTGCATTGTTGCCCGGCTCGGTCGAAGTAAATTCACAGTGGCCTCGGCCTCGCCCGTTTGTTCGCCTGCATTCTGGCTACATCCACTATGGCTGCCAACCCAGCGGGGACTTTGTTGTGACGCCATGTGAATCGGTCGTGGGTTAATGCTACCTTGCATGCGGACAATACGTGCTTCGCTGTCTGGACCTTTCTACAGAGGGGACAGGACGGGTCGGTGGCTTTTCCCCACTTGACCAGGTTGACAGCTGATGGCAAGACATCGTAGAGGGTTCGGACGACGAAACTTAAGGGCGGTGGTGCCATACGCCATATCTCATTCCAGGTAAGGGATTTCTCCACTATCTCTTCCCATGACATCCACTGACCCTGCTGCGCCTGTTGGTCAGCCATTTGTACTCTCTATTCGTCCTCTCCCTCGCGGATCTCCTGGACCACCGTATCTCTGCATTCCTTAGTCGTCGCCCTGGACAACATCGGAGTTCTATCATGGTGCCCCCATGACCTCCTTCAGCTTGAGTGCTGCCTGGGCATCTTCGACTGCTTCGACGACTTTCCACTTCCTTCCCGTTCTCAAGGCGGGCTGTGAGGTACTGACTGCTTCATCTGGAGACTCGCACATCATCATCGCGAGTCTGGCTTTTCCTACTTTTAATTCTTCTATGAGGGACCGGAACGGGAGGACGAGCTTACTCTGCATACAATATAGTGCGACCGTCGTGAGGCATGATGGTGCTCCAAGCCACTTCCTTATGTACTTGCTTATTTTCATCTCCATCGTTTTCACGGTGGTCGTGCGTATATCATATATCAGCAGCGACCACAGGAGTTTCGGAATAAGCATGAATTGGAGACAACAGATCTTGAATTTTCCTATCAGCCTGCTTTGGTCAATGGTACGCAGACCGTTCGGCGATTGCCCCACCGAACAGTCATGTAATTATATGCACTACCCTCGCTCGGAGGGAAGGCTATGGAGTCGACACGAGACAGTGCAAGTTCTTGCTGTTAGTTGAGAGATTGTTATTCGCTCTGCAGTTACCGCTTTAACCAGACTCCGTCGACAGATCGATCAGCAGACCGTTCGCATACACTTCTTGTATCTCTACCACCGCGTTCCTGTCCGTCAGGGTTACATAGTACACACGACTGGAACTCTTTACCGGTTGCTCTATCACAGTGGGAATTGCTTGCCCGGCAACTATGATGAACGCCCTTTCCGCCGCTCTACAATTCACGATCGACAGGCTTCTTGATTACTTGGGCTTGAAGCTCATTCTGCAACAGGAAAGCAGTTCATCTAGTCTGTGGGGGATGCTGCGGGTATCACTCTCCTTCGGTGTCAGGATTGTCGTATAGTCCACGAAGGCCTTCAGTGGCGGAATGTTTCGTTCCTCGCTGAGTTTCGGACTGTGTGCGTAGCCGGATGCCATGGCAATACCCATCTGCAGGTCGATCCGTCTGGTAGTCAACGTCTTGGTCGAGAAACGGAAAGAGAAGCCCGAGAAGTATTGCCTAAGCATTGCTCCAATTTCCTCGGGCACGTGATACGTCTTGAGTGCATGCCTCAACATCTGGCCAGATCCAATCATATCACGTGGAGTTCCTCCTTCTTCGTCTTCGTTCTCTGGATAGCTTCCCAGATCATGGTGTTGTATTCTAGACATCCGGGGACACCAGGTACCCCCCCCCCCCCCCCCCCCCCTGCTTGAACCGCCGTGTCCACGTTCTTATTTCTCATCAAGTACGTCGTGATTCGGCTGGTCATGACTGAGAAGAATATTTTCCCCTCAACGTTCAGGAGAGAGATCGGCCTAAATTGGGCAATACTGGTCGACTTTTTCTTGGCTTTCTTCCACTCTGCACTGACGTGCTTGTGTTTCAAGCGGATTTCAGTATCCAGCGTAGTTTCTTAACAGGACATTCGGACACCTCTTCTATACTGTGTAAGACACACCACTGGGCCCCGGTGCAGACTATCCACGTGCCTTTTTGATCACCGCCACCACCTCGCTCCACAACGGAGGCTTGGCATTGAAATCCACAATTGGTTTCTCCGGCCATTTGAGCCGTTCTATTTCATCGAGTGGGACGTCCCGCTGGGCACCGGAGTACGTCGTCACGAAGTGATTCTCCAGCTCCTTTTTGCTGAGACTAAGGATGCCGGATCACGACTGCTCAAACAAGTCCCGCGCAAACTTGTATTGTTCTCGGAAGAGGTTCTCACGTTCCTTCCGGGGTTTTCGCCGCCCCCTGCAGAACCTTTCCGCTAGATAGAGGGTATTGTGCCTGGATTTCAGATGTTGCCACACCTGGCGCAAGCCCACTTTCTCATGCCCGGCTGCTGTTTTGTACCGTTTTCGAGCGGCTTTCCTCTGTGATTTTACCTCATCTAGCAGCTTCTGCCACCTGGCCTTCGGTGGGCTAACTACTTCCTTTCTCTCGCTGCTACCAAATTGACGCGCCGAGTGGAGGTATACAATCTTTCCGAACTGTTGTACCTTCTCTTCTAATGACGTGGGTTTTAGCTCATCCTCTTATACACGGGACAACGTCTCATCTAATCGTGCCCACTCAGCCTTCTCGGTGGCAGGCGGGAACTTGATCTTCGCCCTAAGACTCTCGGAAGGTTGCTCGGGTGCGTCACAGGGGACATCGACTTGAGTCTTTTCAGTTCTGTGGGGTTCTCCATGGATGAGATACTCTAATCTAAAGTCTTTTCGATATCCCTTTCACGGGAGCGCTATTTATTCTCCTGTGACGTACTCTCGCACTTCTTTCGTCCAGCGCGAATTCTCATTCCCCGATAGGAGACGAAGCTTTTACCACAGACTCATGCCCCTGCCGGTCGTTCGGCTGAGGTCAAGGTCGGTTCGACGGTCTAACTCTAAATCGTCAACATGTGGTCACTGTTGGATCTTTCATGTTCTCTCATTTCGGAGGATATAAGTATAAGGGGCATCTACTTGTACTTTCATTCGACGCGACAATGACCTTATACAGCACTAGCTGACCCGGCCCGGCTTCGCCCAGTCCCTGGTGGGGAGCATCTCATTTAATTCATATAAGTAGTCATATAAGTTCTCGTTCCCGTTACCGACTGTCTGTCTGTCTGTCTGTCTGTCTGTCTTTCTGTCTGTCTGTCTGTCTGACCCGGCCCGGCATCGCCCAACTCCTGGTGTGGAGCATCTAATTTAATTCATATAAGTAGTCATATAAGCTCCCGTTCCCGTTCCCGACTATCTATCTGTCTGTCTGTCTGTCTATATGTCTGTCTGTCTGTCTGTCTGATCCGGCCCAGCTTCGCCCAGCCCCTGATGGCGAGCATCTCATTTAATTCATATAAGTAGTCATATAAGTTCCCGTTCCCGACTGTCTGTCTGTCTGTCTGTCTGTCTGTCTGTCTGTCTGTCCCTCCCTCTCTGTCTGTCTGTCTGTCTGCCTGTCTGTCTAATCATTTATTGGTTGCAGTTAGAACAACCTTAGATAAACGAAGACCAACTTACAAAAATCATTAGAAAGAGCACTTGAAAGATCTTTACATCTTCCCCAACAATTAACTTGGGTAAATGAGCGGCGGCAGCAGCATCAGCAGAAGAAGGAAAAGGAGGAGTAGGAGCTGGGAGGAGGAAGAGGGAGGTGGAGGAGGGAGGAGTAGGAGGGAGGAAGAGATAGGCGGAGAGAGGAGGAGGAGGGAAAAGGAGGGAGGAGGAGGAGGAGTAGGGAGGAATAGGAGGGAGGAGGGATTAGGAGGAGGAGAGAGGAGGAGGAGGTAGGAGAAGGGAGGAGGAGGAGGAGGAGGGAGGAGGAGTAGGGAGGAATAGGAGGGAGGAGGAGGTATTAGGAGGAGGAGAGAGGAGGAGGAGGTAGGAGAAGGGAGGAGGAAGGGAGGAGGAGGCAGGAGGAGGAGGCAGGAGAGGAACGAGGAGGAGAAGGGTAGGAGTAGAAGAGGGACGGGGGAGGAGGAGAAGGAGAAGGAGGAGGAGGGGAGAAGGAGGGAGGAAGAACGTAAGGGGGAGGAGGATGGGAGGAGGAGGAGATGGGAGGAGGAGGAAGAGAGGAGGAGGGAGGAGCGGACGAGGAGGAGGTGAGAGGGAGGAGGTGGAAGGATGAGGCGGAGGAGGAGGAAGAGGGAGAAGCGATGAGGGAGGATGATGAGAAGGAGGGTATGTTAGGAGGAGGAGGACGGGATGTAGGGGACGACTAGGATGAGGAGGAGGGGAGTAGGATGAGATGAGGAGGAGGATCAGGAGAGGCGGAAGGAAGGAGGAAGTGATTAGGGATGAGGAGAAGGGCGGAGCAGGAGGAAGAGGGAATGAGAGGGATGATGGAAGGAATGAGGAGAGAGGATGAGGAGTGATTGAGGATGGATGTAGTGAGGAGGAGGAGGATGGATGAGGAGAGGGAGGAAGAGGGAGAAGAGGGAGGAGGAGGGATGAGGGGGAGGACGTAGAATTAGGAGGGAGGAGGAGGGAGTGGGAGGAGAGAGGAGGAGAAGGGAGGAGGAAGGAAGAGGAGTGATTAGGAGGAGGGCGAGGAGGTAGGAGGAAGAGGGAGGAGGAGGAGAAAGAGGGAGGAGGAGGGAGAGGGGGAGGGGAAGAGGAAGAGGGTAGGAGGAGGAGGATATTAACGCATATGCCTGTAGACAACTGCAGCGAAAAGGTGGGTCTGTCTATCTATCTGACCCGGGGTGGCTTTGCCAAGCTCCTGGCGGGTAGCGTCTCATTAAATTCATACAACAAAAAAAGTAACTTAAAAGAATGTCCTTCCACACACCATCCATTATATATAATGAAAACTCTTTCTAATCACCTGCATGACTACAGTAACTTCTTAAGCATAAAAATATGAGTTACAATGTTATGCATTGTGCATTATTTTTATGAAAACTTTGAAAATGCCTTAAAGATTGTATCATTATTTATTATAACTCATATGCCGGTACATAACTATAGACACAGAGTTTATAAATCTTTGAAAACGATGCAACAATATGACTATAAGTTATACAGAAAAGTTATTAAAAGTTATGCCCCTTGAAATAACTTTTACAGAGTTAAGTCCCCTTGCTGTATGGAAATTATAATGAAAAATGGAAAATTAAATAATATTCAGTAAGCAGCCGATTTCACACTAAAAAAATATCACAGTTGGCTGCGCTGGAATGAAAGGAAGACGTGTAGAAAATTTCATCTCAATCGGATGGGCCGTTCGCGAACGCATAAAGGACATACGGACGGAGATTGCCTTTTATATATAAGATTAGGGGTCTGCTGTCAACTCCACCACCGGTGGAGTCAATTCCACCACTGCGCTGCAGCAATGCTGCAATGCCAGTCTTTCCAGGGCGTCAGTTTATCTTTCCAGATTGTCCATCCGTCTATCCGGATTGTCTAATGGACTGGCCATAAATCAGTGATAAAAACTCCGCCGCAGAGCAAACACGGCTTGGGGGTGGGGGTGGGGGTGGGGGGTTCTGATCATCAGAAGTGGTCCCCCTTCCCCGAAAGTTTCGACCCATTTCCCTAATGGACATACTCTAGGGGCGTCTTTCCCCTGCCGTGTGAGACGTTCAGTCGTTGTCGTTGTCCTTGTTGTTTGTGCTTGTACCTTGGCTTAGCTATGAACAACACACAAACTACCTGCCAGCTGCTCTTCAACTTCAATATTTTGCGACAGTGTATACCTATTTTCGGCTGTCTATACCACTTTGCAGCAGTGTTGTCAAAGATGGCGGCGTACACAGAAGTGTAAATCGTCAACTGTAGCAGGTCTTTCGTGTTCAGTTGTCCTTCTATCTGCTGCCGTATATTCAGCCTGTAAGTGTCAGCCGCACCGCCGCAGTTATTGCTACTTTAGTCTAGCAATTTTGGTCATGTTTTTAAAATTGGGTTTTTAATTATGAAACCATCACAGCTTGGCAAAACTAGAGTTAGTTAGGTACTTTGATGACAATTTAAAATTTGTTTTGGCATTGACTAACTGTTAGTCGCGGTTCCAACTTCACGGCAGATGGTTAACTCATGTTAACCCCATAAATGCTCTGTTCCTGTGCCAGTGAATATCACACACAATGCTCCTTACAGTTACTGCCCTATGTGAACATTAGAAGAAACAGCAATATCGATAAACCCACGGCACTCACAAGCAAGTACATGCATGAGACTGCTGCCAGAATGCCAGCCAACACAACAGTCTGCCACCAAGCCAAATTACATTACAGTTACAGTTCATCGTGGATGGAAGCGGAAGTCACCAGGAAAGCAGCAACTTCACACACATGACTGCATAATGCAAAACTAGCTAGTTCAGCAACTGGCTGCCACCATTTTATGAACATGCAGTTCGCAATATAAAACCTCAGACAGATGTAAAACCATTCCACACAAAATCCACAGCTCACAGTGTCGCTCCAAGCACTTAACTCAGTAGCTGGTCGATGGAACCATGTTCTACCAGTCCAACATGAGGAAAATGCCTAAGCAAGCTGTGGCCGGAAGCATAACCATTCCAGAGGCCTTTACAGCTCAACCGACTATCTGCCATATTGGACAGGATGCTTTGATAGAAAATATTTCGATTGCCATGGGTCAATAATACTGTCACATTTGACGTGGGTCATTAATGATGTCAGAGGCTGTGAGTCATTAATGATGTGTGATACTGTGGGTCCCAATAATAACTGTCATAGTACAATGAGTTAGCTGTGGTTAACACCAATTGAAGATGTCAGCAGTAAAGCTTTGACATTGGAAGTGTCAGGGCCTGAAATATGGGTTTACATGGTGTGTCCTCAAGTTTCATTAGTATAATATAACATGTTGATAATTGAACTGATTTATGAGTGACTTGTTGACTAGATATTCTATTTGACTCTCTCACATCCTCCATCTTATGTTCACGAATAACACAACTAAACCGAACACCAATGCTGTTTTAAACTGTATATTGTCACACTACAGGTTTATACATTTCACATGATCACTACATCTTGCTATCACTCATAAAACAACTAAAAGTATAAATGTATAAATATATGTATAAATTGCTGCAATCTAAACGGTGCCATTGCCACACCAAGTCTGACCCGGTTAACTTCAACCACCGTCATCCTCACCCAACAAAGGCAACAGTGACTTGGTTCTCGTTGAATAATCATATTGTCAACAATCCAACACCAACTGTAATGCTGTGTTCAGAGACGGTGGAAAGAACGCAGGCAATGAATTACCTGGGGATACGGTTTGATCGAAGCCTTGCTTATAATGTGCACATAGACCAGGTGATAACAAAGGCCAAGCGGGGTTTGGCAGCGATGCGGGTGATGGCGGCAGCAAACTGTGAGCAGCGCCATCTATGTCTTCTGTACGAGGGGCTGGTCATGTCTGTTTTGGAGTATGCAATGGCAATCCTGACTCTCAGCCATAAGCAGATAGAAAGGATGGAAAGGATACAGAATGAAGCTATGCGCATTATTCTTGGATGTACAAGAGATACAGCATGCAGGGCGATGCGCTACCTTCTTGATTTTCCAACCATTGAAGAGAGAATACAAGTTTGCAGGGCACGCGCCTACCTCAGAATTAACGCAAACACACAACATCCACTGCATAGTGAAATTAGGAAGGTGAAGGGCAGCAGGTTAAAAAGAGGACGGTCGTGGATGGGTCAAGCCGAAGACATTCTTCAACAGGTGTGTTCACTTGAGGACTTAGAACCTGGTGAGGAGTCGGTGCAAGTGCCAACAGACTTCTGCACATCCTTTTCAGTTTGCATCCAACTAGATAGAAAATGCAGACAAGAAAATCCGGCTGCTGTTGAGGCTGAAGTACAAGCGTTGATTTTCGAGAATTCGCTAGACGGTGACGCGGTCATCTACACAGATGGGTCGGTCGTCCGACATGTGAGAAGCTCATGGGCCTTTACAGCTCGGGCCGGAGGGAGAATTGTGAAGGAGGACTCTGGTGCTTTCACTGAAACCACAAGTAGCCTGACCATGGAAGTCATGGCAGTAAGTAAAGCAATAACATGGCTCGAGACACAGACATTCACTAGGCTTGTTTCCTTAGCGACTCAATGAACATGATCAAGAGGATAGAGGAGGGGTCGATCCGAAGAGAATGGTTGCTGCCTCTGAAGCGGTCTCGGCTGGCAAAGATTAGTTTCATCTTCGTGCCAGGTCATGCGGGAGTACAAGGAAATGAGCGGGCTGACAAGCTCACAGGTGAGGCTACTGTGGAGGGCGGACACGCCATGGACCAGGCTGACATTCTGAATGCTCTACGAGAAGTGAGACTTTTGCGAGAACCAAGTGATGACTGTGAATCTACAACAATGGCCAGACTGCGGGAGCAGCAAATTAAAAGAGGGGTGGCCAAACAAGAACACTACGCAGGACCCAAAGAAGATTGATAAACCAACACAGAACTGGCGTCGTTAGCCGCTACACGCTGCAGGATTTGCTGAGGAGGGGATCCGAGCACTTATGGACTGAATGGTTCGATGTGCAACGAGGATGATCTGTCGACTAACTAACTAACTAACTAACTAACCGTCATCCTCAAAGTGACCAGCTGAGGAGAGACCTTTCTCTCCTGGCCATTGCCAAAGAGTGCCTCTCGCTGTCAGACCGTGTACACACTTCAGTGTGATCAGAGTTCACATTTGGGCTCATGACACTCAACCGCCGCCCCAAGAAAAATGGATGCGATTTTTAAAAATCACCTTTTTAAAAATTACATTTACAAATACATTCAACCATTTATTTGCAAGCGTATAACTATTTTACTAATTATAAATCTAATTAAACTTGTCTTGTATCTGTTGAACAAACTTGAGACACTCTGGCGGCTGGTGTGTCAAAGAAGCGACCGGTTTTCTTGCCTTCAGAAATGTGTGGCTGCTGGTTTTGCTAGTGACTGCTGTTTCCATCTGTGATGAACTGTATTTTGAGGAAGACTTTTGTGTTGGCATTCTGGCGACGGCTTTATGTACAGTGAAATGTTTTTTTTACATCTTTTCGAGATGGTGTGGCTGGCTGGAAAATATCTAGAAACGGAACAACAAAATCTAGAAACGGAACAACAATATCTAGAAATGGAACAACAATATCTAGAAACATCGAGACTTTGTAGGTGAACATCTGGTTGGGAAAGTGACTGCCAATTCCATTAAGGATGAACTATATGGTTCGTAGAGGACTTTTGTGGTGACATTCTGGCGGTGGTTTTTTGCACAGTGTGCCTGAGCGGGCCTTTGTTTGTTGAGACTCCTGTCTTTTCCACTTTTCATATGGGGCAGTGAGGAACATTTTATGTGATATTCACTGGCACGGGAACGGAGCATAATGGGGACGACCTTTGCTGTGATGTTGGAACTGCGACTGACTAACTGACTGACTGACTGACTGAAATGAAAACAAATTTTGAAAATCATGTTTGTGGTCAAGGACCAGAAGCCTTGATAAAACTGATCCAACGGTATCTCAATTTATTAATGAAGCCTGTCCTGTATGTGTATGTCAATAGTCAATACCAAACGCAGATATTCATATTTTATGTCATGATCTACAACTAGGAAGTGCACAGGGATCTGAGCAAATGAGCAGTTCTGCTCATGGCCCTGTACAATTGGGAGCTCAGAAAGATTGCATTTTGACTCCTACTGTTGCTTGTTTACTTTTAAATGAAACACATGGCAATGATATATCGTTGCCTCCGGCGAGGAGACGTCTAAGTTGACATATTTATTTTTCGATAGAATGTGCTGTGACCTAATTAATAATAATAAAATGGATGTAAATTAATTAATATTCATTAAATGTCATGTAGATTTCTAATTATTTTCTAATAAATCTGGTCAGATGTATATTTTATTATGTGACTTA
>JACEFZ010024292.1:0-42752 GCA_014155875.1 Cepaea nemoralis | reverse complement strand
TTTTGATCTGATCTCCTTACGCCATTGAGAGATTTCAAGTAATGTTTTATGTGTTCCTCTACTTAGTTCTTGTACACCCAATAGGGACATCAGCAATATAAACTCGAATTCGTCATGGTCCTGTATTTGGGCTGAACTTTGTGTTCAAAACAACGATTTCCCGTTGTGAATGTGAATGAAGGGACTACACCACGTTTTATCAAATATGGATTGTATATTTCTGTAGCCAGTAACCAATTATCTCTTGAGTTCGGTTCTTTAAGACGTCTTCGTTTTTCTGATCAAATATGGATTGCCTAGTTCGGTAGCCAGCAACCATTTCTCTGTGTAAGCTGGGTTCTGTAAAACGTCTTCCCGCTTCTTATCAAATATGGATTGTCTTGTTCTTTAGCCAATAACCAGTTCTCTGTGAAAGATGGGTTCTGTAAGACGTCTTTGTGCTTCTTATCAAAGATGAAGTGTCCAGTTCTGTAGCCAGTAACCAGTTCTCTGTATGAGTTGGGTTCTTTAAACATGTTTCCTTACTGTTGATCAGTCTATGCTATTTTCCCAATTTTTCTTTGGAAACTGAATCCACAAAATGTGACGCCCACAATAAAATGCCCTACTATAAATTTTAAAAAAAATATTGTATCTTATGCAATAAGTCACTATCGATGAAAGTAAAAAAGAGAGTGCTGAAATGCTATATAGAACCAGTTTTGCTGTATGGCAGTATGGCAGTGAAACTTGGAATGTAAATGAACAAATTAGGAAGAGATTGGAAGCAACAGAGATGTGGTTTTTTAAGACTAATGTTGTGAATTCCTTGGACTGCCAGAGTAACTAACAGCGATTGCATGGCAAGAGGCTAATGAAACTAGAACACTATATACAACAATAAGAAAGAGACAAACGGCTTTCTTTGGTCATGTGATGAGAAGACAGGCATTGGAGAACATCGTGACAACTGGAAAGATAGGGGGGGGGGGGAAGAGGCAGACCAAGAGAAATGATGCTGGACGGATTGAGACGGTGGCATGGAGGAATATCATCAGCAGAGTTGATCCAGAACACCAAAGACCGACATCTGTGGAGAGCCATGAACGCCTACGCCAGCTGGCAGGGCACTTGATGGTGATGAATATAAATAAAATTGTAATATAAAAAATGAACAAAATTAAACAATATCTTCATTCTCTCTGAAAGTTTTCTTCTTTTTCAAAAATTAAAATTTTTAAAACTAATTGCTAGTGATTATACACAAAGTGGAGAGTGGAAAAGAAGAAGCAACAAAGACATTTATGATCTGTTTAAGTCCCCGCTAATCACTGGTATCATGAAGGCTAATAGGCTGCAATGGCTGGGACATATAGAAAGAATGGAAGATAATAGGGAAACAAAACTCGCTTAAAATCAAGAAATAAATGACCGTAGACCCCGAGGTAGACCTAAGAAGACGGTGGAGAGATAATATACATACAGATCTACAAGCACTTGGAATCAACGACTGGCAAGAGAAAGTCCACCAGAGTGACGAATGGAGACGGATTGTATCTGCAGCAAAGTACCTCAATGGCTCAGAATGCTGAAGAAGAAGAAGACGAAGAAGAAGAAGAAGAAGAAGAAGAAGAAGAAGAAGAAGAAGAAGAAGAAGAAGAAGAAGAAGAAGAAGAAGAAGAAGAAGAAGAAGAAGAGGAAGAAGAAGAAGAAGAAGAAGAAGAAGAAGAAGAAGAAGAAGAAGAAGAAGAAGAAGAAGAAGAAGAAGAAGAAGAAGAAGAAGAAGAAGAAGAAGAATTGCTAGTGATTATATTTTGACTTAGATATATACAAAGAGGTAATAAGTAATGCAAGTTAGCACATCACCTGGTCCACTAAATATAATGGTAATGACGCCAAGAACACTCACGTATACTGATGTTAATGGCGCCAAGAACACTCACGTATACCGATGTTAATGGCGCCAAGAACACTCACTTATACCGATGTTAATGGCACCAAGAACACTCACTTATACCGATGTTAATGGCGCCAAGAACACTCACTTATACCGATGCAAATTCTAGCATCCCCAAAGAATAATTTTGTCTAGACCCATAACTATGAGTTAGCTCCATAAGTCACGTGGGATGTGTCAAACTCACTGTTGGATAGGTGGCTCATTCAGTCCCTGAAGAACGGTGAGCAGACCATCCAGAGGGAGATAATAATCATGATGAAAAACAAACATGAATTACTTTCAAAGAGGTAATATGCATCATGGTTATTGTATGGCATGCCATGAATCGGCGGCTGTTGTGGTTGACATCTGAATGATCACCAGAGTCTTGGATTAGGTGATCTCCTTGTCCCGATGATACCATGTGACCAAGCGAGGTGTTCGTCTCTCTGTCTTCACCTTGCCCTGTTTCCAACAAGTTTACTAGTTGCCACTACGTCTGGATGTTTCTTCTCACAACTTGCCCCAGAAATCGTGGCTGATTTTTCTAGTCAATTTACCGTTTTCGTATGTTGTCTGAAGGACTGTGTCATTTTTGTTAAATTCGTCCATGGTATTCCTTGCGTTTTCCACAGAAACAACATTTCCATTGTCATCATATGTTTCCCGTCTTGTCTGCTTTTTGTCCATGTGTAACACGCACATAGCATGTTCTTTATTGTACATTAACACTCCTTTTCTCACTGCAATTCACAACATTTTGTTGATGAGTATGTTTACTACCTTGACGAAGGCTGATTTCGCCTGTGATTCTTGTTCTGATCTCTAATACATAAAAGGTAAAGGTATCACAAACGGGTGTGAAATATTAGGCTTTCACATGTACTAGGCCAGGAATTTTGAGATGGGGTGGTGAGTTCTTTCCTCGTCGCTTTCCTTCCCAGACAATGTCTAAATGATGTATTACTTTCAACGTGGCTACATATTCTATGCTACACTGTAAAACATATAGCCAGATTTATAACGTATGCTCACACTAAACATAAATGATACATTAGCACACCTTTTGTTGGATAATACACATTTTTTTTCGCATATCCTTTACAGGACATCGCTGTCAACACTTGCATTTTACCGCTGTCGTTGATTTCTTGGCAACATTACGCTCGGTAGTTTGCCATTACTTTCTGAGCGGCCGGCTTACTTCTTCTTCTTCTTTGCGTTCATCCGGAGTGTTTTTTCAGATGTGATTGCGGTGTGTCTCGTTAGGCACCCTTGGGTCGAAACCCTTAGGTCAACACATCCGACTTTTAGCGTGCATTTTTGACCAGGTTAGCATTCCTGGGAGAATCTCACTTTTGTGGTACCGTCCACCTCTCAGCTGGTCAAGTTGGAATAGTCGAAGACTTCACGGTCATATCCCTCAAAGGAAGGCAGGGACAGTCCCATAGCATTTTCCGCCATCCTGGGTGGCTTCCATAATTGCAGAGCCGACACATAGCGCTCTGATGCTGGGCTCCCCGAGGGAATCGTCACGTCCTGCTCATGGCTGCTTTAATTCCTCACTTCAATATATTGGGCATTTCGTTCGCCCCGGGCCGTTCCCGCACAAACCAGACAGGTCTGCAGACGGTATCCACTCAGCGAGTTTTCGGTTCGGACATGTGCTTGTCGTTGTGCCCGTCAGAGCTGTTCCAGGCACGATGGACATTCGGAAAACTACCTAGTCAGAGCTGTTCCGAACAAGAGCGGCATTCGGAAACTAGGTAGTTAGAGCTGTTCCTAGCACGAGAGACATTCGGACGAGACATTTCACTCGGACGTAAATGCGTAGTGCCAATTTTTATTTTGCCACCCGTAGGTTGGCACTTCCGACTTCGGCGGGCATTTTTAATGAGGTTAGCCTTCCTCGGGTTTCGAGGCACGTTAGACTTATTGTTGTGATGTCGCCCACATCTCAGCTGGTCAAGATAGAACGGTCAAAGACATGGTCAACCCTCAAGGGAAGGCAGGGGCAGACCATGAGCATTCCTCGCTATCCAAGGAGGCTTCCATAATTGCAGAGCTGGCACATATTGCTCTGAGAATGGGGTCACCCGAGGAGTTGCCATGTCCTGCTCATGGCTGCTTTAGTTCCTCACTTCCAAGTGTTGGGCATCTCGCTTGCCACTGGTCGCTCAAGCACACACCAGGAACGGTCAGTCTGCGGGCGACATCCACTAGGTTAAGCTTTTGCTTTTGACTTCGGACCACGCAATGGATTCGCTAGCCGTGCGTTCCATTTCTTGCTATTGAGACGTTTTTCCACCTTTGTCTACATTCTCTAAGATACAGAGTTTTCGTAACCATTTCATTCGACTGGGGACTTCTTCTACCTTTTAGTATTCTCTCACGAGGTAGGCTACATGTGCTGCCGGCTCAGCACCTTACCTCCGTGCAGCAGTGAGCGAGAAACGGCCAGGCCCTCTCATCCGTGGACCCCTCATATCCCCCAGCTGAGAGCCTTCGGGCAAGTATCTGAACTGGACATGTAGCTTGCTCAGTATCTCACCTCTATTTTTCGGTAGGTGGGTATCGGCCCGGCTCTCACATCCGAGGGTTTAAAGCTTAGAGGCGTTCAGCCTCAACCCTCGACAGAGAGCCTTAGAGTATGTGTCTGGACCAAGAACTTCTGCCTTTGTGCGCCTGATTTAAACTTTTGACTGCTATCCTCAGTCTACCTGCAGAGCAGCAGGTTGTGTCTCGCTTAGTCTAGCCCCTATCCCATAAGCTGTCCGATATGTAGTTTTCATCCATCGACAGTACATGGGGTCACTGGGACACGCAAGCTCCCCCACCACGGCAAGGTGGAGACACATCAGGGGGAGCGGCTCACTTATCCCGTAAGTTACCAACGCGGCGAGAACCGTTTCCAATTCTCGCGCGCTGCGTTACCCTACGTGGATAAACGGGATTACGAAGAAGGGCATTTAACTCCTAGGCCAGGGACATCGTTTTAGCCAATAGCTACTCACAAATGGTGCAATATGCTTGTTACAGAAAGTGTTGCCTCACTTCATTGTCACGATGAACGGAGGTGAAGAGCTGTAGCGTCTTGATGACCCAGTCGTGTGTGAGAGAGATAGAGAGAAAGAGAGAGAGAGAGAGAGAGAGCGAGAGATAGAGAGAGAGAGAGAGAGAGAGAGAGAGAGAGAGAGAGAGAGAGAGAGAGAGAGAGAGAGAGAGAGAGAGAGAGAGAGAGCTTCGGTACCGTCTTCATTTCTCTGTGTGCCTCACATATTACATTGTCAGGCAGCTCTGAAACTCTGGTCAGTGTGACTTAAGAGTTAAAACTCAGCCTCATACTGGGTTCACCAGCCAACTAACCAATAAACAAGTGCAACTTGAAAACATGACCTCTTTCTTTTCAGACCCAAACTTCGGTGCCAAAACGTGTAACTTTTGAGGAATAACCCAGTAACTTCTGTGCCAGTTCCTGATAACTTATGTGTGATAACCCAGTAACTTTTGTGTGATAATTTATGTGTGATAACCCAGGTAATTATGTGTGATAACACAGTAACTTCTGAGTGATAACCCAGTAACTTCTGTGTGATAATCCAGTAATTTCTATGTGATAATCTAGTAACTTCTGTGTAATAACCCAGTAACTTCTGCGATAAAAGCAGCTCGTGTTAATAACCAAAAGCTGGTAACTGTTGTACCTAACATGGTAATTTATGGGTCAAAACCTGGTAACTTCTTTACCAAAGCCTCGTAACTTCTGTGCGAAAACCTGGTAACTTCTTTACCAAAGCCTCGTAACTTCTGTGTGAGAACCTGATAACTTCTTTACCAAAGCCTCGTAACTTGTGTGTGAAAACCCGGTAACTGTCAAAACCTGGTAACTTCTTTATAAACACGTGGTAACTTCTGTGTCAAAACCTGGTAACTTCTGTGTGCATGTCAAAACCTGGTAACTTCTGTGTGCATGTCAAAACCTGGTAACTTCTTTATCAACACCTGGTAACTTCTGTGTCAACACCTGGTAACTTCTGTGTCAAAACCTGGTAACTTCTGTGCCAAAACCTTCCAATCTCTGTCATTAAACAGTAACTTGTGTCAAAACCTTCCGATCTCTGTCATAAAACAGTAACTTGTGTCAAAACCTTTCAATCTGTGTCACAAATCAGTAACTTGTGTCAAAACCTTCCAATCTCTGTCATAAAACAGTAACTTGTGTCAAAACCTTCCAGTCTCTGCCATAAAACAGTAACTTGTGTCAAACCTCTTGGAAAAATATTCGCCGCTCTATGCAGGAATCGAAACGGTACCTTGTGAGCCATAAGTAGACACCATAACCGCTTAGCCACGTCTCCTCAACCTCTTAGCCACGTCTCCTCAACCTCTTAGCCACGTCTCCTCAACCTCTTAGCCACGTCTCCTCAACCTCTTAGCCACGTCTCCTCAACCTCTTAGCCACGACTCCTCATCCTCTTAGCCACAACTCCTCAACCTCTTAGCCACGTCTCCTCAACCTCTTAGCCACGTCTCTTCAACCTCTTAGCCACGTCTCCTCAACCTCTTAGCCACGACTCTTCAACCTCTTACCCACGACTCTTCAACCTCTTAGCCACGTCTCCTCAACCTCTTAGCCATGTCTCCTCAACCTCTTAGCCACGTCTCCTCAACCTCTTAGCCACGTCTCCTCAAGCTCTTAGCCACGTCTCCTCAACCTCTTAGCCACGTCTCCTCAACCTCTTAGCCACGTCTCCTCAACCTCTTAGCCACGTCTCCTCAACCTCTTAGCCACAACTCCTCACCTTTTAGCCACGTCTCTTCAACCTCTTAGCCACGTCTCCTCAACCTCTTAGCCACGACTCTTCAACCTCTTAGCCACGACTCTTCAACCTCTTAGCCACGACTCCTCAACCTCTTAGCCACGACTCTTCAACCTCTTAGCCACAACTCCTCAACCTTTTAGCCACGTCTCATCAACTTCTTAGACACCATTCTTCAACCTCTCAGCCACGACTTCCCAACCTCTTAGCTACGACTCAATCTTTTAGCCATGACTCCTCAGCCTCGCAGCGATGACTCATCAACCGCTTAGCCAGAATTTCTCCCTCAATACACGCATTACATGCTGTAGCGCCTGGGATTTGAATCTGCGGCTTCCAAATGATGACAGCGCCCAGCTGGAAGAACACGGGCACTTCGACCTACAGCCAACTAGACACACCCTTGTGCTATTTCAGTTCCATGAAGATTCACCCAACAACTGAACTACAAAACAGAATTCACAACAACAGTGTATATGTGAAACATATTATTTTTATTTCATTTCTTTTGTTTTCGGGAATGGATTCTGTTGCTGGACAATAATTTAAACATAATACATAGGAAACATCTCAGTTCATTACCAAATATATACATACACGCGTTCATATTTCCTGCATCAAAACAGACACACACCAGTAGTATACCATAATTATCAGTAAAAGGGAACCTTCAGGCGCCTATGACCATCACTGCAGCTAGTTCCTTGTTGGTTAAAGCAACTATACAGTGTCCATTGTAACCCACAACCATGATACATTTGGACAATAGACGAAGTAACTTAGTGTTTTCTTAGAAAGCCCTTAAGAGTGATAAAAGCGCGTGGAATTCACAGGGGATGTACAAGACAAGAACATCAACGTCGACTGGTGAAAGACGTATCATGGTTGAGATACACGTAACCCTGGACATAAGAGGGGCCTCCTAGGTGGTGTAGTAATTAGAGCAATCCCTACTGAAAAGAGTGGTCGAGAGTTTGATCACAAATAAGAATGGGGTTGGAGTCTGTACCTACCAGTATGGCTCTTGGATATAGCCCAAGGCCATAACATGGGATCCAGCATCCTGGGGGAGTTGGTCTGCATAATACTGACAGTACTAGCCCATTGGTGGAGGACTGGCCATGGACAGAAATATAGAATATTACCGAAAAAACGACTTCTTAAAGCAATTAAACAGTAAAGACTTTCATGGCTGATCAAAGAGGACACGGGATGGTGCCAAACAGAGGACATGATGAGCCATGACATATAAAAGTCAACTGAATCAGTATATTATCAATTTAGACACAGAACTGAGGAGAGTGGATTAACAGAGATACATATGGAATATGTCAAGATCCTTCACGACCAGCCCAAACACTGAACTATTTTACGCTAATGAATTATCGTGGACGCTAATGAATTATCGTGGACGAATACGACCTAACGCCACAACCCTGGTAGACAGACTTTACTTGTGGTCATTATAAAGATATTCCGAGGCTGAGCAAACCGAAACTAGATGTGGCTACTTAGCACTTTGGAACTCAGAGGTCAAAGGACACATGAAGCAGCAGATGACGTAGGGACAAGGAGTCGGGAGAAGATGGAAATAAAGTACTTATAACAGCAAACTCATTTGTCATTTAATTAAGCACATATATACTTCACAACAGTTCTTATTAACATGTTTCATGGTCCATCAAGAGAACAGGTGTTTAATATCGAAGTGAATAATAATGAATTAAATTATAAATATATTCACCATATCAATATACGCACTGAGAGTACCGCTCTGTCAGTGATACCCTTTTGATGATAGTGACAACTATACACATCCACAGTACTTACAACATGCTCCTGACAGAAGGATAGTACTTACACAATGTTCCCCTCAGGGGGAACACAGTACTTACAAAATGTTCCCCCAGAAGGAGGATAGTACTTGTAACATGTTCCTGTCAGGACAACAGTAATTACAAAATGTTCCCAAACAGAACAATAAGTACTCAAAAAGCGTTCAGATGTTCCCCTCAGATGGACGATAATATTTATAGTAATAAAATATTCTTTTCTGAAGGATGCCAGTACTTATAAAATTCTCTGGCAGGATAAAAGTACTTATAAAATGTTCCTAGCAGGAGGATAGTACTTATAACACGTTTCCGCTGGAAAGAGGACAGAACTTACAAAATATTTTTGACAGGAAGATGCACTTACAAAATAATCCCTTCAGAAGGACAGTACTTATAAAATATTCCCAGCAGGAGGACAGTACTTGCAAAATGTTCCTGATAGGACGATAGTACTGGCAAAATGTTCCAGGCAGGACCACAATACTGGCAAAATGTTCTACCCAGATGGACAGCAATTACAAAATCTTCCCAGCATTAGGAAATGTGAGTGGTGTGCCACCTTGTATTACCTTCACATCAACACTAGAGGGATGAGTAGTCTATATAACAACAATATAACATTCTTGCCAGTAAGTTTTTTTTCCAGATTTCAGTGAATTAACTTAGATATGAGTTTCAGGGTGATGCATTTCATCCTTTCATAATCTTAACACGGATGAGTTGATGTATACGGAGCAGATGTAATGTTAGTCTTTTTAGATATTACAATGAATGGCCATGACATTACAGTGAGTAATTTTATGTTACAAATGTATAGTGCTTCATTACAATGAATGAGTTTGTACAAGATGAGGGTAAAACAGCGTCATTCATTAATTCATTCATAACCCCTATGATTGGCGATAATCATACAGTAAATGAGTTTTTACAAATGTAGTGTGCTTTATTCATACAAGCATCCCCTTACTTTGAATGAGTTTATACAACATAAGGATAATGTGTTTCATTCACTTATGATCTCCATACTGAACAGGTGCAGCAACCTTATAAAATGAATGAGTTAGAACAATAAAAATATCAAGCGTTCCATTCAATCAGGCATAAACTTACAATGACTGAGTTTATGCAAAACAGCATGCTACAGTAAATGTATTCATGAAATTAATATGAATGAATATATAAAAAACAAACGCTGTACTTCATTCACTAATTATGAAACAGAATTATAATTATTGTAACCAAACTTTTCATTCAAATATGAGATTACAATGACTTATTTTAGGCAACAACAGGGTTGATTTTTTTAAAAATATGTTAATATGAATTAATTTATGCAATACAAAAAATTAATAAATTCATTCATTCACAATCTTACCAATGAATGAATGTGACCAGACATGTCACTGGCACATTAGCTTACAATGAATGAGTTTCTGCAGAAGAAATGTTACATTCCTTTTATTCAGACATGTCACGAGTTCATTAGATTTACTCACATATTTAATACATGTTTGTGGAAGATCATTAGAGGAATAATTGAGATTTGTGCAGATAACAGTAGATTTAATACAATCTAGAAAACTGTCCTTTGGACATACATATCTCAGAGTTTCTGGATTCTTCTCTTGTGCATGCTATAAAAGATCAAATGATGCAGGCAATGGTTAGTTATGGATGGAGAAGACAAGTAAATTTACAAGGCCAGGCACTTAGTCTAAAATACATAGCTCACTCTGTCCTAGATTGTTTTTTTTTTTCTTTCCCTCGTTTTGAACTCAATCATAGTCTCTACACGTGCTACTAGGTCTATTGCAATGGACTGATTTGTGCGTGTGGGTTAGCTTTCCTTATTACCAGTGTCCCTCGCCGTCAGGTGAACCCACTCTGACTTCTGAGGTTCTGTCCTAGCTATTAAGATAACTCTTTCTGCCCAGACCATTCTTATTGAACCTCCTTTAAACCGCCACCCTCTGTTGTTTCATACATTCATTCCTAGATCTTTGCTATCAAATCTCCTTTAAACCCAGATATAGAACAAACCAAATCTTAAATGAAGAATTATGACCATACATATGCTGAGGGATTCTCTCAGGTTGAACGTTTTACTGTTAGCTTCTAATTTACTGTCTTGTCTTTTTCCTCCATATTTATGTTTCTGATGGGAATCCAGTTTGAAGTCTCAGAACACAATACTGTTTATTTGCCCTTCAAGTTTATCCATTTTGGTGGTCAAATTCTGGTCACGAAGTCAAATAATTTTGTTCCATACATTTGTTTCTAGACCATTGCTACTGAACCTCCTTCTGTCCCATACCATGTCTGCTCCATACGTGAACCTTCTTTGATTCCATATACATATTCCCACCCAGATTCTTGCTACTGAACCACTTCTTTCTCAGACCACTTCTGTTCCATACATGTATTCCTAAACATTTGCTACTGCACGCACTTTGGTTCCATACATTTATTCCTAGACATTTGCTATTGAACCCACTTCTGTTCCATACATTTATTCCTAGACCATTGCTGCTGAACCCACTTCTGTTCCATACATTTATTACCAAACCTTCTGTTCCAGACAGCTTCCATTGCCTACATGTATTCCTATGTTTAGACCATTGCTATGGAACCACCTTCTAACCCACACCACTTCTGTTCCCTACACAGTGACAACTGCTGCGACCAAAAGAGTTGTGTACTCAGTGAATGCCTGGTGAGTTGCTTGATGCTGACTGAGGATGACTGGCAGGTTCTCTGTCCCCGCAGTGGAATTATGCAATTTGACAATATGTAAGTGAAGGAGCTTGTAAGATCTAGGTCAGAAACACTGACCTACTCAAAAGGCAGAAGAAAAGCCAAGCAAACTGCTACCGGAACCATCACCATGAGAGATCTTCAATGGGTTTTGAGGAAATGAGATATATTTGGGAATATCCTAAAAGCAGTGATGTTGATTCGGAAACCAAGTGGGTAAATTAGGATCTCCACTATGGTGAAGTCTGTTGAAAAAAAACAAAACACTTCTATGCTATGAAATCACAAAAATGACAGCAATTCTCCAAGATGGCCAACACCCTCATCTTCCACACAGGTATGCAGGTACGGAGTGTGCTCTCTTTCTACTAGGAAAGAACCAAAATTTCACACCAATGAGAGCAATTCGACACCACCAGGCTCACAGTACCACTAGCAAATAACTCCTAATAGCCCACACAAATACTTAATCAGAAGCTTTGTATACAGTAGACCACAAGTGAAAACATCAACAAATTGCAGCAGATTCAGCTGCATTCTTTAGCAAACATTTCTGAAAGCACTTTGAAAAATACGCTTTTTGTTCTACTTTGGACATTTTAAAACAATAACAGAGAGTTGAAAGTCAATATGCTTGTAAAATACAGTTGACTACAGTATAAAAATATACCAAATTTTGTGTTGTCCACTTACAGATGTAATGACACATACATTATCATAATTTATTCAAACACTGTCCAATAAGTTCAACTTATCCATATACATGCAGACACACATTTTCACACTGATTCTAGTATTCACTTAAATATATACACACTCTTACATTCAGGCAAGTGTTAGGAGGAATACAAATGGACATTAACCCTGTAAAATATAATTTAAAATAACACTGCCGCAGGCAACAAGCATACCCGGTGACAATACAAATATGAAATGGCACATGTAGATGAAAATGAAAGACAGGGCAGATAAAGAGGGGAGAAGATGGATGGATAGATAGATGAATGGTTGGATGGATGAACAGATGGATAGATGAACTGATGGGTGGACAGATGAATGGATGGATAGATGAATAGATGGATGGACAGATGGAATGGATATGAATAGATGGATGGATAGATGAAATAGATCGGATGGATATATGAATGGATGAACAGATGGATTGATAGATGAAGACATAGATACCATGATGCATGGGCAGATAGACAAAACATGAGTATAGCCATACTTGACAAGTCTACATCTCTCGGAAAGTATATTGATGTCTAAAGTTGGTGTTGATCACAACGTCCTCCAAGGACATGAAACAGTTAATACATAATACTTAACAGTTCAACGCCCAGCAGCTTATTTGATTTAAATTGACACTGCTAGTTTTGTCACAGGAAACTGGAGTGCTGGTTCAGGAGAAAGATATCATACTGCCTAGATGTTAAAATACACATTCACAAAATCCCTGACTGTTAAGAGGTAAAGTAGAAAAGGACTCTCCACCCAATCCCCAAAGGCATATTTGGGTAAATGGTGCTAACTTCGTACTGTTTTTTTGTTCCACCATTTGGCCTTCAATGAGTTACATGATCATGTTAGCCATCTGGTATCCATTTTTGGCTCCCTTGACTTGGATGTCCAGTTCAATGAAGAAAATCCCACCCTTAAAAAAGTACTAGATTTTAGTACTTTTTTAGTACTGTAGTACTTAGTCATTTTTACAATTTTCAAGGCTAAATAGACTTGTTTAGCTATTTTTTGTTAACTAGAGTGCAATAAGCATGGGCAACAGGAGGTTGGCACTTGGAAGTTTTGACCCAAGTAGACTGCTCCACTGCTGCAACAGGAGGTTGGCACTTGGAAGTTTTGACCCAAGTAGACTGCTCCACTGCTGCAACAGGAGGTTGGCACTTGGAAGTTTTGACCCAAGTAGACTGCTCCACTGCTGAAAAAAGGAGCGAAGTCGAAACAGTTGCCTTAAAAGGGGGAGGGTATAGATTCACGTAACTAGAAACTTCCCATTAAGCTGGCTCACTTGAGATGATGATGATGATTTATTATTATCATCATCAAGTATTAAATGATCACTGCTGTCACTCATCTTAACATATCTGACTACAAATGCCGGTTTTCGTGAAGCAACCTCAGGTGTCACACGAGGACAAATGTGCTTGTTCATCATGACTTTTGTTTGTATCTGTCATTCAAAAACATCCCATGAACACGCGAATGACACAGTTCATCAGAATTACTCACATACAAAGCAGGACCTGCTACTGCAAAATAAACAAACCAAACACGTTTGCTGGTGAGACGTTTTTGAGAAATGATGGATGACTAAGATATACGGAAATAATATCACCCTCTTGAAGTTCAAAAGAGCCTTCAATGTCCGTGCTTTTTACTTCATTTGGCTTAAGAGTCACTTGAGAAAAGAGTAAATGTTTCGATGCTCCCCTGGTATTCCACAAAAGGGAATGGACAATTATTTTCTCCCCTTCGTGTTCCAACAAAGGGTTCTCATTACTGCTAAGGGTCATGTGACTGTAAATGTGATATTTCCCGGGTTTGTGGATTTTGATCTGCCCGTTGGTATACTCCACGCCATCACCGACGAAAGTTCTGTGTTCAGCATCTCTGTACAGCCAGACTAAAGGAATTTCTGTGGACAGATAGACAAGGTAATATAGTTTCATGATGCAAGAATTCAGCTATCCTGTAATAATGTATCAATTCTTTAACTTTTAATGAACCAGAGAACACTTTGTGGTTGTTATTGTAGCCATTACCCTCTTTGGACAAGAATCACCTTCAAATTAATATCCTATCTGTGGCTTACTCAAGCACAAGATTATTAATCTGAGCCAGGGATGGACCCTAATATAACTTCTATTCTGAGGCTGAACGGGGTAGGGGTAATGATGCAATCAAATGGAAAAACTTTGGGGCCAATATTTTGAAGCTTAGTACAAGGCCATCAAATATGTTTTTAGATTAGAAACATCCTGGAGGAAACTGCTGTCATGGATATTTCTGATGCCAGTGTTTATCAAGTGCTAAAGCTACAAGCCTGGACTGCCTCAAGAAAGCAGTCACAGGAATCTAGACCGTGTGTGTTTTATGCAAACCCAATACAAACACTGTGGTTAATAAAAACACAAGAAATCTCGTTATTTCTGTTGTCCCCATTATAAAGGACCCTGTGGCAGTGGAAATTAGTGGCCCTTGGTTCATGAATGGTTGGATTTTACAGCCAGTTTTCGGTAATAGGAATGAAGCAGTCAGTACCATGCCAACCCTCTTTAATCACCTCTGACAAACATTCAAGGTAGAATGGTGGTACTGTTCTGTTTCCTTTATGGGCTCCGGTAACACTTCTTCGTTTTCTCAAAACACTCTGTCTGTTTAGAGAGCCAGTGACCAATTTCACTGACATTGCTTTTAATTCTCAAGCACAGCCTGAACAAATAAATTTCACACTGTTCACAGGGATATGACGCTACTCCATAACTGAATTTTGAGCACGTAAATAAGATATAAAACTGAAGGACAGATATAAATAGCATGTTTTAAGACCTCAAACCGGATCTCACCACAATCAAAGAACATAATACAGAGGTAAATAGACAAGACAGTAGACGAGCAGCTCATTTGCAGACAAAGATGGAAACATTCCTATGACAGCCAGCCTGAGTAATCTGGGATTTGAAGAGAGGATAAGTCGCAAAGAGGCAGTCTCATTTTCTTGGTCATATCTATATTAGAGAAGAAAAAAAACTGGAACAGCTGTGATAGTTAGAAAGGATCTGCTGGCGAGAGAGAGAGAGAGAGAGGAGAGATGAGAGAGAGGGAGAGAGAGAGGAGAGAGAGAGAGAGAGAGAGAGATAGAAGAGAGAGAGAAGAAGAAGAAGAGAGGAGAGAGAGGAGCAGACCAGACAGGGAGAGGACGTTCGTGACACAGGTCGACGTGAGGACATTTCCTGTACCGATCTTCACCACAAAGTGAAAACATCAAAAAAAATTGCAGCAGATTCAGCTGCATTTTTTTAGCAAACATTTCTGAAAGCATTTTGAAAAATACGTTTTTGTTCACTTTTGGACATTTTAAAACAATAACAGAGAGTTGAAAGTAATATGCTTGAAAAATACAGTTGACTCCCAGTATAAAAATTTTACCAAATTTTGTGTTGCCCCCTTTACAGATGTAATGACCATACATTAAATAATTTATTAAACACTGTCCAATAAGTTCAACTTACCCCTATACATGCAGACACACATTTTCACACTGATTCTAGTATTAAATTTAAAATATATACACACTCTTACTTTCCCAGGCAAGTGTTAGGGGGAAAACAAAGGCCCTTAACCCTGTAAAAAATAATTTAAAATAACACGGGCCGCAGGCAACAAGCATACCCCGGTGACAATAAAATTTTAAAAATGGCACATGTAGATAAAAAATGAAAGACAGGGCAGAAAAAGAGGGAGAAGATGGATGGATAGATAGATGAAGGGTTTTGGAGGATGGAGGATAGATGAACTGAGGGTGGCCCGATGAATGGATGGATGAATGAATAGATGGAGGATAGATGGATGGGATATTGAATAGATGGGTATAGAAAAATTTAGATGGGATGGTTATATGAATGGTGAACAGATGGATTGATAGATGAAGACATAGATACCATGATGATTGGGAGAAGAAAAACATGAGTATAGCCATACTTGAAAAGTCTACATCTCTCGGAAAGTATATTGATGTCAAAAGGGTTTTGGTTGGATCACAAACGTCCCCCAAAGGGACATGAAACATTTAAATACAAAATACTTAACATTCAACGCCCAGCAGTTTATTTGTTTTAAAATTGAAAATGCTAGTTGTCACAGGAAACTGGAGGGGCGGGTTCAGGAGAAAGATATCATACTGCCTAGATGTTAAAATACACATTCACAAAATCCCTGACTGTTAAGAGGTAAAGTAGAAAAGGACTCTCCACCCAATCCCCAAAGGCATATTTGGGTAAAGGGTGCTAACTTCGTACTGTTTTTTGTTCCACCATTTGGCCTTCAATGGTTTTACAGATCATGTTACCCATCTGGTACCCTTTTTTATGGTTTCCCTTGACTTGGATGTCCAGTTAAAATGAAGAAAATCCCCCCTTTAAAAAAGTACTAGTTTTTAGTATTTTTTTAGTACTGTAGTACTTAGTCATTTTTAAAATTTTTCAAGGTAAATAGAACTTGTTTAGCTATTTTTGTTAACTGGGATTGCATAAGCATGGGCAAAGGGGGTTTTGGGCACTTGGAAGTTTTGACCCAAGTGGGATTTCTCCACTGCTGAAACCAGGAGGTGGCACTTGGAAGTTTTGCCCCAAAGTAGACTGCTCCACTGCTGCAACAGGAGGTTGGCATTTTGGAAGTTTTGACCCAAGTAGACTGTCCCCTGCTGAAAAAAGGAGCGAAGTCGAAACAGTTCCCCTTAAAAGGGGGGGGTTTATAGATTCACGAAACTAGAAAACTTCCCATTAAGCTGGCTCACTTGAGATGTTTATGAGGATTTTTTATTTCATCATCAAGTAAAAAATGATCACTGCTGAAACTCATCTTAACATATCTGACTACAAATGCCGGTTTTCGTGAAGCAACCTCAGGTGTCACACGAGGACAAATGTGCTTGTTCCCTCATGACTTTTTGGGTTTTTATCTGTCATTCAAAAACATCCCATGAACACGCGAATGACACAGTTCATCAGAATTACTCACATACAAAAGCAGGACCTGCTACTGCAAAAAAAAACAAAAACCCAAAAACGGGTTTCTGGTGAGAATTTTTTTTAGAAATGATGGATGACTAAGATATACGGAAATAATATCACCCTCTTGAAGGGAAAAAAAGCCTTCAATGTCCGTGTTTTACTTCTTTGGCTTAAGAGGTCACTTGAGAAAAGAGTAAATGGTTCGATGCTCACCCTGGTATTCACAGAAAGGGAATGGAACAATTATTTTCTCCCTTCGTGTTCCAACAAAGGGTTCTCATTACTGGCTAAGGGTCATGTGACTGTAAATGTGATATTGCCCGGTTTGTGGATTTTGATCTGCCCGTTGGTATACTCCACGCCATCACCGACGAAAGTTCTGTGTTCAGCATCTCTGTACAGCCAGACTAAAGGAATTTCTGTGGACAGATAGACAAGGTAATATAGTTTCATGATGCAAGAATTCAGCTATCCTGTAATAATGTATCAATTCTTTAACTTTTAATGAACCAGAGAACACTTTGTGGTTGTTATTGTAGCCATTACCCTCTTTGGACAAGAATCACCTTCAAATTAATATCCTATCTGTGGCTTACTCAAGCACAAGATTATTAATCTGAGCCAAGGATGGACCCTAATATAACTTCTATTCTGAGGCTGAACGGGGTAGGGGTAATGATGCAATCAAATGGAAAAACTTTGGGGCCAATATTTTGAAGCTTTAGTACAAGGCCATCAAAGATGTTTTAGATTAGAAACATCCTGGAGGAAACTGCTGTCATGGATATTTCTGATGCCAGTGTTTATCAAGTGCTAAAGCTACAAGCCTGGACTGCCTCAAGAAGCAGTCACAGGAATCTAGACCGTGTGTGTTTTATGCAAACCCAATACAAACACTGTGGTTAATAAAAACACAAGAAATCTCGTTATTTCTGTTGTCCCCATTATAAAGACCCTGTGGCAGTGGAAATTAGTGGCCCTTGGTTCATGAATGGTTGGATTTTACAGCTACAGTTTTCTATGGAATGAAGCAGTCAGTACCATGCCAACCCTCTTTAATCACCTCTGACAACATTCAAGGTAGAATGGTGGTACTGTTCTGTTTCCTTTATGGGCTCCGGTAACACTTCTTTCGTTTTCTCAAAACACTCTGTCTTGTTTAGAGAGCCAGTGACCAATTTCACTTGACATTGCTTTTAATTTCTCAAGGCACAGCTGAAAACATATTTCACACTTGTTTCACAGTGATGAAGCTACTCCATAATCTGAATTTGAGCACGTAAATAGATAAAACTGAAGGACAGATAAATAGCATTGTTTTAAGACCTCAAACCGGATTCTCAACACAACAAAGAACTAATTACAGAGTAAATAGACAAGACAGTAGACGAGCAGCTCAATTTGCAGACAAATGATGAACATTCCTCTGACAGCCAGCATGAGTAATCTGGGTATTTTGAGAGAGGATAAGTCGCAAAGAGGCAGTCTTCATTTTCTTTGGTCAGATTATATTATGAGAAGACAAAAACTGGAACATGCTGTGATAGTTAGAAAGATCTGTGGCGAGAGAGAGAGAGAGAGAGAGAGAGAGAGAGAGAGAGAGAGAGAGAGAGAGAGAGAGAGAGAGAGAGAGAGAGAGAGAGAGAGAGAGAGAGAGAGAGAGAGACAGACAGACAGGGAGAGGACGTTCTTGACACAGGGAGAGGACATTCTTGACAGTCTTCTGTCATGCCATGGAAGGAATACATGCTGCTGGAGATTGTAGGATGTGGAAAAGCATGATCACCCACGACAATGGGCAAAGCACTTGAAAATAATGAATAGTAGAACATATTAGAGAAATCCTTACCGTTTTTATGTAATGAATCCTTCATTCTAGATTTGGTTTGCTCTACATCCAACATTAGATGTGCAGCAGCCACAGACTGGCTACTTCCAGACTGGGAATTCCCTGACCCAGTTGTGCAAGGCTGAGGTGCACGTGCGATGTCGGTGTTTCCTACACACTGCCTCTTGAACACGTCAGCAGTCAGACAGAACTGGAGAAACAAATAAATTTGGAATATGTAATCTTTAATAAAATATTGAAAATATTAAGTATATGCGGAGAGGCATATTATTATGGTTTTACAATAATGTAAATGACGCTTTTACACATTGGAGATGTGGTGCAAGACTTATGTTTTACAGACCAATTTACATTCGATGTATGATGTGGTCAGTATCTTGCCGGTCGTTTTTACTTTCCAAGTTATTTCCTCGTACTTATTTTAGGCTGGCTCGACTTGGGATCTGGGTGACTGCTGGATGGCCTTAGACGGCGGCATGGAGGAATATCATCAACGGAATCAACCAAGAACGCCGAGGACACTGGGGAATGGGCAAGAACCCGAAATTGGCTACCATCTATCTGCTTGGTGAAATGAACTCGGTGACATCTTGTTTATGTTCATTGATATACGTTGAGAAGGGTTATACCTACATAAGATACATGAATGGCCAAGCCTTTTGGCATGGAACATACTGATGATTGTCAACAGACCCCCATGCACAAATGGAGACGGATATAAGGTGTGCATGATCTTGTATTCACTGAATGGCCTAGTTGCTGAATCTAGCACGGCGCGTCGCTGAACCTTTTCCGCCCACCATAATTATATTTAATACACCATTCACTTCTTCGATTCTTCGTCAATATACGGCCAGCACATTCCCCGACCCAGATAGTTGAGATACACATGCGCACACGGCTACAGATTCTTGCATATCTCCATTGGGAGAGGGTGGGCTGCGAGTGCAGTATAGTACTGAGGCCCCATCGGGGTTAGGAGTACATTGATCAATAATATTATATACCATGTCGGAAAAACATGGATCTGAACCGAGGTAATACTCGACAGAAGTTCAACGGAAATAAAATACAATCAAGTAGGTAGGTTCGGAGAGGACACACGGCTTGGCAGAAAAACAGTAAAACATATTGTAGATATAAATTCACAAGTATTTGGTTTCGTATAAAAGAAAGTCGTAGAGATAGAGGACACACCAGACAACATAACTAGGACGAAGAACACTTGTTCCAGTAGCGAGGCGATGTCGTTATTGGGGTGGGGTGGGGGAGGGGTACAGGTTCGAATCCCGGAGTGGCAACTTTGGCTTTCAGTGTGTATGTTGTCTAGTGTGTCCTCTATTCAGTTTCTACCTTCTACCTCTATGGGCGCCAAACAATACTTGCGGATTTAATAACCAGCTCCAAAGAGTTTCCCCGATGGATTTTGTTTGTTTGTTAATACAGATATAATTATAAAGAGAAAGAGATAGAGGGGGTGAATGGGACAGACAGACACAAGACAAACGGACGGATGAACAAGATAGACAGACATACATATAAGACAGACTGATATAATTTTCAGACATAGAATAGCCAGACAGATAGAATCGCTAGACAAATAGACAGACAAGCATACAGATAGATCTCTTCACATGTCTTCAACCTCTCTTGCTCTATATTTCGTTGAATAGAGGAGGGAAGAGAGAGGAGAGGAGGGAAAGAGAGAGGAGAGGAGGGAAGAGAGAGGAGTGTGAGAGAGAGAAAGAGAGAGCCAGTATAGTTTTATCAGAAACCCGACAGGCCTTAAAGAGCCAATCATTATCACAAAGCGTAAAGAAACAAACGCCGATAGCACTTAAAACCACTTTCCACTGTGACCCAGTTTTACTCAGGGATTTCCGAGCTCTGACACCCACCCAGGCTGTTGTGTATTTTCCCCCCGTCCGTCCCAAGCGGATCTCATCATGAGGTTAAACGAGGGGTTTTCCCCACAAAGGCTGGGCAGCCGTTTGTCGGAACAACACGGAATGTCTTTATGATTGCAGATGAGCTCTTTCTCACGTGTTCATTGTAGTGGATTTGTTTCCACCTGCGAGACTATACATGTATAGATTCCTCTTCTTCTTCTTCATCATCATCTTCGCGCTCTGCTTCTTCACGTTCTTCTACTCTTAGCTTTTGTATGTGTTCTTTGTAACATACGTATAGTTCGTCTTCATCGCGTTCTTTTCCTCTTTTACAGAACGTTGCAGCTGTTTGTGATTTACTGGGCAATTATATAGTTCGGACATCGTAAAGCGGTCTGCTTTCACATTGACGGGAACCGAACCCTCGAGTCGGTATGACGGGGAACTCTGAAACTGCGCGCTTCATTATCCCCAAATAACAGTGAAGGTTTTTGCTCTTTGCTTCTATTATCGTTCTTGGTCACATTTTTGTTTGTTTTGTTTTGTTAGGATATGTCACTGACATTTTGAATACTGTCACGCCATCATCAATCTCATTGTCACACCATTTTTTTCTTCTTGTAACAGTAGAACGCATTCTTGGGAGCTCAGTTCAGTGGTTTTTCCTTTGTTTCCAGATCCGCCTTAGAGTATCATCATCGTCTAGCAGCCCAGCCTGTACAGAACTTTGCCCCAGTAAGACTTTTCAAAACGTTGCCCTTTCATAAAATAAAGCAGATGTCCCTTCTCAACTCAATTGCTGGCATGTGTACATTATTTATCATATTCTGAATCCTATGTTGTTTTTTCCTTCTCCGCAACGCCGGTATCCTCCTTCCATCGTTATATTTCCCATATATTATATTTCCCAGATATGAATGTCTGTTTAAATAAGTAAAGGTCCCGTTCATTTTATACGCATATGGTGCGAAGGGCACTGGTAATAGGGAAAGCTAATCCACACGCAAATATCATTTAAGTGCACTAGAAGTAGTACTCGATTATAAGTGTTCTAAGTTCTAACAACCACAATCGTCTTCACTCCCTGGGTCTTGTCAGATAATAATAATAATAATAAATAAATAAATAAACATTGTATAATTATACTGCTATTGATAATGTAAATGTTTTTTTTTTCTCGATCCTGTTAAGTAATGTTTGGCTGCTCAACATTTTACAAGTTTTGAGTAGTAGTCAGTTTGTCTGAGAAGATTAATGCTATTTTAACACGTTGTGTTCCTTTTATAAGGCCGCAGAGAAAGTTCGAGATCTTCGTATCTCCTTCATTTGTGTACCCAGGACAGCTTGTACCCGCATCTGAAAGTTAAACATTGATAACGGCGGAATGGCTGTTTGACGTTTTTGTTATCGCTGGCGGGGAAATTATTGCGTCAAGTTATCTACGCACTGGCTTGACTGCAAGTAATAATAACAGAGTTACACACACTGTGCTAAAAGAAAACGGGTGCTTGCAATTTTGCTGAATGTCCCATCCCCATAGAAAAACCCAGTCCTATCGAGTTAGCTATCTAAATAGTTTATATTCCTGGCGAATGTCACTGGTCTGAAATCTGGTTCCGGCATGGCTGTGTCACACTAATCGGTACATGAGTAACCGTCGGTGAGAGTTGAGTAGGAAGAAAACGTGGAAGAGAACTGGTTGCCAATATCTCAAGTAGAAATAAGTTAAATCTGTCAACAAGGACGTGGAGTAATTGGTTTGGTTTTGAAATGGATCATATTTCTGGCACAGTTTTCCCATTGGGCAATGGATCGGAGTCTGTTGAGTATGAAATACCCAACTCCCGTGGAGCAAACATGGCCAACCTAGATCTTATCCCAGCCAGTCAGCATGAGCTGTGTTGAATCGTGACCAGGTGAGATTCAAACACGCAATCCAAGGATGTGATGATCCAGTGTATGTCTTGTACACCCCGCTGGTTCCTGACTTTGGAGAGGGGAAGGAAAGCTCTGAGACAGTCCCCGTGAAGATGATTCTCTGGTACAGGGTCGGGAGGAAAGCCTCTACACCAGCCTCACTCCGATAGAAGCAAACCTTTTCGGTAGCCAGATCGCCTGAACGTCAATGCCTCGAACTTAGAGGTAAAAATTGACGTCCATAGAATCGTCGACGATTGGCTGAACAACCGACTAACGACACAGTTCCCACAATAAGCGACCCAGTCTTCAAACATATCGCATAAGAAGAGAGAATCATCAAGTGGTTCGTCTTCCAGCGTGGACAATCATGCTTCTCTACAACTTGCTGTTTCCCCCATTGGTGATCCAGTCTTCACACATAGATCGCATAAGAAAAATTCCAACCATCAAGTCGCTTGCCTTCCGGTGTGGACGATCATGCTCCTCCGCAAATTGTAATCTCCAATCGCATTATCAATTCATGTGCTGGCAGCTGTCTGTGACATGACAAAAGGTTGTCAAGAATCTTATCCTGATGTCTTCCTCTATCTCTTTCCACCAATCTGTCCATTTGTCACATGTTCCAGTTTTTCTCTTCTCCTGGAGTGGCTAAAATACGGGATGTGGCTAAAAGACGACGACTTCTGATTATTTGTCTTTATGTCTTAGCCGCTTTCAAAACATTTAGATGACTTTGGTTCTGGCAATTAATTGTCGGCCTTCTTCTGTAAAACCGTGTCTCCAAGGCCTCGGTGGAGTTTCCAGTTTATTTACTAATTGTCCATGATTCCCAGCCATACGCTATACCTGGTTCCATGTAGCACAAGTCTCGATACAGTGCGTGAACTCGTAGCATCGGAGAAGAACTACAAAATCACACGTGCTATAAATGTTTGTGTGAAGTGCATAATAATTTTGACATTTAGTCTGGGTTTTGGCCTACTAATTAGCAGACGAGTGGGGAATTATGTGGAAACTGCGTAGATGTGGTGTTATAGAAGAATGATGAGAACCGTGGACGGATGAAAGCAGTTACTCGCATCAGAAGAAGATAGTCCACATTCTTTGAACTGTGACGCGAAGGGGGAAAAGTTGGGTAACCTCGTGACAACGAGCAGGTTGGTGCGGATAAGATAAGAAACGGGGTGGGGTTGGGTGGGATTGGGGAGGGGGGAGAGAAGGAGACCACCAGAGAAGATGCTGGACAGTTTGACATCATGGCAAAAAAAGTTCATCAGTATCAGAAATGATTGACAGCACACGAGACAGAAGGCTGGAGACATACATGATTAACAACGCCACTGGACTATAAGAAGAAGTGGCCTACTCTTTACAATGTTCAACTACCAACGGATGCTAAACACTCTAGTGCTCCAGTGTTCTCCCATTTAGTACGTTTACACTATTACTGTAAAGGCTGAGCACATGGACATGTACGTAATTTGACAGAGAGTGGACAAAACAAAAGAACAGTAGATGGATGTTGTTATTGTATTTGCTGTTCTTGTTTGTGAATCCTCTAGAAAACTGTGAGCTTTTAGCTTTTAAGTCCGATGCATTGGCGTTCAGATCGCCAGAACCAGGTCTTGATTCTGCATAGCACATAAGGGCTGACAAGGAGGAGGCCAGGCGGGTAATGTTTCACCGGTTTCTGGTATTTCATTTTCAGTCGAATAGCTTGATGGTTATTTGCCTACGCCTAAAGTTTGATGGTTATTTGCAAAAATCTATAGTTTGGTGGTTATTTACAACTTCTATAGCGTGATGGTTATTTGCCACAGCATAAAGTTTAAATGGTTATTTGTCTTGACCTATACTTTGATGATCACATGCCACGCCTACAGTCTGATGGTCATTTAATAAATTCTACAGTTTGATGGTCACTTGCCACTATTTTAGTTTGGTGGTCTTTTGTCACAACTTTAGTTTGCTCCTCATTTGCCACAACGTATATTTGATGGTTATTTGCCACTGTACAAGATTTGATGTCCCCCCCCTCCCCCATGCACGCAATTAGCTAACCTGTGCAGCAACTATACTGTTTCAGAAGACATGTTTATAGTAACCAAAGAACTAGCGAAGAACTAATCCATAACTAAACAACGGACCACAAATAATACTTACATAAGGCGATCCCTCAAAATTGAAAATTTTCTCCTCTGTACAGCAAATGTTATTTTTAGACTTGACCTTCACCCGAACGTTAAGATCACGGTCGTTTTCTGAGCAAGGGAAACAAGATTCTATAATGATGTAATTGTTGGAGTCTTTGGGCGAGGATGGCATTAAATTGTCCACCACAGCCTCGTTTTTCTGCGACATCCAGAACCCAAAGAAAATTCCAAAGGGAATGCCCAGAAGCAGATTTAAAATCACTGACATGATAAGCGCGACTTTGATAGTCCTGTTGTTGAAAGAGCCGGATACCTGGCGCATAAGTCTGTGGGCGCGTGTGCTCAGGGCTGGGAAAGACTCACTCATTTCGTTGACACAGTTCTCGGCGTCCTCGTAGGAAATCTGGCGTTCGGCAATGCGGTTGTGGCGGACTTTGTTGGGTGGTTTGTTGGGTGATGGGGCGGGTGCTGAATCAAAGGTCACTCGAGTGTCCTTGGCCATGGCGGAGAAAGATGTCTCGGTAATGCTGGAAAGTGAAATAAAGAAAAGATCATGATTATGTCTATACCAATGCAATTTTCTCTCCGACAATCTTCTACTGAATGTACAATTACCTGAAAAATCACAGGCAAACAAGACTGAGGTTGAGTGCGACTTCATATAAAAGGCATGCAACTAAATAACTTTCCGACAGTCAAGCTGGTATAATGATGTATCCAATCTCATATACATGTGAAGAGACGGTGGAAGTGAGTGATCGTGACCTTGTTAGGGTTCACCTGACTAACCCGTGTCTCTAAAAGCTCTTCTTACAACGTTCAGCCAACTAACAGTCAAAGAAGCCTGGGCAAATTTGCCCCGAATAAACAAAGAATAAGTACAGGAACTGGGGTCTGCAAGAAAAGAAGTCTTTAAATAAATAAATGGGAGGCAACGTCTGCGCTGCGATCAGGGGAGGGAATTAGCGTGTAAGTTTGGAGCCAGCACGGAGTCTATACAAGCAAACATAACACATCTTGGCCCTCCCATGTCGACCTACTGGGTTGCTACCTGAGAGAGAGAGAGAGAAAGAGAGAGAGAGAGAGAGAGAGAGAGAGGAGAGAGGAGAGAGAAGAGAGAGAGAGAGAGAGAGAGAGAGAGAGAGAGAGATACACACACGCACTCACAAATACACACGTAAGTGTAAAAAGTTGAATGAGAGAGAAATCTGAAGCAAGATTTACTGATGAAAACTTTTCTTTTTCGTTCAGATATATCAACATTTCTTTGTTTCTACGGCGACAATTACATTTTTCTTTTGACCTAGTTACCTATGAATAAAGTGTATTATGTCACTTCCAAATATTTGGCATAAACCCATTTTCTTTTTAAAATTCCAATGGGAGATTAGTTCTATCATGTTTATGGAAAAATGGGGGAACAATTGCATTTCTCCAGTTCCATCACCCATGGGCGTAATTTGGAATTCCTTTTCTTTCTCTCCCCGTCCTCCTTGTCGTGGTCCTCTGCTTTTTCTTCTTCTCTTCATCTTCCCAAACTACATGAAGCTTAGGCCTTGAACCATAGCATTTCAGAACTCTTGTTCTTTACTATCTCATAGTTCTGCCCATAAAAACTGTCATTTACTGCTTTCTTTTTGTATAGTTCTGACCATACCTTTCCTATATTTCTCACCCATGACCCAGATTTTCACTTTCTTCACGTTCTTTCCACATTAGTCCTCCTTATTTTGTTTTCTTTGAGTATTCCAGCGCAAAGACTTTCCAAGCCTGCCATTCACCAGGTTCCCTTGTAACGAGCCCTCTCCAATTCCAGTGTTTTTCCACACAATCATTAATTCCCTGGAATTTGCCCACATCTTCCCCACCAGCTCCACATTGGTGATTCTAACATACCCCTGCTTGGAGTAAGTAAGCCGTTATCTTTGTTCTCCAGCTTGCGCTATCACGCTGTTCTGGATTCGGTTTTCTTCACCTCAGATTTGCGTGGATAGTTATCGCCAATTGTGTATTAGCGTCTGAGGGCGCGACGTCTGCAACCAAACACGTGTGGAATTTGGGTACAGTGCGCGCTCGGTCTAACGGATTGTGTAGACAGAGCTGGGGGGGGGGGGGGGGGGGGGGAAGAGAAGAGAAGGGACGGGGGAAGAGAAGACAGATGTGTTAGCGCGGCGCGCGCACACACACACCACAAACTATGAGTGTTATACGGGGTGATGAGTAAGGGAAATCCAGGGATATAGTCGTTATTTAACGTTCCAATTGGCTGTAAGAATAGAGCTCGATTAGCTTCCGGTGTGCTGATGATGGGGTAGGGGATTCAATCCCTAACATCTAAGCGTAAAATTGCCTACAAAACCAACATGGGGTTGAATGCAACGTCCTGCATAACGACATGCAACATATTTGGCTGGAATGGGCTAGGCGAGAGAAAGAGAGACAGAGAGAAAAAAAAAGAGAGACAGAGAGAGAATAGAGACAGAGAAGGGGGGGGGGGGGGGGGTTAAGACGACACACTTGAAGATATACCGGGTCGAGGGTCCGGGGGACGGGAGAATAGAAGATAGAGGTGTTAGCGCGCGCGCGCACACACACACCACAAACTAGAGTGTTATAAGGGGTGATGAGTAAGGGAAATCCAGTGGATAGTCGTTATTTAACGTTCTAATTGGCTGTAAGAATAGAGCTCGTTTAGCTTCCGGTGTGCTGATGATGGGCTAGGGGGTTCAATCCCTAACCTCTAAGCGTAAAATTGCCTACAAAACCAACATGGGGTTGAATGCAACGTCCTGCATAACGACATGCAACATATTTGGCTGGAATGGGCTAGGGAGAGAGAAAAAAAGAGAGAGAGAGAGAGAGAGAGAAGAGAGGAGAGAGAGAGAGGAGAGAGAGGAGAAATAGAGATAGAGGAAGGGGGAGGGGGGGGTGGTAAGACGACACACTTGAAGATATACCGGGTCGAGGGTCCGAAATCAGCCTCAAGCGATTTGGGAGCAGATCGCTTTGAGTCGATTTGCATGGTATGACCGTCTGTCGTTCATAAAGCAATGACAAGCAAGTAAACTGGCCTAGTAAATCACAACCAGGGGTGAGTGCGCCGTCATGTAAAAGGAGTTGAACTAACATTAACAACCGGATATGTTCCACAAATAAAGAACGGACAACACACAACACGTTGAATCTTATACAAGGAAATGACAAACACTGGGAAATTATGGGGGAATTAAAATAACTAATCCTTTAGTTAAGGCGTTTACACTGGCACATGTAACAGGACAAGATACCGAGGAGGAAAAAGAGGACATTGGATAATATAAACATTTGAAATTCATAGAAGACACGAGAACATACTAAATATTTGAAATTTATAGAACCGGATTTTTTAACAAATAATCGATGGAGATTATAACAGCTAATGTTGGGAAATCCTAGGCTATTGAGAGTCATATAATCTGTGATTATACCGTCTTTATTAGTGCACGAATAACTGAGGGTACTGAAGATTACACTACAGAATATTAACGTGTGAAAACTCTTGGACTACTTAGTCAATCTAAGCGACGTGGAAGTGGTCAACCTTACAAGACCACAATCTCAAGTGAAGGAATAGACGCTGCGGCTAGAAAGCCTTCGTCAGCAGACAAACAACAAGCAGACACTGATACAACTACACACACATCTGAGTAAGTCAGCACCAGAGACTGCAATTCATCACTCCAACTGACTACAGTCAAATATGCCTATGATTGTGAAATGCTTAAGATGTAAATTACATAAATATATGTGGTGTAGCCAGTTCTATCACTCGCAGCTTAATTCACACAAACACAAACATGAGGTGGCTATTTAGTCATGTGCACAGTAGATAAAATGTCGCAGCACAACTTGAACCATCTTCACTTGCCACATCAGCCAACCTCTTTGGAATCATATTGTTAGGGTGCAATAGAAGTAACTATAAGTTACTATAAGTTGTAAGAGATAACACTTGGGTGTCGCAAGTACATGTAAGAGACACCGCTATGGCATAAGGCAGTACATGTCAGACAGATTACTAAGGCTGAAGGAAGTACATGTAAGAGAGACTGCTATGGCTGCAACAAGTACGTGTAAGAGACACCACTATGACTGAAGCTAGTACACGCAAGAGAGACTACTATGGCTGAAGCAAATACATGTAAGAGGGACTGCTGCTATAACAGAGACTAGTGCATGTAAGCAGAACTAAATCTACAACAGAAACAAGTATATGCACATATACTGTATATGTATGCTGAACTGTAACAGCAACAAATACATGCAAGAGTAACTGCTGCTAAGACACAAACAAAAAAGTATGTGTAAAAGGAACGGCTATTATAACAGGGTCATACACATCTAAGATGGAACCGCTGTTGTGACAGAAATACGTACTTTTCAGAAAGAACAGTTAGTTGGACAGAAACAATTACATGTAAGAGTAACCTATATTATAACAGAAACAATTATATGTAAGATGATATTATGACGAACAAAAACTCATTTAAGAAGAACGACTATTATGACAGACACAAACTCATTTAAGAAGCACCGTTATTACGACAGACACAAGTACATGTAAGGACTGCTGCACTGACAGAGACAACAGTACCTTTGCGCAGGGCCCCAGTAGGTAGACAGTGCGGCATCGTCACTTGAGTAAGGCATGAGCGCTAAATAGTTCATGGGCGGCCCAACCAAAAGTATTGAGGTTACGAGTGGTGGAGATTATATACTTAGTAATGCCAGTTATGATGTTAACGGCGCAAGGTTAACAATCGTCAGCCTCCTCTGCCGAGAGAGTAGGTCCGCAGTTGTGAATATACTAGTCTCCAACAATGTTTAAGGTACACAGACTTCACATCACAAGTTTGCCGAACTGACTTCTCGTCCCGAAGGCTTCAGTATTTTATGTAACACGTGTCTAGCCGAGGAGAGCCGGAGGTCAAGTGGCTAGGGCTCAGATCTCTGAATTCTAGGGAACAGTTCTTGAATCGTCGGAGGCACAAGTTTAATTTATCGTAGGTAGCTTTTATAAACAAATTATTCGTGAACAATACCTGGTGAGGCAAAGAAAGAATTCAATTTTCTTTTTCTGTTGACACTATCAATTGTTTACAGTAGTAATGAAACCAGTAGTGATAATTATTAATTTTAAAACAAACAAACTTTCAAATAAATCAATAAACTTACTGTTTTAGCGAATTTGTTAACGAAAATTTGTTTTACGCAACTTAGAAATAATTATTGTAAAGTACTCCAGGTTGTTGCAAACCATCAACGTGAAAACCAAATTATAAATGTATCATATGCTTAAACGTGCGTTCTCCACTGAATGAATCGAACACAATCTTTTGGCAGGCGAATTTAAAAGTCTATTAGCTTGAGGAGACCACCAGACACGGACTCAACTAACCTACAATTGGCGAGTCCTTGCCATAGAGTCGTGAATCTTATACTGGGCGCGGGTCTCCCCCTTCACTTTCGATTCAGACCTGACGTCAGCAACCACCTACGCCAGGAGATTTCTGCTTTCTCTCCCACTAAACGGCGTTATTCCTGCAGCCAGTGAGGTGGCACTCGTCTACCCTCCCCCGGCCTGGGTCATGCGCCGTCTGCCGGCTCTTGTTTGTGCGCCTGCGAGCCGGTGTAGGTCCAGCAGACGGGAGTTGTTTTTTTTTTTCGTCACCTGAGGTGGCAATGTCTGTGATTTGCTGGATCCCTGACATAGTTATGAATGGTGTCTGGGAATACAATTCCCCACCCCACCCCACTCTCTCTCTCTCTCTCTCTCTCTCTCTCTCTCTCTCTCTCTCTCTCTCTCTCTCTGGTACTGTTATAGAATAGAAGACTTGGAGGGAAACTACCTGTAGAAGTACATCTCAATACATGTTAAACACCGAATACACTAGAAGCCGCATTAGTGCAGTGGTTAACACGTTACCCTGCCGGCCAGGCGGTCACGTGTTCGAACCCTGGGCTCGCAGGAACGAGATAGCCTAAAATAGGTACCTGAGAAATCTGACAGGGGGAGATCAGGCGACAAGATGCTTGCCACCAGTGTGACATCGTGGCATGGAGGAACACGAGTATCAGAAATGATTGACAGTTCACGAGATAGACGGTTGTGGACAGACGTGATCACCAACGCCGCACGGCACGGACTATACGAATAAGCACGGTGTAATGAGAACAGCGACAGCGTAGTGGCTGGACACTTGCCTGCTGGCGCGGTTGTCTTTGGTTCAAATCCGCTATAGGCCGGAGTTTTAAAATTGACCCGGGCTCCCAGGTGGACCCAGTCTAACAAAGACGCCAGGAAGTGTCTTGGGAAGTTAAGGAGTAAAGCATGTTGTTGACCATATCACCTACTGGTCAGCTGATTGGTCAGTACAAATATTGGTTCAGCACCACCAAAGCGCGGTAAGGGATTCTTGACTTCTTTAATTGCATAATGCAGTTAATAAATAATTAAACTCAAATAGTATTGTCTGGCACTCATGGAAGTGAGAAGAAGGAAGCAAGGACCAGAGGACGCACCAAGATAAAATAAAAATGGAAAGCTATAGTTACCGCAGGAACGAGTGTACTTCGACACATGACCAACTAGACACCCTAAAAAAAAAAGGTGTTTTGTTTAGCCAGGTCTATCTATCATACACATGAACCTACACTTATGGAATACCGACATCATTTGCATTTAACCGTTGAGATAGCACCAGAGGTCTCAGAATGTTATATTAAATCAGCACGGGTTTTTTAAAAAAAAGACATAAATAATGTAATGTTGTGTCCAATATGTTCACAAAATTTAAATAAGAAAAATGATTTGTCGGTTCCAATAGTGTACACGTATTACAGAAGAAATCGATGTGGGGACCCTTTGATGCCATTAAGATCGTTCATAAATAAATAAACACACATAGTATTGTTTGGCGCGCTTAGAAGTGAGTAGATTGATTTATTAATGACGTAAAGAAGGGCGTCAAGGTTCAGCTTGAGAACACTGGCTAGGAATCCAGCTGTAGAGTATAGGAACCTCTTACACACCTTTAGGCGTTTTGGGTACATGGTGCTAGTCCATATATGAATAGATGACTTGGCACTATGGGTGAAGTGGTCAGTATCACGCTGTCCGCCTTTACTTCCCAGGGCACTACCTGGCACTCATTTTAGGCTGTGTCGACGTGGGAAATCAGGTCAGTTTAAAACATTGGCCCCGATGGGGATTTGAACACACGACATTGCAGCCGGCAAGCTGCTGCGCTACCGAGACCTCCGATGCAAGTTGTGTTTACCATATAAATGGTCCCAGAGTGTAATATAACCACGTGATCCTAGGGTGATGGATCAGAAAAGGGAGGGGGGGGGGGGTCTAACCTTCTCCCATACCGACAGAATACTTGTATGCCCGTATAGTCACCTTCATCTTCGCTGCGGGATTTGAGGGAAATGAACGAGCTGATAAACTTACTGGCTCTACATCCACTGCAGTTGGCCATTGCATGGATCGTGTCGATGAAGATTTCGCGAGGGGTCTCGTCAACCAAACACCCAACTGACACTATCAGCCGTCGGACGTTGATGTATATGTTGAGGAGGGGGGGGGGGGGGTAGAAGCTGAGCACCTATAGAATTGTCGAAGTGCAAAGATGATACCACAACAGATAACATAACTTTTAGGGCTCATATGTTTATTGCCTAAGCTTGGCACGCTCATAAGTGCTTTGTTAGTTGGAATCAAACAAAACAAAATAGAACATGCCGCAACACATACCAAAATTCCAGAATGATAAAATCTGCTCACAATGACAATATCAAAGCGTGGGTCTGGTTTACACACATTTGGAGAGTCGCTGTGGGAAGGTGTATCTGGGCCGTGGTAAGGCCACTTTGTGTGGTCTATGGGAGAAGACAAGAACACGCTGGGCGGGATGGCGTTGTCTCTTATTCCAGCAGACCGGATGTGGATTTACAGAAAGTGAGAAATTTGGGAATGGTATAATCATTCTTGGATAGTGGACATCTAGCCTTCTGGGATAAGAACAAACAACTAAGACAGAACGGCAATAAAGATATCTTTAAACAACCAAAGATTGCAATAAAGGTGTTCTTTACACAACCAATGACTGCAAGAAATGTGATCCTTAAAGAAAGGTAACCATTAACCAAATGCTGAGATGAAGGTGCTCTTTAAACAATCAAGAAATGCAATGAAGTTGTTCTTTAAACAATAAAACAACTGCAAGAAAGGTGATCTTTAAACAATCCAAAAGAAAACAAAACGATCGTAATAAAGATGACCTTTTAAACAATCAAAGACTGCAGAAATGATGATCAATAAACAATCAAAGACTGCAATAAATGTGATCATTAAACAATCAAAGACTGCAATAATTATGATAATTAAACAATCAAAGACTGCAATAAAATTGATCATTAAAGAATCAAGCCTGCAGTAAAGATGATGTTTAAACAACTAAAGACTGCCTGCAGTAAGGTGACATTTCACACAACCTAAGAGTCTAGTAACTGTCGATACAACAGACGGCAGCCTTGGTGGTGTAGCAGTTATAACTCTGGCTTAAGAACACAGTTGTCCGGGATTCCCTAGTACAGTCTGGATGTGATTTCCTTTACCACCAGTGCAATTCTTTACTGGGCTCATCCTAGATATAAAATACAACAGTTAGTTTTCTAGTTAGGAAGGACGAGTACGGGAGGGGAGGTATTTGCTAACCTGTCTTGTGCTGTGGTGATCTAGTATATGCGAAGGTCTAGTGTTTCGCACCCTAGCTACAGTATTTGTCATGGAATTACCTTTACTTTCCCGCAGCAAATACACGTTGGGACTCGGTACAAGTCCGTCGATGCTCAGTCTGCCTTAGCCGATATCGAAATGCGTGGTTACTAAGTACTGCAATCGCTCGACTGTTGGACACAAATATATCACGACCACATAATGTGACCTCTTCATGTATCCCCGATGATGAGAATAATGCTGGTGATAAACGACAACATGGAATATTGTGCAGTGACAGAAAGAGGGAGACAAACTAGACCTTGTTTCCCCCCAACCTATTATCCCCCTTCCTACCTATAAACCCACTGACAGAACGTAGACCACATTCCCATGAATCAACCAGACATACCGTTTAGTTTTAATATTAATTTTACCTGAATGTAATAGACGGACGAGTCTCGATGGCTGCCTTACCAGCACCTCGGCGTGTCCCCCGTTGTTTGGTGTGTACTCAGGCGGTAACTCAAATCAAGTGATAAATTTAAGGTGACGTTCTCAATGCTGGCACATAGGCAGGGGCGTTACCGCAACCTAAAGAAGGGGGGCGGGTGAGAAAACCAAGGGACAAAAGCCGAGAACCAGCGGCGGTGTGAGAGAAACGTGATTTTTCCATCTCAGGCCCTGTGTTCTTCAGTGCCTCAAACAAGGGTAGGCATCTTGTATTTTCAATTCGCGTCCAAAGTTTCTGTTGTACAAGAAGAAAGGCAAATGCAATAACCAAAGCCTAGGGAGCTGAAGTGCCTGGTATTTTAAGTGGCCTGTTCGAAGTCAGGTCACGCCTCGCGCTGCCGCCGTAAGGTTTGAAACCATAAATCTGCCTTTACTTTGGAATAAGGGGAAGAAAGAGGAAGTAAGGGAACTGGTCTCTCTACCTTGTAAAGCCGTGACAAGCATAAATGGTATTGATTGAGTGTGGTACAGAATGACGAGAGTGACCAGTAACGAGATACGAACGAATATAAATAAGGTACAAGGTGACAAAGGAAATTTACACATTCCAACGTTTCGACCACACTCGTTTTCATAGCTCATATACTCCGGCTGAGCTGGCTTGGTCGCAAAATCAGACACGGGGGCCCTGCTATTGAATATCATCCTCCATCTAACAATTCCTTTGCAGAACGTTGCTCTCATCACGGCGTCCAGAAAAGCCTCTCGATCTCTGGCCATGTCTCCTGCCTCATGCCCCCTCATTGCCAAGTTGTCTGTAAATATATCGTGTCCAGCTTTGTGTTGGTCGACCCTCTCCTCCTCTTCCAGAAACCGTACCCTCCCTCACTGTTCTCTCAAAGCTACTGTGACGTTTAAAATGGCCAGAGTATTTCAGTTTCTGAGGCATTGAAGCTGTTTGTGAGCCAACCTTCTGCGACGTTCAGATCTTGTAGAATATCAGTATTGTTCTTCTTCTTGATCCACGATATTCTAAGAACTGTTATGTAACTGTAAGCTCACATTCCCCGTGTTTTTCTTTAGTGGTTGTAAAATAGTCCATGACACACAGCTGCATGTTGCCACAAGTTAGTGCCTGTTCTCAAAACTTTAATTGTAAAAGTATTGCAGGCAAAATCCACGGAAAAGAAACAAATGACATCTTCTTTCTCATGTTGCATCACCTTTGTCCCATAAATCATATCTGTCGGGAATCAGGATGGCACAGTCGATACGTTCATATAGTCGAAGTCTAACACAGCTTATTTGCGAAATCTTCCATAGCCCCTCCCCCTCTCCCTTGCGAAATCCCCCCCGCCTCACATCTCCTCTATCTCCATATTTACGTATACGTGTTGCAATGGCCAAGTCTGCCCACGACCTGAATGTTGTCAGTCCAAGATTCATTCTGTCCACCTCTTCGCCGTTTGCCTTCATCTAAACCGCTCAGAACACGCTTCGGCTTTTTTTTTTCTTGAAAAGGGGGGGGGGGGGGGGGGGGGGGCCTCGTTCGCTGTGAACTCAAGCGTAGTCCATACACACTACTTCTAGTAGTGCTGGACTGAAATTTGCGCGTAGATTAGCTTTCCTTATTAACAGTGTCCCTCACCATCAGACGAACCCACTCCGACTTAAGAGGTACATGTAATTGTAATGTATGTCCCCAAGTCAAGGACGAGAGGTCAACATTTTAGTCCAACTGTCCGGTGTAGGTTGAACACCGGATGTTTAAGAACACGTGTTCTTATCCATATGTCCATGCTGGCCTCGGTTCCACTTGTAATCGTGCCCCGGGAGTCCCGTGGCCAAGTGGTTACGCCGCCTGTCTTGCGTTCCGAAGCTTGTGGGTTCGATTTCGGCCTACGCCGTTTCGGTTCTCAAGTCCAATTTTCTCGGAGACTCCTGGAGGTCGGTGCTGGAGCTATGGAGTATATACTTTGTGTGACGCTCTTGCCAGGCCTCCTTGCGGAATGAGTCCGAACTATATGGGATGAAACTCAGTGCAATACACCACCCTCCCCCCCCCCCTTGCGTTTTTTTTAAATCGTACCCCAGTCAAAATAAGACAAACGGACATACTTTGTAACTCTTGTCAGGGTGATTATAAGAGACAGACAGACATACTGGCAGGCAGGCAAGCAGGCAGACAGGTGATGGTAGGGATAAGAGATAACGCGAAATAGGCACTTACTAACGTTACGAAGCGCCAGAAAAGAGCCCGAAATGTGAACAGACATGATCGCCGAGGCCAGCTCGCAAGAACTTATTCCGCCTATTTGTAGTCCTCATTACTATCAACGTTTAATACTTATCTGTTACCAAGTTCCTTAGCTCTCTGGACAACCAGTCACCACGTGGGACACCTATCTACCTGCTAAACTATTATCCCCCCTTGATAAAGGACTGACACTGATTATGGCCCTGGAAAATATGTCCTATAATTTCCTGCTGGAATTTTGGCTCATAATGGCCCGCCAAATACGGTGTCACATTAATAAAACGCCACCTATCATTTGTCCCCTATTCGACGGTATGTTAGGCCGTATTCAATGGGGCAATCATGGCAGGAGAGTTCCGGGACCTCATTTAACGGGGTTTAGCTATGGGATAAAGAGGACTAGTGGAAACTGTTCAGTCGTCTTTCGAACACTCATGGGGAGGACGAGAGGCAGTAGTGGTTTCTTCCTCATCTTCTTTTCGTGTTCTTCTTCGTGCCACCGCCAAGTCCAAACAATACTACTCTAATTACTGCATTAACTAATGCTATTCAAACTACACACACACACACACACACACACACTCACAAACTAGTGCTGCCGTTGTTGTTGCCATTACAACTACTACCGCCGCCACCACCACTAAAAGCCACCCAAATACAACCACCACCTCTCTCGCACTATACATAACCACCAACATAATCCCGTACAACACTACACATTCCCAGAATGCTGAAATGTCCAGAATATTCGAATGTTTGCTTTCGATGTACCCTAGATTTGAATAGATTAATCTTGCGCTTGTCGCGTTCCTGTAAAAGTCCCGCATAAATCATTTCCCACCAAGTGAATTGTTTGCTGAAGATTTGGGCAGGATTTTTACTATTGGAAAATTGCTCCTGATTTGGATTTTTTGGGGGTAATCTAACTTTGGAAGCGTTCGACGGCAGTGTCGGATTTTAGGTGTTTAAATTTGATTAGTGTGTGACGTGTTTTATGTAAGCTAAATTGGAACAGGTATGCTAGTATGTAGTTTTTTTTTTTTTTTTGGGGGGGGGGGGTTAATCTAAGTTGGGGCGTGTCTGATAATAATATGTTATGTTAGGTAAATTAAGTTGGTGCGTGTTTGATAATATGTTATGTTAGGTAATCTAAGTTGGGGCGTGTTTGATAATAATATGTTATGTTAGGTAATCTAAGTTGGGGCGTGTTTGATAATAATATGTTATGTTAGGTAATCTAACTTGGGGCGTGTTGTATAATATTATATATTGTTTTAGATAATCTAAGCTGAGACGTGTATGATAATACTGTATGTCCTGTTAAGTAATGTAGATTGAGATATGTATGATATGTATGTATATGCTGTTTTAGATATTCTAAGATGAGGCGTGAATGATAATATTATATGTTGTTATAGATAGTCTATGTTCAGACTTATATAGAGATACGGTGTGTTCTGTTAGGTGATCTAAATTGAGATGTGTTTGATAATATTAACATATGCAACTATTAGAAAGATGCAAACACCATTATTTGGTCATGTGATGAGAAGAGAGACATTGGAGAATATCATGACAGCCGGAAAGATGTGGAGAAGAGAGGCAGAGACAGACCAAGAGTAACGAAGCTGGATGGACTGAGACGGTGGCATGGAGGAATATCATGAGCAGAGATGATCCAGAGCAGCAAGGACCAAGATCTGTAGGGAGAGATAATCCAGTTGGCAGGACTCATGATTATGATAATGATATTGTATGTTGTTTTAGGTAATCTAAAATTCATCAATGCAGAGCTCATGGAGAGAACTGAACAAATCCTAATGAACCAAGAAGGAAATAATAAAGATGATGGCGCTGGATAGGGCACATACTGAGAAAACCTGAGGACAGTATAACTAGACACCATGGAACCCACAAGGTTAACGAAATAGCGGGAGACTTTAACACTTGGAGAAGAGAATTACAGACAGATGAATACTATTGAGATGACATGGAGGAAGCTTACAAGAGATAGTTAACAATAAAACGTCTCAGTGTGGTTTCGTTGGGAGACTAATCCTCAATGAGGCATGAGTGCAGAAAGGGAAGATTAGACGTGTATGATAATATTACAAATTGTTTTAGGTAATCTTTTATTTAATCTTGTAGGTAATCTAAGATGGGACTTGTATGATCCGAGCCCAAGAGGGCAAAACCCTTACAGTGAAGTCCACCCTCTGGCCGTTAACCTCTAACCTATTATGTGGCGTATGGTGTATGTAAAGACGGTTTGGTAATCTGTGTAATGAATTTAACTCCAGTTTAATTCCCCAATCAGTTAAGAGCTTTCGCAATATGCCAATGATGTCTCTGCATGTTTGTTTTATTGTGTGCATCCTACCTAAAATTTCCCACAGTATAATGCATTCCTTGCGACCTGTTTGCTACCGTTCATTAATTTTATTCCATTTTACAGGTACGTTAAAAGTTGTTATATAGTTGGCCCGCCTAAGGCGCCGGATTAATGATGGGCGCCCCAGACGTTATGAATGTCATTTTTATGTCGTTGGTTGGTGCGGACATCTCCAGTGTATTAAGTATGGTAAGCCGCTTTGGTAATGTGTGCGAATAATTTACCTGCAGTTGTTAAATTATCTCTAGCGGGACAAATCCGGCTCTTACGTCTTGACAGACGGTCAGAAGTAAAAATGGTTAGAGTATCTGAACATTCCTGCTTCACTTAGCCAACAGATAAGAAAAATGTGCATTCATTACCCGAAGTGTTTATTCGCAAACGGTTCTGGTCACGTGACGTCTATATCTTCTATATTAGAGAGCAGTACAAACTGGCATATCGTTGGGGGCCAGTATAATGTATTAAGTTAGGGTTAGGATTAGGGTTAGTCAATACATGGTAGTAATACATGTTCCAGGGCCCCATCTGCGAATAAACTCTCCCTTCATTACCCGTGTTGCATGAACCTCTTCCTTGAGATTGTTATACGATTTCAAACGAAAAATTGTAGTTTCATATTGTTTGTCAGCGTTTATTCCCCTTAGCTTGGATAATCGACCAGGATTCGCTCCCCTGAATACATCCATTTAAAAATCCTGAGTGAAATAATCATCGCTTTGGATTTCACGAATTAGACATTTACAGAACATCACAATCAACCCCAGTATTTCATACTTTGTGATTTTCTAGGCAGTTTCACATTCAACAGTCTGCCTTAGCCGAATGACCGAAGCTCATACAATTATGAAAATCCTGGTCTCCAAAGTCGAACCAAACCCAACATGGGTACCACGAAATGAATTGGGAAGTAAAGACGACCGATATGGTGTCCACCACATCATTCCCTTGAGTGCCACTTGATCTACAAATATATGAGGATAACACCAAATAAGCAATGCGTCCCAAAGACATGCAATAAGGGTCCTTTACTTTTTTGTTGTACTTACATCGTGAGTCAGACTCAAACTCACTACCTGCTAATCACTTGGACATGAGGCTAGTTGTAGAAACCAATTCACCGTGTTCGTAACAAGTGAATGATTGTATTGGATGCCACAGCTTGCGGCAAGACAATAAAGTAAGGAGGAGAGTTGATCGCGCCGCCTTCTAATAGCATTACCTAGTATATATGATATCCTTGGTATTTCAAATCACGACGGCATCTCCAGCGTGGGAAATGTGGCTGCTTGTTTACAATAACATGAGAAATACATTCGCAGGCAATGACTGGTACAGGTAGAGGTTACAAGAAGAAACTAGAAATCAGGAACACGTTTGACAATGGAAAAAACTGACAGATACACACGGACCAGGATCTAACAAGCCACCATTGTTTAGTGTCCTCTGTTTTCTATATTTTTCACGTTTTCTATATATTTCACGTGTTTTCTATATCTTTCACGTGTTTTCTATATCTTTCATGTGTTTTCTATATCTTTCACGTGTTTTCTATATATTAACGTGTTTTCTATATCTTAACGTGTATCCACACCTTTCACGGGGTTTCTGTATCTTTCACGTGTTCAATGTGTTTTATTTATCTTTCACATGCTTCATATGTCTTTCACATTTTTTCTATATCTTTCACATGTTTTCTATATCTCTCAAGTGTTTTCTATAACTTTCACGGGTTTTCGATATCTTTCACGTGTTTTCTGTTTTTCACATGTTTTCTGTGAATACAAATGAATCAACATCAAGCAGGTCCTTAGCAGAACGTCGCTCTTGCCTCAGCTCTCCGACAAGACGCTTGATCTTGTGTCAGTTCCCCAGCCTCGTGTATTTTCTCCCAAAGGTGTCTTTAATTTCCTGTTCCACCTCCGTGTTAGTCGACCCTCCCCTCTTCTTTCCAGAAACCATGTCTTCCAGCACTGTTCTTTCCAGAAACCATGTCTTCCAGCACTGTTCTTTCCAGAAACCATGTCTTCCATCACTGTTCTTTCACAGCCATTTCAGCCATTGTGGTGTTTAACAGATTCAGTGTCAATCAAAAGGTGGGGTTGGACCAAACAACAATGGATAGCGGACAGTGGGGAGTAGGGGTTTGTCAAAATTATGACTTTAAAATTGGTAATATGGTAGTAGACATGTTGTAGTAAAGGAGGTTGCGTAGGGAAAACTACTGTATGTAAGCCACTGGCACATACGAGAAGTCGCTCAAGACGATTAATCATCTTAATCAGTTAATATGGCGGAACTGTGTCAATGTTCGAGACACGATGCTATTAATGAACTAGTTTTCTAAGAACAGGGTGTCAGTGAATACCCGATTATTTATTTATCAAGTATTTACTTCAGCTAACAAAATACGTTCCGATGGTTAGGAAAAAAAAACATTGATTAGAGACATTAGCTGTAGATAGTCAAGATTTTTTGGGACACGTTATGAGGATAAAATCAGCTTGAAAACATAGTGACAACTGACAAACTTAATGAAGAAAGATGACAGAAAAGACAAAGAAATAAATACGCAGGGGTAAAGTGAGGGGGGGGGGGGGGGTGCGCTTGGCCATTTCATATGGCGTAATCGGGACAAAACTACAAAAATATAGGCTTAACCTGTGAATCTGACCATCGTATGAAAAGACGAACCATAATCGCTCACGGCTATCGGATAGGCACACGATGATGATGATGAACTAAAACCGCCCCCCCCCCCTCGCTTCCCACTAGTGATTGATATTTAGAGTGTATAGTAGCTTGTCCTACAACATTATACCATCCTTCACTCTCGGCTACGCCTTTCGGCGGCTGGTTAAAGTATGTATCAGCTGTGCATTTACCTGCCAGCAGGCAAGGCAGCTTCATGGCGAGGCTCTTGTTATGTCTGGCTTCCATTGTTAATTATGGCAAACATTGCAGGCATTCCCCAGCCGTGTGCTGTGACGTAGTTACGTCTTACACATGTTTAATGCATGTCTGACTGCTTTCTCCTACATCGCCGTGACGTCATGTCAGCGAGAGATGGCCTGCTTTTAGATAGAACTGAATTAGTAAGAAGAAGCAGGGGCGAGAAGTAGAAGAGGGAACAAGGATATGAGGGTGGTGACTAGAAATGAGATGAGGAGCAGCAGCAGAAGGGGGGGGGGGGGGGGGGGTGGACTAGGCTATAGGAGAAGGAAGATGAGGTTTAGGAAATAACAGGAGATGGAGGAGGAGAGGGATAAGAATACGAGGGATAGGAATGAAAAGGGGTCGATGAAAAGGATGAGGAGGAATAGTAGGATGAGGTAGGAGACTGGGGAGAACATGGTATACTATAGCGGGATATGAAGAGAAGGAATAAGAATGGGGGGAAACGGGGGGGGGGGGGGTGGAATTTGAATCCAAGTAACCGAAGAATTGGGGAAAAAATGAAGGGAAAATAGAACAAAGAGAGAAGCAACAAAGAAACAAAAACAACGAAGACGGGAAGAAATAACGTAACAGAATGGTATTTCTGTAACTATAAGTTTATATTATCGATACACACGGGTATGGCAGAAACGCTGGCAGGATATCAGCAATGATGACGAGGAGAAAGGAAATGACACAGATCAACTTGGTTCGTGAAACTTCTGCAGGACTGAGTCTAGGCGTGTTTGAATTCAGGTCTGTCATAACTGTCATTGACTGCCTATAGTACCTTGCGGTGTAGGACAGGGGGAACTTGAGCCTGAGGAATTAAGGCCGCATGGCTAGTGCAGTCGCCGCGAACTGTGCAGGTTAGAGTTTTCTTTTTTGCCCCGGACAGAAAAAACTAAACGCCTTACCGAGGATTCGAACCCGGGTCTCTCGAAAGAGAGCCCGACATAATAGCCACTCGGCCAGCAGCTCCACTGAATTCAAGTCGTTTCAGCCTTAAAGAGAGGCCGCGTTAATCGGGGTGTGACGGGAAAGCAGCACGAAAACAAAACAGA
>JACEFZ010024291.1:20000-58937 GCA_014155875.1 Cepaea nemoralis | reverse complement strand
ACAGTAGACAAGTAGAGATGATAGGGACATAGAACGTGCCGCGGGGTCTCTGATTGACAGTTCATCACCGTCAGTCTGCAAACTGCATGAGGGATCCTCGAGGGTCGCCTGCGCCTATCTAACAGAAAAGTCGTAGCGGCGCCATGAAGAACAATAAATAATGTTTTGCATATCCTTTACAGGACATCCCTGTCAACATCAGCATCATTCAGCTGTTTGTTGATTTCTTGGCAAGATTACGCTCAGTAGTTTGCCATTGCTTTCTGAGCGACCGGCTCCTTACTCTCATAAGTCACTGGCGCGACTCGAACCGCTTCCAATTCTCGTGCACTCACGTCAACCACGAAAGTATTCGGGGTTACAGAGAAAGCTCCTCGGCCAGGGAGACGGCATGAAGAACAAACCATGTAGAAAATCTAGGCTCACACCATATACCCTGCCTGATATAAAGAAACTACCGATATCTCCCGTGCCAATTTCGTATCTAGCAGGAGGGGACCACGCAAGCAACGAGGGCAATGAGTATCAATGCCCGGATCTCCATGGAAAAGCCTCGCCATTAGAAGTGCAGAAAATACTGTCGACAACATCGCCAGATAAACAGATGGAGGACGTGAAAGACGCAAGAACACCCACCCCGAAACGCAGAAAAACACACCAAGAGAATACATATCAAAGGTCGAAAAGTCGAAATCACAGCGTTATTTGTGCAGAGTCCCGAACCACGTCATCCGCATCTTCGGAACATTCTAGACACAATGTGAACGATTCCATCCCTTTGGAGGGAGGATCGTTACCACATGCTATTAATTGGTATAACTCTCCAGCAGCCAATGTTATTAGGCGGATGTATACACCTAGTAGATATTCCCCTCTTTATGACAATACCACGTTGGTCTGCAGCACGCAGTGCTCTCTCTGTTCCTTAGTATCTAATTCACTGGAGTATGCAAAAGGCACCGGCAACCCGGAGAAAAATCGGGCTCTGAAAATGGAGGTCACGGATGAAGGTAAGCAGAGGGAGGGATGCCTTGTACACAACGGCCAAGCGGATTCACAGACAGAAATCAAACGCTCGCCAGGGGAGATAAACCTGCATTTAGAAAACTATGTCAAGGGTGACAAGATGACGTCTCCACAACAAAGAAAATATTATAAAGAGATGCCCGAAAGCTCTGTACTGTCGAAAGATGAAGCTGACAGCTGTCCCGAATCTCCGACAAATGTGCAGGACAGATACAGAGACCGACTGTCACCAAAATGGAGGTCATCAAAAAGCTCTCCCAGGAAAAGACGATTTTCCGATCGTGTGAATTCCTATTCAAATCGAATAACTCCAGACAATCGAGTAGAAAGTAATAAATATGCCAGAAGAAGTCCGCAGCTGACATTTTCAACTGGCGAATCTGAGTCGGATTCGGTGTACAGAGACAAATCTGGAGGTCCTGACGCGAGCTACAGACAATGTATGATCAGTAAGGAAGTCAACACCACTGTCCAGAGACTCCTGTTTGATACGGAGAAGAGCTCCTCCTCCCACAGCCCATCAAGCAGATCTAAAATTCAGTTTCCAGACGTTAACACTGATGACGATTCTAATAAAGTTGCGAAACGAGACACCAACAACACCCCCAACTTGGCACATTTGAGGGAAAGTTGCACCCTGATTAGCATTTCCAGGGATTCCCCGCCGAATCTTCAAGCAGACACCCAAGGAGGCAAGCAGGAGCCTGGCAATGATAAACATAGTTCTTGTTCCCGCGAAGAGCAGCTGCTTGAGGTCAAGTACCCGACGACATCTGTCAATTCCTCCGAGTCGCAGACGTGCTGCACGTGTCACAAGACACAGAAGCTGACTAACATTTATGCTCGAGATTATTATCTGGGGAAGAGAGTGACCCTGAAGAAGCAACTGCAAGCCAAAGCCAGCGTCCATTCCTCAAAATGGAAGAAATTGGATATAGCATGGTGCACAAATGCACCGTATCGCTCTCGTTCATACCAAAACAAATCTAGACTAACGCCATCCAGACGTGACTATGGCGGTTCTTCGCGAGAACCTCTCAAGCGGAAACCGGGTGTAAAATTAATGACGTATGCCTCACGCCACACCCAAAGATTCCGCGCTTCGGTTGGTTGTCAAGTTACTCAAGCATCGTCGGCAACAGCAGCAGAGAACATTGCTAAAGATACTTTTCTGTCAGGAGCAAAGGATGACAAAGAATTGAATCAAAATAGTTGCAAGTGTCTGCAGGCGAATACCAGCAGAACTCAGCTCTTCTCAGGCTACAAAAAATGTAACAAAACAAAGGTCGGTTTCTGTGACATGCACGATAAGAAGTCTACTTTCAGAAAGATGTCTTCTCAGAGTGATAAGTCCATGCTACATGAAAGTTCAACAGTGTTCCCTAGCAACAAGTCTTATGTCTTATCACGGTCTGTTGCTCCTCTGCATCGCTGTAAAAAAGAAGAAGGCGCACAAACCGATACCTCCACGATTCTAGCAACAGCTTCCACCAACAACTCTTCGAGCAATTTGTCATACAGCAGCGACAAGTCCACCAGCTCCGAGAAACCAAATATCTTCGATAAAGCTGCCCAATTTTATTTTGTGACGCGAACCAAACAGAGCCCGGAAAATATCTACCAACACAGAGACAGGTTCGGATACTTTAAACTTGCAAAAGACGCCCATATGGACATGTTTCAGAATTCTCAGATATCGGACCCAGCACAGAAGTTAAGTATAGCTCTGGAACCTATCTCGGGGATACATTCTGAGATAATAAATAATGATGACCATGCCCATAAAGATAAAGAAACTGCACAAAATGTTTGCAAGACAAATTCAGTTGCGCCTGAAGGTGTGGGAGATCACAGGCCCCAAGTCACAGATGACAGATGTATGTGGGATAGCCAGCCAGGTACAAGCAGTCTTGGTCAACACGTGATGTACCCGACTGAGAGATGGAACGCCAAATCTCAAGAAGTCGCGTCTGGTGGAATGCATTACTCTTTTTGGAACCAGGATGTATCAACGCTCTTAGGGCATTGCTTCACCATCGGCGGAGACACCCCACACGACGGCAGAGTTCTAGTTCGAGAAGAAGGCTGCACTTCAAACTCTGAAGTGCTGAAACAGTTTGAGGCGGACACAGTTGTTGACGCTGACCGGAGCAATTTCGTCACTCCCGTCACAGCGTCGGCAGTCAAGCAGAGCTCTAACCCAGATTCTGGCTACGACGAGTCCTTATCAGAAAAAGCTAACGGCGACAGCAGTTTCCAAATGTCTGTTGCCGCCGCTGTTGATTTGTCCAAAGCTGGCTCCAGTCCGCACTGGCTCAAAGTGCAGATGGGCAACTGGGAGGAACATGACACAAAATCCAGGTCCCTATCTCCCGTGTCTGACGGATCACGCAACTCAGATCATGCGCACAGAAGCCAGATATCCAACGACGGCGATTCAGAGCAAGATACCTTGCCATCTCTCTCTGACGACACATTTCAGACTTCTAGTAACTTCGATCCATTAATGCACCGGTCTCCCGATACACCCAGAGGTGCACTAAATGCCCATACAGTCTCGTGTATGAAGGACGCGACCAGGCAGGACATTTGTCAACGGTCGTCTTTTAACAGATTAAACGAGAGCAATTCTTCACAAGGTCTAGGGAAAGACGTTAGAACAATAAACGCAGATGATGATTGGACATCGCATCACAACATTGACAACGAAACTGGAAATGCACTAAATAAACGAAAATTATTGTCTGATAGCAACCAGTTACATGTCAAGAAATCATGCCGGAATGCAACCGCAAGGATGGCCGGGTGTCAGACAGCTACGATTCCCTTGCCACCCGCGTCTATTGAAAACGAATACACTGACCAGTGTCAAGGAATGATTCCTGTACCAAAGAAATCATCAGAAGGGTGTTCTCACAACGCCCAGCTTGACAAGATTAAAAACACAAGCCCCGACTATTTTATTGCTCAGGTGCCCACCGTTTTTCACTTTCAATCAAATTCTTCTGAAACCTCCACTCCGAAAAAGGACTCCGCGGAGGTATTCACTCAGGCCAAGAGTAAACAGACATGGCCAAATGTGATAGAACGCCCTCTGGAATTACAAGCAACCGAAATATCAAATCCTCTGTACAAGTCGACGTGTGATCGCAACTCGTTTGAATCCAGAGCTTCAAATTTGGCACAATCTGATAAAGGCATTGTGCGTGATTGGTCAACTGTTTCACAGAATGAACGGGCGTGTGTTACACCTTTACTCGCGTTTAAACTCGCAGGACTCGCAAGAAAGAGGCCTAACATCCAGCATAATACACCCGCAGACAGGGAACAAGGCTCTCGATGGGCCACCTTTAGAGAAATGTAAATCCGATGACATCAGATGGGGTCAACTGGGTGACGATCTTGAATCTAATCACTCAGACAATACCCGTAGAACTGCAAGACACAGTCAGGTGAAGACAATGTTAAACCCGTGTTGCACCACCTTGGGCCTACTGAGTGAACGACCTTAAAGCTAATCAATCAGATAATGCCAGTAAAACTGCAGGACACAGTCAGGCGAAGACAATGTTAAACCCACATGGTGCAACCCCTGGGTTCACTTGGTGTACATCTTCAAGATGAACAACCTGACAATGCCGGCAGTTCTGTAGGAAACAGTCATGCGAAGACAACATTAAACCCATGTCCTACCAGCTTGGGTCTACTGGCTGAAGATGTTCAATCTCATCAACAAACTAATGCCAACAGCACTGCAGGAAACAGTCATGCCAAGACAACAATGAACCCTTGTCGGTTAACAGTCTGTGCAGAAGAGACACCTGATTTACCTGAATCTGTCACCTTGCCTCCAACATCATCTGACGAAGAAGATGCTGCAGGAGGCTGTCCCCAGGCCACACATGTCCGTACATCAGACAAGGAAACAATCGACAATTGCGCAGCCGACTACTTGACGAGAAAAGGGAGCATCGCTCCTTTATCAGAAATTGGAGTATCTGACCCGCAGAGGCGTGGTAAAACAGATAATATTCATACAATCCTCACCAATAAACCACACCAGAACAATTGTAAACAACATACGGATATACGGTTTTCAAATCAGGCAAAAAATAAGGTGTTTATTTCAGACAGGAGTATAGCTTTTTCTGATATACTGAAACGGTTTTGATGTTATTGCATACTTTTTTTTTTTGCTCTTGAGTACAGCATGTTTTTTGGTTGGACAAATAAGGAAAGCGTTAGGTTTACGCCGAACGTAGATATTTCTGCTTTATGCCAATTGTAGAAGAGTGCTTTAGTCTGAACGGAGAAGTGTTTGATTTATGCCAAACATAAAAGTGTCTGAGTGATGCCAAACATAGAAATGTCTGATGTATACTAAACCTAGAAGTGTTTAATTTTTACCAAACATAGAAGTGTCTGATTTATGCCAAATATTGAAGTGTTTGGTTTATTCCAATCGTAGAAATGTCTGACTTTTTGCTGCACGAAGAAGTGTCTGATTTTAATGTTAAATGTAGAAGTGTCCTATTTGTGCCAAACGTGGAGTTTTTGATTTTTGCCAATCTTGGAAGTGTCTGTTTTATGCCAAGCGTCCACGTGTCTACTTTATGTCAAACATAGAAGACAGCAATGTCTTATTTTACTCAACAGCCTTGAGAAGATGAGTGCCAGCAACAACAAAATGTGTCTAATTACTAATGTTTGCTAAGGATAAACTAAAATATTTTGGTCACTTGAAGCGTCATGGAAGTTTGGAGAGAACAGTCATGGAGGGGTATTGTCAGGGTCTTAAACTTGGCTCGCTCACCTAACAGTGTGAGACAGTACAAATACAACGTGATTTGACGTAAGACTCAACGACACACCGTTCGATGGATTTATTCACATATTAAATACGGAACGATGTTCACAACAAGATATATACTGGATGTTTCAATATACACTTACACAATACAGCTCACAACGTCTCACTCTCAAGATGTCCAGACACTCGACTTTCAGCACAGATACCACACAACGCCTTTCTCTCTTCACACGTCTGTCCGAGTCGAAGTCCCCAAGCTGTCTGCCGCTAACTCGCAACTCGCCTCTCACCTCAGGTGACGTCACGAGGCATGCGTGCGTTTAGCGTCGTCCTTGCTTGACCACTGGTCGCTTGTCAGCCAGCAGTCTTGCAGGCCGGTAACCACTATTCGCCTGGCGGCGTAACGAAGTTACGGCGTCCCTTCTGGGAGCTAAGTCGCCTGCCGGGCGTAACGATGTCACTGCATCTCTGTCTCCTTTCTGGACTCTGACACGCTCCCCCGGCAACTTCATGAAAGATGTCATCTTTCATGTCTCATATATATATACATAATGGGTTAATATTTAAACCTTGTCAGAGTCTACCCTTTTGTTGTTATATACACATGCAAATAAATACACATATGCCATAGAAATATATAAGAAATGTACATTGCAATCAACGACATGTGGTGTTCAACCTTTAACACTTGTCAGGTTTCATCCTCTTGATGGCTGACTACCTCAATTGCATTATTGACCCAGTCAGATCAGTAGTACCAGCTTCACGCATCTACCTCGCAGCAATTTGAAAAAAAAGTAATAATATGGTTCTTGAAACAAAAACCATCTAGCCAGACTGATATACGACTTTTATAAGTCGTATAAAACGCTCAAACCCTGCCCTTATTTGGTCAGTAGCTCTCGTGTTGGTCTGCAACGTTGGCACCCTTTGCCATGCTCATTAGATGTCTACCTGTAGTGTTGACAATCTGGCAACAGCATGTCTATTTATACGCAACACATTAATGGATACATTTCAGATTATGGCCCTTTGTGTAGGGATGTAATAACACACAAATGAAAGGGAAATAATTTTAACATTCATGAAATACAATAATTTACAATAATTCTATTATTTCTTAGCGTCATTGCTTGACGTTTCTTCATATTAACGAGAAAAAGTCGGTAATATGAATACATAAATCAAGATATGATTCTAAGATTACACTACATAAATAAATAAACACACAATTCGTGTATTACATTTTATAGATTCCTAAACATTTTAGAATCGTCATAAATGTATGAACTTTTATTTGTCGTCTGCTACTTTTACTCTAAATTCCTAACTAATCCGGAAGTACACACGAACATTAACTCAGCTGATGTAGAAGCTTGTAGAACACACTTGTTCCGGTTTGATGTAGTTACGGAAAGTACCTTTCTTACAGTTCATGTGTTTAGATGTTTCACAAAACCTTCTGGATTACGATCGACTGTTCATGTGTTTCACTACCGAACATTATGGATTTCGGTTAACTGCAATGGAGTAGCTGTCACTGTTCAGTTTACACGTTCGCACACGTCATTAAAATATCCCTGGAATTATCCACACGCAGATGTCACTGTTACATTGGATAGTTCGCTTAAGGTAAGTTCTTTGAGCGAATGTGACACTGTTGTTGTTGGTAATATATACAATTAATAAAGTTCGCTTTCTACCACACACTACACAATTATACAGGACAATCACTACATGAATTAGTAAAATAAGAATACTATTTATAATGGGGGTAACCCCTATCACATCACATTATAGACAATGCACAGCTTTTTGTGAATAGAAAAACAATTATTCACTCAATAATGGCTGTGTCGGTCTGAGTGTATTTGCACACACTGCACTCAGACATTGGTGCTTACTGGGTCGGTCGGACAACGGGACAAAAGATCGGCAATCGAATTGGTTCTGCCTGGAATATGACGAACTTCAAAGCTATACTCTTGAAGCTTCAGAGACCAGCGTGCTACCATATGATTTGAGGGTACTCCTGAATTTATAAAACGCAACGGGCTGCTGTCAGACTCCACGATGAAGTGCCGTCCTAGAAGAAATCTGGATAATTTGGTTATACCCACCACTAAAGCTAGGGCTTCCAACTGAGGAATGGACCAAGCCCGTTCTCTGGCTTTTAGTTTTCTGGATACGAAGTACACTGGGTGTAGTATGTTATTGTACTCTTGTAACAAGACTGCTCCAATCGCCACGGAGCTAGCATCTGTACGCAATCTGAAAGGTAAACGGAGGTTGGGCAATTTCAGGATAAGATTGTTGACACTATTATCAGAAAAACACGCAAGTACTTTATTAAATGCAATTTTTAGGCATTCATTGTGTACAATTTTCTCCGGTTTATCTTTTGTTAGTAAATTAGTAAATACTTCGGTCAGTTCGGAAAACTCAGGAATGAACTGCCGGTAGTAATTTATCAATCCCAAAAGACTTCTGACTTGTTTCTTAGTAGTCGGAAGTGATAGTTTTAGAATTTTGGACACAATTTTATCGTCTGTCATGACAAAGCCATTGGATATTTTGTACCCCAAGAAAGTTATTTCCTGGTAGGCTATGTGTACTTTCGCAGGCTTTACAGTCAGTCCGTGCTGTCTAATACGTTCAAATGTCTGTCCTAACGTCTTAATGTGCTCTGTCATCGTCTCTGTGTGAACACAGATGTCGTCGATATAGCAGATTATGTTAGGAATGTCTACAAGAAGAAGTCGTGTCATACGAACGAAGGTGGCAGGGGCATTAACAAGCCCAAATGGAAGTTTGCACCATTCGTACAGTCCCCACGGTGTGGCAAAAGCTGTCAAATGTCTACTCTGTTCGTCTACTTCTATCTGATAATATCCTTTAGTCATATCTAACGTCGTAAAGAACCTAGCGTCTGTCAGTTCTGTCAGAAGATCGTCAGTGTTTGCCATTGGCTCCAAATCTAGAACAGTAATTTTATTTAGCTTCCTATAGTCGATGCACAGACTTATTGTATTGTCCTTTTTGCGTATTATCACCATTGGCGATGAGAAGTCTGACTGGGATCGCCTGATGATGTTGTTTTTCTCTAAGTTGATTATTTCTTGGTGCAAATGTTCTTTGTAGTGTAATGGGATGGTGTATGGTCTGCATCTTATGGGTGTGTTTGATGTGAGTGTGATGTGATGCTGTACTAATTCTGTTTGTCCTGGGTTGTTGGAAAAGATGGTGTTGTACTGCTGTATAAGCTGTTTGCAACTGTTTGTCTCTGCTTGAGTTAACTTTGGATTGATTTTGATATCCTTCAAGCAGCTAGTTGTGTCTAATGTAGGTGTTGGAATCTCGTCACTAGCATCGTCATCTTCGTGATCTATTATCACTGTACACGCTGTTGTATCGTCTTGTTCGTTGTCTCTGTTGTGGTATGGTCTTAGCATATTTATGTGATATATTTTGTGTTTGTCTTTTATGAGGATTTCGTAGTCTACAGGTGAAATCTGTCTCGTCACTTTGAAGGGTCCCTGCCAAGAATCAGTCAATAAGTGTCTGTCACTAGGTAGTAGAAGAAGAACGACCTGTCCAGGTGTCAACGTTATTGTCCTGTTACCTTTGTCAGCATACTGTCTATAAGTAGCACCAGATAGTTTTAGTGCATTCTTTGCAATAATACATGATTTGATGATTCTTTCACGCAATGATGTAACATATACGTATGATGATATGGGTTTAAGTACTGGAGTAGAGTCAGTTAACATTTGGTGATAAATGGTCAATGGGCCGCGTGGTTTGGCACCATAGATAAGTTCAAAAGGAGAGAAACCGGTACTAGCATGTGGTACCTCGCGACAAGCAAAAAGAATAGCTGGTAGATATAAATCCAAGTTATTGGGGTGCTCTTGCGTTACTTTTGCAAGCATGTGCTTTAGATCCCCGTTAATTTTTTCTATTACTCCGCTACTGTGAGGATGGTACGGGGAATTGAAACATTGCTTCACTCCCAACATTTTGGTGAAAGCCTGAGTAGATGCGGCAATAAACTGAGTGCCCCTATCAGATTGGATAGTATCTGGAAAACCCATCCTAGAAAAAATATGGAAGAACACTTCCATTATGTCATTGGCAGTTATGTTCTTTAGCGGAATCGCTTCTGGCCAGCGACTACATTGATCAATGACAGTTAGAATAAATTTATTCCCTCTAGTTGTTGTATGATTGAGAGGGCCCACTATGTCAACCGATAGTTTTTCAAAAGGTCGACTGGCTAAGTCAGTGACTTGTAACTTTGCCTGTGGGTGTTTACCTTTTTTTACCAGTTTCTGGCAGGTGTCACAACTTCTGCAATATGCTTTAATGTCATTGCAAAATTTTGGCCAATGAAACTGTGTCAATAATCTAGATCTGGTCTTAACGTATGCCATGTGCCCTGCAAGAGGTATATCGTGGGCAAGATGTAAGGCTTGCTTGCGATAACTTGTTGGCAAAACAGTTTGCTCTGTGGTGTTGTCACCTTTGGTGTAATACCTGGTGAGTATATCATTTTTCACAGCAAAATGCCATTTTGCATTCTTGGTTATCTTTGGCTTTTGGCCGATCAGATTAAAGTATTTTGACAATGAAGGATCAGCTTTTTGTGCTGTTACAAATGTTTCCTTCATAGTGTTTGTAGGTAGTGTTACTGGGCTGAGTGATTGTATAGCCTCAGTTTGCTTACTTTCATCTTGCACTCTAGCAGTAGCTCTAGTTACTGCGTTCACACATTCAATGATATCAGATGATGATGGAACAATGGTATCAATGATGTCATGAGAACTTAGTGCTATATTAGCTACCATACAATCAATAGGTGGTGTGACATTTTCAATGATGACATTTGATGTTGATGTTATGTTATCATTAATACATAGAGATGTTATGTCATGAGGTTTATCATTCACCTCAAGTAAATTTCCAATAATTACATCACACACTGGGTTTGTTAATACAGCGCACTTTACTTTCCCAGTGAGGAAAGGTGTTTCAATATATGCCCATGCTAATGGGTATTTCTCAATATTGCCTGAGAATGTTCTGCACGTTACGTGCCTGCCTGTATAGTCTGTAGGCATTATGAATGTTCTTTTCAGACCAATGAGTGAACTGCCTGTATCACGAAGGACTGTAGCAGACTTGCCATTCACATATCCGTGATGGATGTTTATTCTGCCTTTTGAATCTACTACCAAATTAGCTTCTTCATTGGCAATAGGGATGGCATGACCGCATGTTAAAATACCATCTTCATAAAAGGTGTTACAAACAGAGCATTTGTTTGCGCTAAATATGTCAAAAGCCTGTGCTGAGTTCACAGGATGTTTCTCTGGCTCTTCTTCTTCAGAAGCCGAACTATCAAACAAGGCGGCATTTGCTTTGTTGGTCATATGCCTGCCCTTACAATCTTTCCGATGGTGTCCGTACGCCTTACAGAGGAAACATTTACGCAAACTTTTGAAGGATTTACGCTCCTTATCTTGTCTGTTTACCATGTTTAGTAGGTAAGTATGATAGCCAGGGTTTTTATCACACATCTCACTCTGATGATGAGAATATTTACAATAATTGCAATGGTTAAACTTCTCAGAAGTAGGTCTATGAGGTTTCTGCCTACTATAGGGTTTGTCATAGTTGGCCGCTGCTACAAAGTTAATGTAAGTAGCTTCAGTGGCAAAGCAATGTTTGTTGGCTGTGTAGTACGCCGAACCACGTCTTTCAATCTCATCCACACTAGTGCATTCATTCTCTAACAAAAATTTAGAAAATGCTGAAGGAATCGATGATACAATTTTGTCTCTAATGATTAGATCTTCTAATCTCTGATAATTCTTGTCAATTTTAGCTGCTGAAGTCCATTTGGTGAATATATCTCGGACTAAGCAGAGGTAATCAGAGAACGTTTGAGTCGGTTTTGGGCTCAACTTACTGAATTGTTCTCTGTAACCTGCCTCATCTAACATAAAATGTGCCATAATCTTAGATTTCAGATAATGGTAATCTTTTCTGAGGTCTTTGGAGATAGTTTCCATTACTTTAAGAGGTTCCCCTGACAAACTCCTCATGTACACAATATTCCATTCAGACAGTGGAACTTGATAATGTTCCATTAGAGTTTCAAAATTTTGGGTAAAAGCTGCAATGCAGTCACCCGAGGTATAGTTACGTACAATACCTTGATATTTCTTGTACTGGTTTTCTTTCTCCAGTCTTTCAGACTTCTTAGACTCTTTGTTAATGGCAGTCTCAGTGTCAAGTTGTTTCATCTTCAACTGTAACTCCAGTTCTTCTCTCTTACTCTGAGCTGCTATTTCTGCCTTTTTCAGCTCACTATCTATCTCAGCTTGCTTTGTCTTTGCAGTCAGTTCTAATTCGGCTTGCTTTGTCTTTGCAGTCAGTTCTAATTCGGCTTGTTTTGTCTTTGCAGCCATTTCTACTTCAGCTTGCTTTAAGGCGGTCTCTGCCTCTACTTGTTTGGCAGCCATTTCTACTTCAGCTTGCTTTAAGGCGGTCTCTGCCTCTACTTGTTTGGCAGCCATTTCTACTTCAGCTTGCTTTAAGGCGGTCTCTGCCTCTACTTGCTTGGCAGCCATTTCTGCCTGCTTTAATGCTCTTTCAGCCGCTCTTTCATCGCGTTCATTAGCTTTCTCCTGTACTAGTAGGTATTCAGAGTATTTCTGCTCACTCCACTGTGTTAATTCATCACCATGTAACTGTAATTTTATCCCCATATCAATGAAATCAAATAATGAAGACATGATGGACAATGTCAATGAAATACCAGCCACACAAAATATGTTATAAGTGGTTAGTAAAGAACAATTTACAATCGATTTCTATTGACGACTGCGTGCCTAAAATTGCATAGTTAAAGTATGTGAAAAGAAAAAATATACTCAAGTGCCCTGGATGCGGTGAAGAATGGTTGGAAATCGGGCTAGGATCTGTAGGGTCGTTACTTCAAAACCACGAATGACCTCTACGGCAAGGTTTCGGATGGTACGGAAAAACCTGCTTTATTTTTGGAGAGAAATAAATTAATGTCTATTCGTTGGTGTGTGCCTGCTTGTCACTAAGTATTGATTAGGTTTGTATGGTGTTGAGTGTAATTGTATGTCGTAAGTTTGTCTGTCAACAATTTTTTTTTTCAAAACAAGTTACTTTCTTTCCAAAACTTTTCGCGTTCCACAACTCAATGCACAAAGACAATCTACACTTATGTTAACACTTTACAACATTGATGATACATCACTTACATCAAGATAACATTCAGTAAGGACATAGACATCAAGTTTACAAGATGGCGACAAGGTCAAAATGGCGACAAGATCACAATGTCGACAAGGTCAAAACGGTGACAAGTTTCACAAATCACAAATGTTTGACACGGTTACAAAATCAAACAATATGTATGCATTGTACGTTTACAAATAGTCTTACACATGTTTAAACAATGTAGTTAATAATGAAAATGAGCCTTCCACGATCACATTTACATGTACTATAAAGTTTGACAAAAATTTCACGTTTACAAACTCTAGTTTTAAATCGTTAATCACTAAAACACGTTCATATCAAAGCCGGACGAATGCCACCACGTCCACACATGTCAGGGTCTTAAACTTGGCTCGCTCACCTAACAGTGTGAGACAGTACAAATACAACGTGATTTAACGTAAGACTCAACGACACACCGTTCGATGGATTTATTCACATTAAATACGGAACGATGTTCACAACAAGATATACACTGGATGTTTCAATATACACTTACACAATACAGCTCACAACGTCTCACTCTCAAGATGTCCAGACACTCGACTTTCAGCACAGATACCACACAACGCCTTTCTCTCTTCACACGTCTGTCCGAGTCGAAGTCCCCAAGCTGTCTGCCGCTAACTCGCAACTCGCCTCTCACCTCAGGTGACGTCACGAGGCATGCGTGCGTTTAGCGTCGTCCTTGCTTGACCACTGGTCGCTTGTCAGCCAGCAGTCTTGCAGGCCGGTAACCACTATTCGCCTGGCGGCGTAACGAAGTTACGGCGTCCCTTCTGGGAGCTAAGTCGCCTGGCGGGCGTAACGATGTCACTGCATCTCTGTCTCCTTTCTGGACTCTGACAGGTATATGCTCGGGAAGAGAGGAAGAGGAAGGTCAAAGAGAAGATTGGTGTACGGTGTGGTGGATGATCTCTAAACTGGTGTATCGGGCGCGGGACATCTTGCTTATGGCCGAACAGTTTTCCGGAAGGTTGTTATGGGAGCGAGGTTCTGTTATGGACATGCTACTGAATGAATGAATGAATGAATGAATGAATGAATGAATGAATGAATGAATGAATGAAGGATAAAACTGTAGTCCATATGCTCACACTTTCTTTCACGTATGCCATAAATTAACATATCTCTATAAATATAGCTGTGTGAAATAAGTACATACACATTACAGGTACAACAATCAATTATCTGCCCAGGTAAACCGGGAATGCGGGGAGGGGGGATGATGAATAGGCTGATGGGCTGGCAGGGAATGCACCTCTCGGTGGTAGATTACCTATGAACAAGGGGGAGGTGGTCGGGCGCCTGTGGGAACAGGTGGATAAGACAGCGAAATAGACTGAGAACCCTCATGTGGAGAGAATGATATAGCGGGGGAAAGGTAGAGGCTTTGGACGAATCTGTAAATTAAGAGGGAAGACCAGGGGAACTTTCAATCAGATGACGGATGGAAATATTAACAGCATGACCCTTCGCTGGCTGTTGAACGAGGGGACGGAGCACGCATGGGAATGTCCTGAGTGCAATGATGACGGTTTTTAGCTCAACTCAACTCAACTCAACGACAGTCCGGTTACTGAAAAGTTGTCTACAGCCTGTTCTTCTATATGGATGCGAAGTATGGACAATAAGTAATGAAATGGTGGGAAAATTGGAGACAATGGAAATGTAGCTTGTAAGCAAAATGTTTGGAATATCATGGACAGAGGAGAGACCTGCGTGTGGTGCGAGTTCACTCTTCAGTGCTTTAAGGAAAAGACAAATGACATGTACGGGGCATAAAATGACAAGATGAAGACAAGAGAAATGCGCCTTATTTTAATGAAAAGCTGAAACAGCTGTTCTAGAAATTATAATATAAGCAGCACGGACTTCAACAAAAAAGGAGTTGACAGAGAAGATTTGAGAGTCGTGATCGCCGATGCTGCTCCAGACCAAGAAGAAGAAGATTAAGAGTAAGAAGAAGAAGAAGAAGAAGAAGAAGAAGAAGAAGAAGAAGAAGAAGAAGAAGAAGAAGAAGAAGAAGAAGAAGAAGAAGGGGGAGTGTTTACTATCACTTCATGACAACAGGCAAACATGATGAAAAAAAGCAAGAGGGAGATAAATACAGAGATAAATACCTAGATAGGTTAGCCAAATACAGAAACACAGACTTCATCCGAGTCTCTGGTGATTGTGTGAGGTAGCCAACCACGATGCCAAGGCATGACCAGTGATGATAATGATTGGGACAGCTATCCTGAAAGTGATATTTCATGTTTTGAATAGCACATTCTCTTTATCTTTCTGTTGAAGGCGAGTAATATGGAAGAAGTTATTCATGGCACCAGTGTTTTCATAATTCTCTGCTTTACTAAAAGCAATGGCAAACTACTGAACGTAAACTTGCCAAGAGATTACAACAGAAAAAAAATGCTGGTGTTGACTGCAACTTTCTGTAAAGGATATGCAACTAGCTTTTTAAAAAAACATCTGTTTTACTAGTAGGTCGCTGATTAGAGATAATATGTGCACTTGAGAATTTAACAGGCCTTTGACAATTCAAACGTTTTTCGTAGTGATAGTATATACTGTGCGTGTTTTAAAATATGTTTCAACTAATTCTGTACAAAACAAATCACTGTCATATTCTTGAACTTAAGGTAGGAAATTTTCCGAATAAACAGGATACCGTCTAGAAGTGTATAGACTCGGCAATGACAATGTACTGGTTAACTCTCGATGGAATGAGTCTGACAATTATCATGTACTAGTTAACTCTCGATGGAATGAGTCTGACAATTATCAGTGTGTTGGTCATACAGAAGGGGTCAGTGACTGTAAAGTGTTTCAAAGAACAAACAACGTAAAGGGAACGTACTTGCAGCTGTGACAACTAAATGTGTTTTAAGCGTGTAGTTGGCATATATTGATAGACGCAAGACGAGTTCTGCAGTATAGAGTAAATTACTCTCAATACAAATCTTATAGCGTTGGAATACAGTGATTTGATTATGTAAAACATACAGATATAACGCCATGAGTTGATTGATTTAAAGTGAGTAACCACGAAACTAAGTAATGAAGCTAACTTTGCGATTATGGCGATAAAGACACAAAGACACATTTAGCTAACAGTCAGATTAATGTATTCATTGTGTATTAATTTAGGAAAGACTCATAATACAGTCATATAACACACAAATGTTCTATAAAGAATTAGAGACAACATTATCTAAGTATGATGCTAACGGAACTGTTGATGATATAGACATGGAAATGAAATTTGATCTCGGTACAATATACAACTATTGACTTTTGACAGTTTTACTACTCAATGTTTCTATGTTTTCCCTCAATGTCATTTCTTATACAGTAAAATACGTGCGTAAAACATATTGAATATATATGTGTTGCTTTCTTTATTTGACAAAAACACTGAACTAACCATTATAGACAGTCAGTTTATTGTATTTGTCTATTCCTACATAATCGTTTATTTACACAATAAAGATATGTGTATTTTCCTCCCAAATTCGCCTCGGCTGTTGTGTTTGGTTGTCCTCGGCTATATGAGGGAGTTTCAAACGAAACAATAAATTTGTGTGTGTGTGTTTGTGTGTGTGTGTGTGTTTTTGTTTAATTAATTAATTATTTTTTTTTGGGGGGGGGGGGGGGGAAGGGGTGAATATATTCTGAAAAAGTAAGGGAAAAGTATATTATTTTTCGATGTAGTCACCACTACAAGTCCCGCAGCAGCTGATAAAGTGCTTGCATTCTTGTAGGAAAAAAATTAAATCCTCTTGGTTGTGTGTGTAATCACTCTGGGGTCTCTACTCGGCGTGCCTGACAAAGTCACGCCGTTTTGAAACTTCCTACTCCACTCATGCACTTGCTGGACTGATAGGCATGCATGGCCATACTGGACCTTCATTCATACACTTGCTGGACTGATAGGCATGCATGGCCATACTGGACCTTCATTCATACACTTGCTGGACTGATAGGTATGTATGGCCATACTGGACCTTCATTCATACACTTGCTGGACTGATAGGCATGTATGGCCATACTGGACCTTCATTCGCCGATGAATTTCTGTAGGTTTTAATGGGGTGATCAGTGAGTGACGGTGGCTCGAAAGCATCGGTTACATGACTGAAGCAATGATTGTAAATAAAAACCCTGGGTATGTCATGTTCTAAAGTCGTCTAGAGTGATCTGGTGGTGGAGATGGCCGAGCTTTTGGGTGTATCACAGTGCTGCCAAGATAGTCATAGAAATGAATCACTCAATCAATCACTCAATCAATCAATCATCCACCCATCCATCCATCTTTGAACCCATCAGTCATTCAAACAAGCAATCACAAGCAATTAATCTATCGATATACCAATCATTCAATCAGTCAGTCAACACATCATTCAACCTACCAATCAACTAATCAACATGTATTAATAAATCAATCTGTCATCATCATCATGTGCCATGCCGATATGCGTGGGCGATCATGATTCGACATCTAACTCTATCACCAGAGTCGTGAATCAGCTTCTCAGCCGTCCCCTTGTTCTCTTCCCCTCGATCTTGCCAGTTGTCACCAAGTTCTCAAAATTATTTCTTCTCATAACGTGACCAAACAATTGTGACTGTCTACGTCTAATCAGTTAACGATTTTTATTTCTTTCTTGTAGGACTTGGTGATTGGTTTTTTATGTCTGTCCATTGTATTCTTTGTGTTTTCCTCAGAAACAACATGTCCAAAGCTATCAGATGTTATTCAGCTTGTCTGCTTGTTGTCCACGCTTCACATCCATACAAAAGCACAGGTTCTATGTAACACTTCTCTCGTTACATATAACATATTTTTATTGGTCAGTATGTATCAATCTGTCATCAACAAATCAATCAATCACTCAGTCACAAAGTTAATCAATAAACCAAATTCCAATCAATAAATCATCAACACATCCTTAAATCATCAATAAATCAACCAGGTAAAATGTCGCATCTTCAACACCCTCGAAACGCCAACAATCAGTCAGTCGCACGGTTAATTAATAAACCAACTTCCAATCAATAAATCAACACATCCATCAATCATCAATACATCAATCAGGTAAAATGTCGCATCTTCAACACCATCCAAACCCCACCAATCAGTCAGACATTATACCTAGATCCAAGAATATCTCTCAGTCACGAACCTCACTTGAAGAAAAACACATCCCCAGTCCAGTTTGACAACCTGAAATCCCACAAGTGATACACGCCATCTATATAAACGCTAGCGGTATAGTTGAAATGGCTCATGAAGTTGCCAATCCAATTGGCTATCTCCTGTGCCTTCCTGCCCCACTTGATTTGCACAACGCCCACGTTGATCCGACTGAGGAACTCCTGTCCACAAACCAGAACGTTGTGTTCTGTGTTGGCCAGGTCTATTCTCATGAAGACGGCTGGAGATGTCACCAGTGGGATGAGGTCATCCAGACACACCGACTGGATTGTATCTGTTTCTTGGAAGTTTTCTACAATGTACGACCTGGCACTGTTGTCTCTGTGGGGGATGGAAAAAACGAATAACGGATTTAATGTCAAAGAAAAGTAGGTTTGTGCGAAACAAACAAGTAGGTCTAAACAAAACTGGATGGCGGAAAATGGAAGTGGGGTGTGTCACAGTTATGACTTACAAGTTGTTAATATGGTAGGAGACATGTTATATTATAACGAAATGGCAACATGTCGTGGATATATAAGACCATGGCAGATACGGGAAGTCGCCTACGACGATTAATCATCCCATGACATTTAATCAGTTAAAACGTGGTCTAAAATGGATTTATAATAATTTTGTTATAGGGTATTATAAATATAATATGTAAGAAGTAGGGTCGGTGTCATCACCTCACCTAAAGATAGAATTAGAGGGCTGCAACTCTAGCCCAAGAGAGACAACCGAGTTGCTCAGACTAAGAAAAGTCCAGAACCTTATCGAAGGTCAACCCTCGAGTTCATGGGTCCGTGGACACTAATGTGGCCCGCCTGAAGCGGGGTCCACGAGGAACTCGAACAGGGTTACCGCCCGTCGAATAGCGACACGCGGAAAACCATCAGAGGACAAATGGACTGAGACCAGGCAACAAGTGTCTGCCTGAGAGGGACTCGTTAGCTCGTTGTATAGAGATAGAACATAGGCTAGATAGTGTGCTAGTTTGTTATATGAAATGTTTGATGTTCTATAATCTGTGATATGATGATGATGTAAAGCGCGGGCTGTTTAACCCACTGCGCCAACTGTAGATTGCCACAATAAATCGGCTATATCATAGCGAACGTATTTATTGTTTGTATTAATTAACACCTGTGTGAACCCATTAAGTTACCTAGACAAAGTAAGACGCCAACAGGTTTTTGGGGGCTAGTACCGGTTTTGACATAATATGTTATGAAATAACTGTGAAATGTCATGTAAAATTATTTATTCATATCACATTGTTTGGTTAAAATAGAAGAAAATTGTTAACCATAAATTGTTCAACATATTTAGTAGCTATCTAGCAATAGAATAAAAGTAATCAGAATAAGCAGAGTCCCTCAACAGTCTCAAAACAAAGTCCATACCTTACACCACAATATTAGTGGTCTGTTAACGATGTATAACTGTTTAACATAACTATGACATTTTTGTTTTTTTTTCGTTGACCGTGACTAATGTTTCTTGCTCTACGAGCAGATTGTGCCGCAAAGAATACCGTGGGCAACACATGTGATTTTTTCAAGCCACTAAGTTGTGTGACAGAGAAGACCGCGTGCAACGCAGTGTAACTTTTCCCAGCAGTGACGAAAGAACGACAACATCAAGCGCTACTATTCAGAGCTAAGTTTCAGATCATACTCATTGTAAAGTCTAAGCTGTGCTTCCCATTCTCATTATCATCAATATATTATTGTATTTCATATTTATTTGTTTGTATATTCATGACCTTGCCACCATTATAACCGTGCATTTTGATTTACACATTAGTAAGCAAGGTAGGCAACCAAATTTTTCTACACACCAGTTTTTGTTAAGGGAAATAACTCTATAAACATTACTAATAAATAAAATCCAAAATGTCAAGCTTAGATAAATGCATTGAGCAGGAATGAAGTTAGGTTATAAAGAAGAGAAACTGTCAGAATGGGCACAGAAAACGCACGCAGAAAATATTGCCCGTGAAGAAAGAGCAATAGAAAGAGAAGAAAGAAAATTGCAACAAGAAGCAGAGGAAAGAAAATTGCAAAGAGAGAGCCGAAGAAAGAAAATTGCAACAAGATGCAGAGGAAAGAAAATTGCAAAGAGAGACCGAAGAAAGAAAATTGCAACAAGATACAGAGGAAAGAAAATTGCAAAGAGAGATCGAAGAAAGAAAATTACAACAAGATGCAGAGGAAAGAAAATTGCAACTAGAGGCAACGGAAAAGAAATTGCAAATGGAGCTCGACGCAGCGGCCAAGCAAGCCCAGTTGAACGCTGATACACAGTTGAAATTGAAACAGATGGAAATAGAGTCCAACACAGAGATATCAATAAACAAATTAAGAAATAAAGAAGAGGAACAGAAATATAGTAAATATAAAGGCCTCGTTAAGGGTTTCTGTTCAGGAGATTCCATCAGCGCCTATTTAGAGAATTTTGAGTGCCTCATGGCCTACCATAAAATCATTAAGGCAGATTGGGCTTTTATACTCATGAGAAACCTGGCTCTCGAGCCACTTAAAGTGATAGAAACAGTACCACAAGAGATGCGAAAAGACTATGAATACCTTAAACAACGCATTCTCCAACATTTTTCTTTAGACACTGCAGGTTACCAACAACAATTTGCAAAATTAGCTCCCCAACCAAACCAAACATTCATAGATTATGTTAGTACAGTACAAGACATATGCACTAAATGGATAAACTCGGCGAAAACCAACAATAGCCACGATAAACTTAAAGAACTAATCATCATAGATAAAATTGTGAGCACCATCCCCACACCGTTTGCAAAATTTTTAAAACAGATGGATTGCAAAACCATCCAAGAAATTGAATCCAAAGGCAATGCATTCTACACAGCAAACAGGGATATATTTCAACTCAACATTAGCCACAATGACACAGCAGCTGCAGTAATAAATACTAAGTACTCCAAGCAAACACAAGGCAAATTTAAACCGCGATCCAACAGTGATAAAGTAGCAAAATGCCAGTATTGCAGTTGACACACAACGCTTACGAAATGTGCGACAAGTCACCGAACTATCCCCACCACCTAAAAATGATGGTGGATAAACAGAAAGCAAAACGTAACGCGTACCAAAAGGCTGTAAAATGTTACTTTTGCAGAAGCTGGGGACATTATTCACGATATTGTGAAGGTCGTAAGTTACTGAAGCAAGCTAACGCTGCATTAGTAGCAACGTCTTCTGATGATGAGACGGATTCACTGATTGAAGGTTATAATCAGCATGACAATGAAAGCGAGCTTGGTAAGGCTGTACATATAGTTAACACCATTGTAGATGAAACATGTAACGCTTGCACGAAATTCCAACTAGATCCATCATTACCATGTGGCCACACGATACCTATTGCAAATGAGACAGCCAACGCTGCTTTGTCAGCCACAGGGAAGCTAACATTTTTGACAGGCTTCGTGAACAGGAAAAAGTGCTCATTAATCCGCGATACCGGGGCAACGCTCTGTGGGGTAAAGAAAACATTAGTCAACACCACAGACTACACAGACAGACATGTTAACTGTCGCACATTTTCAGGTACGATAGAAAGATACCCCCTTGCGATGGTCGAAATTCAAACACCATATATATCAGGACAACTTTTGTGCGCTGTCCTTGAAGACCCAATCGCAGATATCATACTTGGGAATTTACCTAACATCCATCCATGCTCTGACAAAGAAATTAAAGACTGGGAAGAAAAACACGGTATCCACCACACAAATACCGATATTAAAGAGAAACACCATGTTAATTTGTCTCAAACTGCCAAAATACCAAGGGAGACAAACACTGAGGTTATTCAAAAAGAATTTACCGAGGTGTACAACGCAGGGGCGGTCGAATCTTTTAACGAGACGACCGAATTAAAACCTCGAATTGAGGTCACTCCCATGCTACAAAGTACCAAACCTGTAAATGTGTTACAAAACACACACGACACAAACGCCCATTACACGACAGACAACCCACAAAACCAACACGGACCAACTACAAGAATCACTAGAAACAGCATGCGCCGAACACCCACTAACATCAATTTCGGAAACGAACAGAAAAATGATCCTACACTGACACCATATTTCAGATTAGTAGGAATAAAACCTAAGGTAACGAAAAACGCATCGTGGGTATTTAGGCTACAAATAACATCCTTACTAGATATTACACTACAAAACAAACCACGACACAACAAATAGTGTTACCATTAGCACATCGAAACAACGTTCTAAAATTAGCCCATGACTCACCTTTTGGAGGTCATAGGGTTATGAAAGACCAGAGCCAGAGTACTGACACAATTTTATTGGCCGAAGTTTTGCCATGATATAAAGACTTTCTGTAAATCTTGTGAAGTATGTCAAAAACTGGGTAAAAAGGGAAAGAACCCTACAGCAGAAGTGCAATCAACGACAACTGCCTCGAGGCCTTTTCAAATCGTGGCAGTTGATCTTGTGGGTCCTTTAAATCACATTTCGAACAAGGGCAACAGATATATTTTTACTCTTGTTGATTTATGTACAAGATGGCCCGAAATGTTACCACTAAGATCTATCTCCTCTAAGGATGTAACGGACATATTACTGAATATTTTCTCCCGTTTTGGCTTTCCGGAGAAAATAATTTCTGATAGGGGAACCCAGTTCATCTCAAATGCCACCCAATCAGTAACAAGTTACTGGGCATCAAGCAGTGCTTCACAAGTCCATACAGACCAGCCGCAAATGGCATCTGCGAAAAATTAAATGGAGACTTGAAGCACATGCTTGCCAAAGTGACAGCTGAAAATCCAGCCGTTTGGGACGTACTTCTCCCAACGGTGCTGTTCGCATATAGAGAGTCCCACAATCAAGTACAGGGTTCTCTCCCTTCGAATTGATGTATGGAGCGAACCCAAGAGGACCTCTCACCATCTATAAAGACATAATATCACAACCTGTAGATATCCACCTTCCCATTTCTACATATGATTTGGTCACTGACACCAGAGACAAAATCATACGTTCCTGTATAATGGCCAGAACATCACTACAGGAGAAAGGTTTTAAATACAGGCAATACGCCAATAAAGGTGCAAAGACTGTTTGTACTATATCCAGGTCAGGACATTTTGCTACTCTTACCTGACAAAAGAGATCTACTGTCAACGTCATGGCAGGGACCTTTTAAGGTCATTAGAAGGATTTCAGAAGTAGACTACGAAATCTCAATAAATGGAAAACTTAAAATATTCCATATAAATATGCTAAAACCGTATTTTCTGAGACAAGACAATGACCACGGATAAAGGGACGCAACCAGATAACATGCAGGAAACGACAATTCCCGGACAGAATGACCACGTCGACAAACGAAGCATCATTAACGACTTACGCTTACGACAACGAAACGACGAAGAACTATGGACATTACCGACACTCTGTGATAGCGACAGTGACGACAAAATTAACGACTTATTGACTATTGACCTTGACGACGACGACAACGACATTGAAAACAACTTACAAACAGTAGCATCTGTGATAAATCAGACGGACATAGACGATACTGAAGTCCCTATACCAATCATGACTAAACGACGGGAGCATTGACAGACATTCATATCAGTGACACATTAACACAGCGACAACGGCAATACAATTTGCCTATCCTGGATAACTACAAAACCTATCCTTTCTAACAAACCTTGTATTATCCTGGTATTAAACCACTTATGCATTTTATGATATCTAACTTCACTTCTCATCTACTTACCCTAAAACAAATCTTCAACCAAATTTCTCTTTTCGGACTTACTATCAAACCTTCCAAGGTTGAAATAGGTTACACAGAAATAGACTTCCTCGGTCATAGAATTTCTCAAGGTAAATTATTGACTGAGGAGAAAATTGTTTCCAAGATTTTGAATCTAGAAGTACCTACTACAAAGAAGCAGATTAGGAGTTTACTAGGTCTCATTAATTATTATTCCAAATTCATTCCACATTGGGCAGAACTCACCTCAGTTTTTTCTGATATGTTAACTAAAGATCCATCCATCGAAAATTTGTAAAAGTACCAGCTTAGATGATGCAATGTGTAGATTGAAACATATTTTTTCAAATCCTCCAGTGTTACGATTACCCAACATAAAATTACCTTTTATCTTAACCACAGATGCAAGCGCCATAGCTATAGGAGGTGCTTGATGCAGGAAGTCGACGAATTAGACACCCTATTCTCTACGTGAGCAGGAAACTGAAGAAGGCTGAAACTCGATATGCAACAATTGAATTGGAGTGTCTAGCCCTATTGTTTTGTATACTGAGGCTCTCGAAGTTCCTTTTAGGGAGCCACTTCCTGGTTCTCACCGACAGTTCACCATTATTAGTCCTTAACCAAGGGTCGCCCAAGAACCACAGGTTACAAAGATGGCGTTTATTGCTGGAAGATTATGATTTTGAAATACGCCATATCAAGGGCCACCGATAATATTCTGGCCGACATTTTATCACGCAGTCAAATGCGCCAGTAGACTGACACTACTCAGTCAACCACTAGCCATATTATATACTGTGATACTTTTATACCGTTTCATATACGTGTACCTATACACCGCCTAAGTTCTCTTAGTGATTAGTTTATTACAACACCCATGAACACGGTACTTCAATAGCCTATACCATCAAGTGCCTAAACTCTATTACTAGACCATCAAGAAACAGTAACGGTGTTTATTTCAACCAGTAAGATCAACCAGAACAAACCATGAACACTGTAATATTTCATACGAAACATGGAAAAGAACCCATAATTTACTGTTGCTACAAACGTTTGCAACAGCCGAAATAGTACGACATCAACTACGACACGCAAGAGACAGCTATACGAACTTTAACATTTATAGCAAAACACAGGAACAACAGGACGGCAACACGCACATCATCGTTGGAGTTAATTAATTAGTTAATTTACTTAAATATGTATTATATTTCCATTATTGATGTATATAAATTGTGTTAACCTGTAATTTGTACATATTCTACTTTAATATTACAGGCGGTGCCATTCAGAGGCTAAAAAAACCCATCCTATACAATTGTCTCTATTTAAATTATAACCTACTTTTCCTTCATCGTACAGAAAGTACGTTTTTTCTTAAAGGGCGAATATCGCCTAGCCCATTGTTTCCAAGGGCAATAACATTTACCTTAACTTAAATTATATATTTTAATCGAATATTATTGTGTTTGAAAGACGAATGAATGAATGTGTGAAAGGATTAAATAAGAGAACGATACACTTGGCGGACAAATTGTACGCAACACGTATTTATGTAATTTGTCTGCGTTTTTGATGTAAAAGTACAGAACTTGTCTAAATGTGAATACATGTATAGAACTTAGTTTAGGATTTAGCTTAGTTAGTAAATAGTTAACATACTTAGGTTAGCATTTAGGATATAACTAAGCATCACTACTTGGAATGCCGGATCATGTAGTGCACACAGTGCAAGGATTCATGATTGAGGTTATCCCAACTCGTGACGCTTGGAAATACACCATCAGTCAGCACATACACAAACCTGAAAACTCAACACTTTCAATTTAAAATACAGTCACTTTATTAGATACATCAACTTATAGTCAAACACACTAACAAGCCAACAGGGACCATGTAGTCTGAGGGGAATAAGAGAAACATCGTAACTACATATTTAGCATTGGATGACATACGAGAGTAAAGTGTATTAAAATACACTCACGAATCAAGATTTGAAAGTGTACTTAACTAGCCAGGACTTCGGTCCTGTTAACTCTCTTTAACCAGAGATTAATTGTCTGGGCACCAATAGGGTGCGTGAGAAGGGCGAGTTGTCAATACAACTATTAAAACGCCACGTAACTCGGTCTGATAAGCATTGTTAAGGACACAGGAGACAGAGTGATCTCTTTAGCAAATCAGAGAAGTAGTGTATGGTAGAATACATGAGTTACCTAATGCCATTAGGTAGTTTACCAAGTTACTGTCCACCAAACTACAAACCCTAACTTTAGATGAGTCGATGACAGAATTAGATTAAATCTAATTGACCAATAACAAGCCAGATCAGGAGGGGAGAGGGGAATCCTGTCATCACCTCACCTAAAGATAGAATTAGAGGGCTGCAACTCTAGCCCAAGAGAGACAACCGAGTGCTCAGACTAAGAAAGTCCAGAACCTTATCGAAGGTCAACCCTCGAGTTCATGGGTCCGTGGACACTAATGTGGCCCGCCTGAAGCGGGGTCCACGAGGAACTCGAACAGGGTTACCGCCCGTCGAATAGCGACACGCGGAAAACCATCAGAGGACAAATGGACTGAGACCAGGCAACAAGTGTCTGCCTGAGAGGGACTCGTTAGCTCGTTGTATAGAGATAGAACATAGGCTAGATAGTGTGCTAGTTTGTTATATGAAATGTTTGATGTTCTATAATCTGTGATATGATGATGATGTAAAGCGCGGGCTGTTTAACCCACTGCGCCAACTGTAGATTGCCACAATAAATCGGCTATATCATAGCGAACGTATTTATTGTTTGTATTAATTAACACCTGTGTGAACCCATTAAGTTACCTAGACAAAGTAAGACGCCAACAGTCGGCTGAGATCACGTATATTTTGTTATAGGGTACTAGCTGACCCTGCCCGGCTTCGCCCAGTCACTGGTGGGGAGCATCTCATTTAATTCATATAAGTAGTCATATAAGTTCTCGTTCCCGTTACCGACTGTCTGTCCGTCTGTCTGTCTGTCTGTCTGTCTGTCTGTCTGTCTGTCTGTCTGTCTGTCTGTCTGACCCGGCCCGGCATTGCCCAGCTCCTGGTGTGGAGCATCTCATTTAATTCATATAAGTAGTCATATAAGTTCCCGACTATCTGTCTGTCTGTCTGTCTGTCTGTCTGTCTGTCTGTCTGTCTGTCTGTCTATCTGTCTGCCTGACCCTGCCCGGCTTCGCCCAGTCCCTGGTGGGGAGCATCTCATTTAATTCATATAAGTAGTCATATAATTTCTCATTAAATTCATACAACAAAAAAAGTAACTTAAAAGAATGTCCTTCCACACACCATCCATTATTTTTAATGAAAACGCTTGCTAATCACCTGCATGACTACAGTAACTTCTTAAGCAAATAAAGATGAGTTACAATGTTATGCATTGTGCATTATTTTTATGAAAACTTTGAAAATGCCTTACAGTTTGTATCATTATTTATTATAACTCATATGCCGGTACATAACTATGGACAAAGAGTTTATAAATCTTTGAAAACGATGCCACAATATGACTATAAGTACAGAAAAGTTATGCCCCTTGAAATAACTTTTACGGAGTTAGGTCCCCTGAAATATATGAAATTATAATGAAAAATGAAAAATGAAATAATACTGAGTAAGCAGGCTATTTCACACTAAAAAACTATGACAGTTGACAGCTCTGGACTGAAAGGAAGGCGTGTAGAAAATTTCATCTCAATCGGATGGGCCGTTCGCGAGCGCACAAAGGACATACATAGATACAGACATACGATCCTTATTTATATATAAGATTATAAATATAATATGTAAGAAGTAGGGTCGGCTGAGATCACGTATATTTTGTTATAGGGTATTATAAATATAATATGTAAGAAGTAGGGTCGGCTGAGATCACGTATATTTTGTTATAGGGTATTATAAATATAATATGTAAGAAGTAGGGTCGGCTGAGATCACGTATATTTTGTTATAGGGTATTATAAATATAATATGTAAGAAGTAGGGTCGGCTGAGATCACGTATATTTGATATGATTATTTTAACTTTCGTTCACTAGCTTTGAACTTAAAGGTAGTCCATACACGTGCTACTGCTTCTAGTGCATTCGACTGATTTTTGAGTGTGGGCTCATCATCATCATAATCATCATGTGCCATGTCGGTCATGTTTTGCCAATTACACTATCACCAGAGTCGTAGACCAGCTCTGTGTTCTTGCCCCTATCATGTTAATTTTCTCTGTTACCAGTGTCCCTCGACATCATGCGAACCAACTCCGATTTCTGAGATACATGTAATTTACGTCCCCAAGTCAAGGACGAGAAGTCAACATTTTACTCCAACTGACCGGTGTAGGGGTTGAACCACTACCTGCACATCAACTCGAGATCTCAATCACGCAGTCTGAAAACTAATTACGGCCTTCAGAGTGCACGGCAATCAGTGAGACCAGAATTCCATGAAACAACCATCCATCCATCATGTGCCATGCCGATAAGCGTGGGCGGTCATGTTCAGCTTGCTCACTCGATCACCAGAGTCGTGGGTCAGCTCCGTGTTCCTGTCTAGACGATGCCACGTGGTCAAGCCATCCAGGTATTTACTTCTCGGTCTTCCCCTTGGTCTCTTCCCTTCGATCTTGCCAGTTGTCACCAAGTTCTCCAAGTCATTTCTTCTCATAACATGCCCAAACAATTTTGACTGTCTACGTCTAATGACTCTAATCAGTTTACGATCTTCATTTACTTCTTGAAGGACTTGTTCATTGGTTTTTCTTTCTGTCCATGTTATTCTTTGCATTTTCCTCAGAAACCACATTTCCACAGCCATCAGCTGTTTTTCAGGTCAGTACGTTTTTCATCTTGCAAAAGGCTATCTTCGCAATGGCAATTCTTGTTCTAATCTCTTCAAGGCATCTCCCATAAGATGTTATAACTGTGCCGAGATAACTGTATCGATTCACTTACTTAAGAATATGCCCATTTACTCGTATATCACATTGTGGCATTTCCTTCTTCCCAGTGACGACCATAATCTGTGTCTTCTTAATATTCAGTTCTAACCCTCGTTGTTCACTGTGTGCAACAACCGCATCTACTAAATGTTGCATGTCCTGTTCATTGTCTGCAATCAAGGCTGTATCATCTGCGCATCTAATGTTATTGATGTATCGTCCCCCAATGTTGATTCCTTCCATATCTTCATTATTTCTGAATATATTTTCACTGTACAGGGAAAAAAGATCTGGAGACATTACACATCCCTGTCTCACACCTCTTTTAATAGGCTGATATTGGCATATGTGGTCAATGGAGATGTGGCTGGGGGATGGGTGGTTTGAGGTGTGGATGGGGAGAGGATGTGTGGGTTAGGATGTGTATGTGGGTGGGCGTGGGATATGTGGGTTGGTGGGGGAATGTTTGTGGGTTGCGAGTGTGTTTTGGTTGGGGGAACAGGTGAGGGGAGTGTGGGTGGGGGATGTGCGGGAGGGGGATGGGTCGGTTGGTGGGGTATGTATGTGTCCCTTGGTGTGCGTGTGTGTGGGTAGGTTGGGGTGTGTGTGGGTGGGGTGATGTATGGGTACGTGGGAGATGGGCCTCATAACGTGGTAATTTGCCTTGTTTATGTTTACAACATTCATTTCACAATGTTTATTTTTCTTCCTATGTAAATGTATAATGCTCTTGATGAACGAAAGACGAGTGATTGGAAGGGCCGAATGTAAGACGGGCCTGCGCGCCCAATTTGTGACCCTAATAAAGTTGATTTGATTTGATTTGATTTGATTTACTTCAGTTTCCAATATATGTTTTTTACAAGTCTAAGGTCTTTTCCATCAATTTGTAGATCTTCAAGCATCCTTATCATGTCGACATGTCTCACTTTATCGAAAGCCTTTGTGTAGTCAATAAAACAAAGATATAGATCTTTGTTTACTTCTATAGAACGTTCAGTTACTGTTTTCAGTATATACACAGCATTTACTGTGCCCTTGCCTTCTACAAACCCACATTGTTCTTCTCCTATTTCGGTTTGTAGTTTCTTCCTAACTCTTTGCATGATAATTCTCAGAAGAATCTTCGTGATGTGGCTCATTATACTAATTGTTCGATGTTGATTGCATTCCAAGGCTCTTGATTTCTTCGGGATTGCAATAAATATAGAATTACATAATCCAGGAGGTATATCTCCAGTATCGTATATTGCGTACAGCAGTCTGGTGACTTGGTCTATTCCATATTCTACTAAGGCATTGATCATTTCTACTGTGATGTTATCTGTACCCGGGGTCTTGCCAGTTTTCATATGGTTAAGAGCATTCTGAACTTCCATCTACAAAATTGATGGTCCTTCATTATTATTCTGATGATCGTATTGTTCTTCTCTTGTATCATCATAAAGGTCTTTCACATAATCTGACCACGCACGTAAAATATGATCTTTTTCTATTATGATTTTGCCATCTTTGGAAACAACCCCTTCTCTCCAATTCAATATGTATAATATGACTCTTCATCCAACTCTCTGTGCCAACTCCTTGGCCTTGGCTTTCTCTAACTTGGCGATTCTGGCTTGGGATTTGAAACCATCTGGCCACCGCCCCAGTGACTATGGATCTCATCAGACCTGTCATTGAAGTTGGTCTTGATAGCTTCTGTTAACTTGCTCAAAGCTGGGTTTGTGCTGAGGGTTGACCTGGAGGAATGACAGGAATGTAGATGCCTTCCTGTAAATTACCTGACCAAGCCCGGCCTTGTCCTTCAAAATGCAGTAGAATCTACACTGCTCTATGCTTGTTAAACCTGGAATATCTACCAGCGACACACTAGGAAATTAACCCCCCCCCCCCCACAAAGTCTGCCTTAGGTAGCTATTGAAGTTAGTTAGTTAGCTAGCCGCGGTTCCAACTTCACGGAAACGGGTTGTCCCCATATTGCTCCGTTCCTGTGCCAGTGAATATCACACAAAATGCTCCTCACTGCCCTATGTGAACAATGGAATAGACAGGAGTGTCGGCAAGCCAACAGCCCGCACAGGTACACTGTGCATAATGCCGCCGCCAGAATGCCAACACAAAAGTCCTCCACGAAAAATACAGTTCATTCCCGATGGAAACGGCAGTCACCAGAAAGACTTCATTGACTCAAGTTTTATCCCATATGGCTCGGTCTCTTTCCGCAGGGCGACCCACTGAAAGCGCCGCACAAAGCACGAACTCCATAGCTACAGCGACGACTCCCAGGAGTCTCCTGAAAAAAAGCACCCGTGAACCGAAAAGGCAAACCAGTTAATCCAGCAACAGCCGGCCGTCATCGTTCCGAACATGCAGTTCACGCTAAAAACAACCGCGGACAGATGCAAAAGCATTCCACGCGAAATTCACAGCTCACAGTGTCGCGCCACGCACTCACTCAGTAGCAGGGCGACGGAACCATAGCCTCCGTAGTCGCCTCTTACGACGTGCATGGTAGGCAACAGTGTTACTATTCTTTGCTCCCCCGTATGGGCCCCGGCAACACACGGGTGAGCTATTGAAGATAATATGGCAAGACAAGGTCCCAGACACTGAAGTCTTAGAAAGAGAGCCCATGCCCAGTATCCACACTCTACTAATGAAGAATCAGATTCGCTAGGCTGGTCACCTGACTCGCATGCCAGACCAAAGGCTCCCTAAACGAATTTTATAAGGTGAGTTGCGTTGTGGTAAAAGCTCCCAACGCGGCCAAATACACTGAAGATATAGATCAAAGCTTTTGGAATTCATCACGACACTTGGAAGACTGCTTCCAACGACCGAAATTCATGGTGTACATCATTACGCAAGGCTGTAGTCACTTGCGAAGCTAACAAGACTGCAAGAGCTGTGAAAAAAAAAAAGACTGGGAAAAACAAACACCGCAGGAGATCCTCCTCCTAGAAAGTCAAGTATTCTTTGTCCACATTGTCGAAGAACACTTCAAGCCAAACTAGACCTCATCAGCCATCTTAGAACTCGCGGCTCCAAACTTTCAACCCCACTAAATGACATAAATGGTCATCATACTTGATGGACAAACAACACCATGGGACTTCCATGTGACAACACAGGGATGACAAGAACAGAACGATCTCAACCGAGTCAACATCAATAAGAACCAGTTGAGCTCGCTTGGACTCAAGGAATTCAGTTACGGTGTTGATGCCAGACCTCACGACTGGATGTCGTTTTGATGATTTGTCAGCTCTGCCAGCAGCCCTGTCTTCATACATCGTGAACACTTCTCTTTAACAGATTCAATGTAAAACAAAAAGTAGGTGTGGACCAAATACAAATGGATGGCAGAAAATGGGAAGTAGGGGTGTGTCATAGTTATGACATAAAACTTGTTAACATGGTATCAGACATGTTGTATTATATATACAATTAAAGGGGGTTGCATAAGGAAAGCTACTGCATATAAACACATGGCAGATACGTAAAGTAGCTTAAGACGATTAATTATCCCATGGCATTTAATCAGTTAAAGATGCCAACAAGGAGAAACTTACACATAAGTTCTGTAGCTGAGCCGTGAATTGTGATCTTTGTACACCGCGTTCTTGAGAATGACCACCTGTAGACATGAATGAGACAAGCATTACATGTAGTTAGACATGTGTAGCGACATTTATAGCGACATTTTTAGAGATATGTAGAGAAATTTGTAGCGAAATTTGAAATTTTTCTATTGTGTCATCGAACCATTGCAGATTAGAAAAACTCGACCGTCAGTCCCTATGGTATTTGTAAGTGATTCAGCTAATGCAGTGGTTCTCAACCGGTGGGGAATCTCCCCCCTCCAGTGGGTGGGGTGGGGGTGGGAGGTGGGGGGATTTTTAGGGTTTTCAGCGAGAGGGGGGGGGGGGGTAAGATTATTTCAAGATCGCGTTAATACAAGAACCGATTACTTGATATTATTTTACCCTCCATACTTTACGATTCTGTACTTCTCGCCCTTCTGACATTCGTTTTATAACGACGTAAGTAGACCCACAAATCACGTTTTCTGTAGACGTGTAGACTTGTTCTAGTATGTGTTATTAGATTTAGCTTCCGATTTTTACGTATACTGTGTAGTGGCGGTGGGGAATTTATAGGGAGTAAATACGAAAGTGGGGAATAACCTTCTGAACCTATGATGAAGAAGTGCATGGGCCAAAAAAGGTTGAGAACCACTGAGCTAAAGTATTTTATTGGTTGCGTTGGCTCTCTTTGAACTCAAGCGTTGTCCAAACATGTCCTGCTACTTCTAGTAGTTGCCATTACTGGAGAGTGCACTGGACTGATTTTTGCGTGTGGATTAAATATCCGTATTACCAGTAAACCCACTCCGACTACAGAGGTACTTGTAATTTACGTTTCCAAGTCAAGGACAAGAAGTCAACATTTTAGTCCCGCTGACTGGTTGAACACGCCACCTCGGCATCAGCACACAGGATGTTTAAAAGTGAACATTATTATCCATTCGGCCGTACTGACCTCCGGTTAAAGTATAATTTATCTATTCAATTCATACGATATATAACTTTGCATAATGCGTCTGACAAAATGCTGCCAAATGTGTCAGGTAATAAATCCTGCAACAATTTGTTTGTGGCTTCTGTGTTTGAACTCACTAAGGGAATAGATTATTCTGAACGTTTTATGTATGTATGCCAATATTTATACCAATTACATTTTATTTTATGTATGTATGCCAATATTTATACCAATTACATTTTATTTTATGTATGTATGCCAACATTTATACCAATTACATTTTATTTTATGTATGTATGCCAATATTTATACCAATTACATTTTATTTTATGTATGTATGCCAATATTTATACCAATTACATTTTATTTTATTTTATGTTTTGATTTCGCCAGCTTTTAACTTAAACGTAGTCCCCACACGTGCTACTGCTTCAAGTGCACTGAACTGATTTTTGCGTGTGTAGCTTTCCCTATTACCAGTGTCCCTCGCCATCAGGCGACCCCACTCTGACTTCAACTTCAGAGTAACGTGTAATTTACGTCCCCAAGTCAAGGACGTGAAGTCAACATTTTAGTCCAACTGACCCGTGTAGAGGTTGAACCAGCTTCCTCGGCGTCAGCACACCGGATATGTAAGAGCTAGCTCTCTTATCAACTCCGCCATGCTGACCCTGAACTATAAATAAGATGTGAGTACTAAGCTTCCTAAGTTTATCATAGAAGCGATCTACCGGTACTTACCCGTGATGACAGATTGCTCAGCTGCAGCGACTGCTGTAGATGAAGGATGTTGGCGTCCTGCATCTCCACGGACAAGACATTCCTGCCACCAGCAGCAGCCGCCAGAGTGTAGACGCCGATGTTGGCGCCTATATCCACAAGTCCCATGTCTGGATAAGCCTAGTGCCCAGAGAAAAATGGAATTCAACTGTTATTTCAAACTTACAGCCAGGAGTAGCGACGACTGGTATTTTGGTGCCATTTTGTGTGTATCGAACAATTATTTGATTTGTTGAGCTGTTTCATTGAATGTGGGTGTTTTCCACTGCCTCCTTCCACTAACAACAAGAGCAACCTGCACATTCCTAGTAGTCTAGGATGTTCCTGTTTGTCTTCTCACACATGTTTCCGTTGCATCTTGGAGAGCAGCTTTCGGCAAGAAATCGTCACAAAACTACAAACAAAAGATAGCGAGGATGAAACTGCATGCCACAAAACTACAAAACAGAAGATATACGGGGTAAGATCCCATGTCACACAACTACAAAACAGAAGATATACGGTGTAAGATCCCATGTCACAAAACTACAAAACAGAAGATATACGTAGTAGATATGTAGAAGATATTACAAATAAATAATATCCAAGATAAGAATCCACGCGTCAAAACTACGAAATACAAGAAGTATAAAATAATACTCCAGTCGACAAACTAGACATAACAAACCTTCAAAATTGCTTGCATGTTCTGGACATATCCATCTTCCCACAGTTCGCCCATCTGCAGATCAAACAATTGAAAACAAAAACAACATCCGTGGTTATCAGGAAAACAAATAATCGCTTTATTCCCACCTCCATTTACCTCAGTGAAGTGTTTGGGGGAGAATTTAAAGATCTTTTTTTTCGTTCTTTTTAATGCCCTTTCTAAGTTGGTATTAATTTCTCTAAGATTGTTCTTGATACCATGACTTCGATGTTTACGTAGTATTCTTCTTGTTCTGTATCCATTATATTTCGTCAATCTTGCTCTTTGTGGCTGATGGTACCAGAACATTCTTGTTGTTGTCAACAAGAGTGTGGGAATAGTGATTTTTCAACACAGAAGAAGGACTCTGTATTTAGCGCAGGAGAATTAATTATTAATTGAGGGTAATATGTAAAGGTTCATATTATCACACACAATCACACTAGACAGCATGTGGTTTCTAGTGACTACATGTAAGAAATTTATAACATTTTCTTATGTTACCCGAATCACATCAGACAACATGCGGTTTCTATAGAACTATATTTAACACACTTACATTTTCTTATGTTTTTCGAACCACATCATACAGGGTGTGGATATTAGTGACTATACTAGAGCATTACATACAACAATAGGAAAGAGACAAACAGCTTTCTTTGGTTATGTGATGAGAAGAGGGGCATTGGAGAACATCGTGACAACTGGAAAGATCGCTGGGAAGCGAGGCAGACCAAGAGAAATGATGCTGGATGCATTGAGACGGAGGCATGGAGGAATATCATCAGCAGAGTTGATCCAGAAAACAAAATACCGAGGTCTGTGGATGCCTACGCCAACTGGCATAACACTTGATGATGATGATGATGATGATGATGATGATGATGATGGTGATGATGATACATGTATAATTCGTTACTGTATATTACCTCAATCACACCAGACAACAAGTGCTTTCTAGTGACTATGTTAAACACATTTATAACTAGTTCCTATAAATTACTTGAAACACACCAGACAGCATGTGATTTCTGGTGACTATACCAAACAAAATTATAACTCGTGTCTATATTACCTCAATCACTCCAGACAGCAAAGGGTCAGTCTTAGGATCTCTGATGCAGATGGTTGTCGGCTGCGGAGACTTAGGCAACGGAAAACACATCCTTGGATCCACTGTGGGCGATCTAGGAGGAACCGAAGGCACCAGATTCACGCTTGGGTGTAGGCTTAACCTTTCACCTTGAACTTGAACTTTCTGTAGGAGGTTATACTGGGCACCCTGCATTGTTTGATACATTTCTGACTCACGCGCTGTCTTTGGCGGTTTGGATTGTTTCATTTGCTGCAGTTGTTGTGCTTGAAGCTGCATTTGCTTCTTTTGCGTATGGATAACTTCTTCAAGCGACTTTAGTTTCTGCTGCAGAACGTATTCTGCGTGTTCCTTTTCTTGTTGCAGCAGAAGATTCTTGCGCAGCTGCTGACGAAGTTGTTCAAAGGCTCGGGTCTCCAGATCCGAAAGGTGATTACATGGGATTTCCTTTTTCCCAAACCTCTTCCGGTGATTTAGCAGCAAGTGCAACTGGTAATGATAAGAAGGTAAAACGGTTGAAATTATTTTTACTCTAGACATTTGTTGTCTTCATGCAATATACATTTGTTATCTTAATGTAATAGACATCTGGTATCTTCATGTACTAGACATTTGATATCTTCATGTACTAGACATTTGATATCTTCATGTACTAGACATTTGATATCTTCATGTACTAGACATTTGATATCTTCATGTACTAGACATTTGATATCATCTTACTCTAGACATTTGCTATCTTCGTGTAATAGACATTTGATTCATTCATTGGCACCTTGCCGTCTTGACAGACGATAGTTTGTGCTTTAAAAAGGCATAATAACGTTTAACTATGGCGGTAGCGAGTGTGACTGATAAGGCCAATTTGCGCTGTAAATGTCCGTTCACAGTGGGTGCATGTGAACACGTGGTCATTTCCACCATCATGCACCATCTTACGTCTCAAACGCTTGGTGTGTGACTTTTCTGCAATAATTTTCTCCTTTGACTTTATTCCATTTCTGATATTTGCCCTCCATGCAACACGTTCAGCGGCGACTTGCTCCCAATGTGCATTATCAATGCCTGTATCAATCATGTCCCGCTTACACACATCTTTGTATCGTAGTAGAGGCCGACCCTGAGATCTCTTACCCATCTGTAATTCACCAAAAAAGATATCCTTTGGTATTCTACCATCATCCATCCTCCTAAGATGTCCTATCCATCTAAGTCTACGAAGACTGAGCATGGAATAAACTGTCACACAACCTGATCTTTCCAATACTTCAGTATTTGTGATTTTGTCTTGCCACTTAATACCAAGAATTCTTCGCAGACACCGCATATGAAAGCTGTTTAAGGTGTTCTCTTGGTGTGAGTAAGTTGTCCAGGTTTCACTGCCATAGAGAAGAGTACTAAGGACACAGGCTTGATAGACAAGGACTTTTGTTTTGGCAGTAAGCTTCCTGTTCTCCCAGACTCTTTTTCTTAACCTGTTCATTGTTGTTGCTGCCTTACCAATCCGGATGTTGATTTCCTGATCTAGGGATAATTTGCTATTTACCACTGATCCTAGATATGTAAAATGGTCTACTATCTCTAGTTCGGCGTCGTCAATAAAGATTGATGGTACCCCATGTGCACCTTGTGACATAATCTGTGTCTTCTTTTTGCTAATTGTTAAACCAAATTCAGAACAAGCATTGGAGAATGCAGATAGTAGACATTGCAATTCTTCCTCAGAGTGGGTCGTAACTGCAGCATCATCTGCAAAAAGCAACTCTCTGATCAGTACTCTCCTAATTTTGGTCTTAGACTTCAATCTCTGAGCATTGTAGAGGCCGCCATCTGAGCGTGAGTGAATGTATATACCACCATCCTGATCATGAAATGCATATTTCAGTAGAAGTGAAAAGTATATTCCAAAGAGGGTGGGAGCTAGTACACAACCTTGCTTAACTCCACTCTTGATTTCAAATTCTTCAGAAGTTGCACCATCAAACTTGATTATAACCTTCATGCCTGTGTGGAACGATTCCACAATGGACAGAAGAGTTGGTGGGCAGCCAATCTTCTTTAGTGCCTTGAACAGACCCTCACGACTGACTAAATCAAAGGCCTTTGTGAGGTCGATGAAGGCAATAAACAGTGGTTGATTCTGTTCACGGCATTTTTCTTGCATTTTCGCAATGAGAATATCATATCAGTGGTAGACCGGTTCTGTCGAAAGCCACACTGTGATTCGGGGTAGACTTGATCTCCTAGGACTTGAAGTCTGCGCAGAACAATTCTGGCAAATACTTTTCCAACAATACACAGAAGTGAGATACCCCTATAGTTGTTTCAGTCGCTCCGATCGCCCTTGTTCTTGTACAGTGTTATGATGCTTGAATCTTTGAAATCCTGTGGGACTTGTCCTTCACGCCAGCATAGCTCTATTAGCTGGTGGATCTGTATAGTGAGTGTGTCTTGCCCACTCCTGATAACCTCTATTGGAATCCCATCCTTACCTGGAGCCTTGCCAGATGCAAGTTCATTTATAGCACACTTAACTTCTGTTATGGTGGGAAGTGTGTCCAGGTGGTCAAGAGTTGTTAGAGCCTCTATGGCGTTGAGGGCATCATCCGCTAGTTTGGTATCACTTGAGTAAAGCTCCAAATAGTGCTCTACCCATCTATCCATCTGCTGTTTCTTATCAGTGATGATTTCTCCAG